>JAJJMC010031423.1:573804-623699 GCA_023531435.1 Papaver californicum | reverse complement strand
TTAACTTGATCTTCTTCCACGTGTCATGCTTCTTTAATTTACTAACACCTCCGACTCTCCTGGTTAAGTTTTGGTGAACAGTCATCACTATATTATGTGAATCCATCCACCCAATATCATTAACTCTTTGATAGTCAAGATTTAGTAGTGGATGTTCTTCGAGCATCCAGTCGTATACACGAACAATGCCACCATGAGCAACAGCAGCAACTCCATCAGGACTTGATCTAATTGCACTGCAATTGCTAGGAGCCTGACCACTAACTGTACTCGCTAATCTTAACCTGTTGCTATCAAAATCACCCCACTTTGCAGTTCTAACATGATCAAGAAGGCCATAGTAATGAGCCTCCATATGGAGTAACTTTTCAGGTATGTTAGAAGGGACATGAAGCTTACCTGTTCCTAAAAGATTAAGAAGAACAGAAAAACAATCTGGGTCTCGATCAATGAAGTATTCTTCTTCTTCCTTAACTAATTGATCATATCTTGGTTGAAGCTTCCATTCATCATCAAACATAGCTCCAAACACTGAATCTCGGGGTGCAGTTGCTAGAGTTGTTGCAGTTGTTTCAAAGATTTTACCTCTAACATTAAATCTCACCTTGTCGGTCATGTTTCCAGTTGAATCTTACTTACTTTAATGCGGCTTATATCAATGTGCCCGACACACATATATATATATACCATCTCTGATTAAAAGAAAGAAAAAAAATCTCAAATAGAGTTCTTGCTGATTAAGGAAAAGCTACACGACTAGGAATTCTAATTATTGTTATTGCATGCAGCCGACCTTCGAAACTCAATATGAGGAGGGGACTGAGAGTTGGAGCACCTTTTAACCAACTATAATAAGTACTCCAAATCGATCCTACTCGGTGTTCATGCATGTCTCACGAATAATAATTGCTGGTCTCGCTGTAACTGTAATTATATATCACATTTTCTTTTTCTTTTTTTTTCTTTTTTTAATACAAAACAAACACGAAAAAAAACTAAACTAGCATCCCCACATTCCTCATTTCAGATCTTCCAGCAAGATCAGCACTAATCAGATGCCTTACATTCTCTGGCCGTTGATCAATACAGACACCTTCCATTTCTCTAGCCCCACCTTTTTTAGCAAGCAAATCAGCCATCTTTGTTCAAAAGAAATTTCCTCAAACTTCTCTTTTAACTTTGTAATGTCTTCAATAATGTATTTTGCTTGTTACAGGGGCGTTTTGATACTAAACAGAAATCAATCTCAAAAGTTAGAGGGTCATAAAAAATTAACTTTTTAACATCTAAAAATTATTCAAAAAAAAATGTTTCTCAATATCTAATATATAGATCCATATGATAAAAAGATAATATTTAATTAGAAAAAAATCCTCTGTCTCAGTCAGTATAAGTCAGTATTGTATCTATATCTACACGATAAACCATGAGTATGAGTTAGCAGAATAATTTGGTGTATAAATTATTAGATATTACAACTCCAACTGCAATTGGCAATCCTTCAGATGCCTTGTAATCTAGTACTTTCTTAGTCTCTGATCACTCTACTACACCAACTTGGAATCTGGTACTTCCTTAGTCTCTATCACTCTACTACACCAACTGTTGTTTCACCTGTTGCTAATGATATTCTTCTTGTATTTACAATAATCACTCTATACAAACAAGAGGAAAATCTGGAATCTTCAAACCAAAGGTATATTTAAGTAAACACTTTTTCTCTTCTGCTATTGCTGCTCAGATTCCTCCTCATACTCCTACTTCTTTTAGTCAAGCAAATAAACATCCTAAGTGGAGACAAGCACTGGTGGATGAGTTTAATGCTTTGCAAACTGCTAAAACATGGTCCAAGGTACCATTCCATCTTTTTATGAATCTTGTTGGTTGTAAATGGGTTTTTAGACTTAAATACAAACCAGATGGGACTATAGATAGGTATAAAGCTAGGCTTGTTGCTATGGGTTTTCACCAACAGGAGGGATTAGACTATTCTGAAACATTCATCCCAGCAGCTAAGCCTACTACCATTCGAATTCTTCTAGCCATTGCAGTAAATTTTGATTGGCCAATTACTCAACTTGATGTTAGTAATGCCTTTTTCCATGGAGATATTTCTGAAGAAATTTATATGTCCCAGCCCCCTGGTTTTATTGATCTAGATAATCCAACTCTTGTGTGTAAACTTAATAAGTCTCTCTATGGCTTAAAACAAGCTCCAAGAGCTTGGTATGCCAAGTTACAACAAGTATTACTCTCTTATGGATTTATTCTGTCTTCAGTTGATGCCTCTCTGTTCATTCAAAAGATTGGTACAAGAATTACCTTTATTTTGGTGTATGTTGATGACATCTTGATTACTGGCAGTTCATCCTCTTATTGCACGGAGTTCATACTTCAGCTTCAGGGACATTTTCCTGTCAAGGATTTGGGTCACTTGCATTATTTTCTTGGTCTTGAGATCGAAAGAAACTCAACTGGACTGTTTCTTTCACAAACTAAATATGCCCTTGACCTGTTGGAGAAACATGATATCAGTGGAGCTAAGTGTTCCTGCAAATTTCAAGCTTCAAGGTTTCACTGGTGACCCACTGCTTGATCCTACTTCCTACAGATCCTTAGTTGGTGCTTTGCAATACCTAACATGGACAAGACTAGAGATTTCCTATGCAGTGAACCAGGTTTGTCAACATATGAAAAATCCAACATCTGCTCACATGCTTGCAGCTAAGAGAATTTTGAGGTATATTAAGGGTACCGTTGTTTTTGGCATTCTATTTCGAAAGGGTTTAACAGTTGTGCATGGTTTCAGTGATGCAGATTGGGCAGGGGATCCTATTTCTCGACGGAGTACTGGAGGATATTGTATATTCTTTGGTACCAATCCCATTTCTTGTTCTAGCAAACGGCAAAAAATTGTTGCCAGATCCTCTACTGAAGCTGAGTTCCGAAGTCTAGCCAATTCAGTTGTAGAGGTAATTTGGATTTGCAAATTATTGACTGAAATGCACATTTTTCTGCCATCTGCACCTTCAATTCTTTGTGACAACATAAGTACAATTTCCTACTCTTCCAATCCAGTGTTTCATACAAGGATGAAACATCTTTCTGTGGATTATAACTTTGTCAGGGAACTTGTTCAGTCTCAAACTTTGAAGATTTCCTATATCTCCACTATTGATCAGGCTGCTGACATCTTTACAAAGGGGTTATCAGGTCCAAGATTTACTTTGTTAAGGAACTAACTGAGTGTTCAGTCTCTGTCTGACTCCATCAGTTTGAGGGGGGCTAATAGCATGTAACTCAGTTTACACCTCATTTACATCATGTGTATGTTAGCACTTATTAGCTGTCAAAATGTGTATGTTAGTCTGCCCTTGTCTGAGTCTTAAAACTAGGTTTTCTATTGTAATCAGTTGTATAGAAGAATAATAATCTGATTTTTTTCCCTTTCAAGAACAGAAACAATGAAATCATGTTCTTGATCTCATTCATCATTTTCATCATCTGATTATCATTCTATCAATTTTTAAGATTATTTATTGTTACGACGGGTCTTGGGGAATTTTTTTCCCCTGGTCGAAGCTATTTTCTGATTCCTTTTTCAGCATTATCAAGTAGTGAAAAGCGCAAGAAGAAAGAGAGAACTTCTTGTGGAGTAATTTTTTTTGTATGTTGACTTCTATTTGTCCAGTCTCCACACACAGACTTTTACTTCTCGTATAAACATGATCTAACATATTTGATGGCGTCAGCACCAACAGAGGCTCCCGTCATCCCTACTTCTAGACCTCCCTCCAAAAGGATTTTCTCCGATTTGTATAGAGACCTTTCTTAGGAAGAGATACAGAACAGAAATCAATGAATTGTCAGCCGTTAGATACTCTTTAAAACTCACATCAAAAGATAATCACAAACCAAAAACAGAGATAATGTCCACGTGGTCCATCACAAACAAGTTATCAATCAATCAATTTTAGAGTTTAGTACAGATGTTACTTCGAACCTGAAACAGAACAATAGAGAAGAAAAAAGCAAAAATGGGCTCAATAAATAGAAATTGTAATTCCTCATACTTGACAATTTCACACGACAATGTTGATAAACCCTTTCTGTTGTTTTCAAATTATCACTTGAGTAGTATAAGAATCCCCCCTAACCCTTTCTTTGATGTTTTAACTTTTAATTTTGAATTTGCTCCTACGGATGTTATTGATGTTCTTTAATATTTTGGATTATGGATGTTTAATTTCTTAATTTCAATCTGGGTTTAATTTAATGCAACTGATTTTGCAGTTAATGAGTATCACCAAGTGTGAATTGGTAGGAACACTTATCTCTGATTTTTTATAAGTGTAGAATTGGGGTGTGAATTAGTCTGAATTGATGGGGTCATGTCGTCTGTCCCTGTCTTAGCAGTCTACTGAGAATAGTTGGTCAATAGAGGTTGACTTGACTTAGTAACAGGTTGTTTGTTTTTATCTGACTCGACTGAGTCTTACTCATTACTTTACTCAAAAATAATTAAAATAGTAGAGTTATAGAAGAAATTTATTCCAGTCAGATATGTGTCCAACGAGTCGGGTACAAAAGTGATACCTGACTCAAATAATTCAGAATTATATGTGTAAGCCGAATCAGACCTCGAGGAAGATATCAGGGGGAAGAAAAAAAACGGTGTGGCATTTGACTCGGTCCGAGTCGGATACCGAGTCAAATTCAGATAACGAATCAGATCCAAAAACAAACAAGGTGTTAATCTGGAACCAATTCACACCCCAAGCGAGTTATCACCTTGATAACCTTACACTTTTTTTTATTTAGCGCCTTCTATAAGTAACAATGGCTACGTTATGAGCGTTTTTCAAAACCATTGGTAGGTAACACGGAGATAATATTTGCTCGAGGATTTTTTATTTAGGAGCATCACAATCAACCATTTTACATGTGGTCGGTTACGATTATACTTGCAAAAAGGTTTATTAAATAAAAAAATTGAGCATATTTACTTGATTGATTGAATGTCGACGTTTTATGTTTCATAATACTTTGACTGTGATGTTGTTAGATCAAAAATAATTAAACAACGCGTGATCAATTTTATTTCAGGTTTTATGTTAGTGGTTTTTTTGTTTCTTATTTTATAACTCGCAAATAGTATCTACTATCTAGGTTGAATCCAAAGTTACCAAAAACAGAGTAATGTTCGGATTCCAAAAAAAAATATTGTTGACCGAACATTTTGTTCCCATTTTGAGACTAAAAAGTTCCGTTAATAAGATTTATTATCGATCTAACCGAACTCCGACTATTTTCACTAAACAAAAAAAATCGGTTGAAAAATCAACGTCAAAACAAAAGTTCAACTATCCCCTAAATTTTATTCTCAAACGAACTGTTCTTGGTCTTCTTCCTAACAGAAAGTTTGGCTGACAAGATATGGTGATCTTAACCGAATTTTTCACTGATACTACCTTTTGAACACTAATTTTCATGATTTCAAGTAGAAATAACAATAAAAAAACGCATATAAATGAACGGGTTTGTCGGGAATTACCTTCTAACATTACAACTGGAAGATTCAGCCTTTGCTTATTTCTTTTGGGTCTCGATTTCTCCTCCACTATCAACAATTGGTTTTCTTCATTTTGTAGTACAAGTTCTTGAACCACTTCATCAATCAGTTCTTTGGAAATCTGTACAAGACCATGGTTCGGTTTAGCCATTGGAAGAACTTTTTAGTGGATGATTATATTAGGTTAAAGATGAGAAGGATGAGAGGGAACAAAAAAAAAGAAGAAGAGTTTTAATTTTGATAATAGAATTAGGTTTAAATTTACAAAGCTTCAAATAATATCATACTCAATGTACACAGTCCAGTTTGTCAACTGTGCGCGCACTGACATTATTTTTTTGCTTAGTCTCTTTCAGGATGTGTCTGTCTCTCATAACTATCGAGAGAGTAATTTTGTGACTGATTTTCTATCCAAAAATGCTATATCAGTCGATGTAAATGAGGTCTGGTTTCACCAGCCTTCTCCGTTCTTGGGTTCTTTTTTATTTCAAGATGTAATGGAGAAGACTTTCCCCTGTGTTACAAAACCTAACTAGCAACTTTCTTATATAAAAAAATAATTTAGATTTAAGTTTAAATTTATATTTATTAAATTAAAATTTAATATTAATTTAATAAAATATAATTTAATTATTTTTGTATTAAAACACCCTTTAATTTTGCAGAACATTTAACCTAAACACAAAAGAATCCCCCAAATTCTCGATGGTCCCAAAAAAAAAAAACTCGTTCTAGTTGAAGTTGACTATTGGCTTGTGTTATCAGGCCCACGATTATATAAAAAAGAAAGAAAAAAGAAAAGAAAAAGAAGATAAGAACAGATTCGAGGAGACGGTGGTGTATTGAAACGTTTGTCTGGCTAGATACAAAATACAAAATTAGTAGGTTAATTTTCTTAGCAAGGTTCTTCTCAAGAATCATCACAATTCATAAGAAAAGCTCCTATCCTGTGCTTCTACAACTCCTTAATGGAGCTACGTGGCTTTCTCCTGGCACAAAATTAGTAGCTTTTCGTCCATCAAGCTCTTCATAAAGCCCACGTGTTCAATGAGAAACGAGTAGTACTGATGTTACTTTCAAGTTTTAACCTAACAATCCACTTCTTTCTAGCTCACACTAGAGAAAAATGGCCGCTATAAATGCAAATTTCAACTCGTCATACCAAAGTTTCTTCATTCTCAATTTTGTTTTCTCCTCCACCTTGTAGTCTCTGTTCTAGAACTAACAAAAACAGAGTTATTACTGCATTTGCATCAATGGCAACCACTACTTTGTAAGAATTCTCAATTTTTCTTTGTGAGTTTTACCAAAAATTTATGAATTTTGTGTTTTAATTTGTGGGTTCTTAGAGAAACTATAAATTTTAGGTTTTAATTTATGGGTTTTGCTTCAGAAATGTTAAGTTGGAAGAGCTGCCACCTGCGCTTGATTATACATCAGAACCACCTTCTCTTTTCGATGGAACTACAAGGTTGTATACTTCTTACATGTGCCCTTATGCTCAGCGTGTATGGATTGCGAGGAACTGTAAGGTTAGTAGTACTCTTTGTATAGACCCTTGGTTGGTAGCTTCTTGGAATTTTGAACCAATTTGCATGATTTCTGATTAAATCTTTAATTTGTGATATCTGAGGTGTAGGGGTTGCAGGAAAAGATCAAATTGGTTCCAATTGATCTACCAAATAGGCCTGATTGGTACAAGGAAAAAATCTACCCTCCAAATAAGGTGACAATTTTTTAAGCACAGCATGCGTATCACTTTTAAGTGTAAATTGAGGAAATTGGGCTTTGACATGAAATGGCAAAAGCTTAAGAATATCTGTAGGGTTTTGCATCCTGCTATTTACGAGAATTGCAAATTGTTTATGCAGGTACCTGCGCTTGAACATAATAATGAAGTGAAAGGGGAGAGTCTTGATTTGATCAAGTATCTTGATACTAACTTTGAAGGACCTGCACTTCTCCCAGACGTAAGTTATCAACCTGTCTTGATCCTAGCTAGTAAAATCTATTTCTGACTTTCAAGTTTGGGCTCTCATGAATATGCTGAAAATTTAAAAGGACTCGGCCAAGAGAGAGTTCGCTGAGGAATTATTATCCTGGACGAGCGAATTTAGTAGCAGTGTGATTGGCTCGATCAAGGGAGACACATACATCGGTAAGAGTGAACCCTTTAAATTTTTATGTACTATTTGATTTCAAACCGAAGAAATAAAACATTGAAGAATAAGAAAGGAACTTGCTGCCTAGATAAACTAACTTTACATCGTAATTCATGTTTGATTTGCATTAGGTGCTCCCTTTGATTACCTAGAGGCAGCGCTCTCCAAATTTTCTGACGGGCCTTTCTTCCTCGGTGATTTTAGTCTGGTAAAAGCAAAATTCGTTTTGTAGTATATTTTACTATAGCAATGTCCAGCTTCGACATGTAATCATTTGCTGAATCCCTATGTCTGTTGAATCCTTAGTTGTTGGGAAGCACCATCAGTATGCTACACCAGACAATTCTTTGTCATTCTAGTAGTTGTTACTTGGTAACTGTTTACGAAATTCTAAAGGAAAATCCTTGCTATGTCAGGTGGATATAGCTTACGCTCCATTTGTTGAAAGATATCAGCCGTTACTATTGGATGTTAAGAAGTATGATATAACAACAGGAAGGCCGAAGCTAGCCTCATGGATTGAGGTACACTCAAAATTCCCCATTTCAAATTTGCATCTTGTTTTGGGCATTTTATCATTTGATTTTCTATTAGTGTCATGACTAATTGTATCCTGAAGAAAAGATAATTTTTGTCCACACCCACGCCTTACACTCTTTTCTGTTAGTTAATGTGGCGGCAAGTTTTACAAATGGTATGATCAATGTTCCATCTGGCCGTCCCTAGCTAAAATAAATGCTTGTATTATAATTGCGATAAATCGATGAACTACGTCTGAAATGTGTAATAGGTACTTCTGATTTCGACGTTGTGAAGCTAAAACAATTTTATGATTTTGCAGGAGTTGAACAAAATTGACGGTTACACGCAAACCAAAGTTATTGGTCCTGCAGAGTTAGTTGCAAACATAAAGAAAAAATTCTTGGTCAGTTATCCCACTCATCCTTCACTGCATTGCTAGATTCATTGTCAAAATCTCTTGATCAAATATTAGCTGTTTCATTAAGTAGCAGCTAAAATTCTCTCTTCTTTTATTTCTGCAGGGCATGTGAAGACTACACTGTGCTTGAGAAATCACCCTACATAAAGTCTATCACTTCAACGTGTTGTTCAGTAATAAAATAAAAGTGAAGTGTTTTATTGCAAGTTCCAGTTGATTTACTCAAAGAACTACGTAAATGCATATGTATTTAGTGTTTCGATTTTCGATTTTCGAAGTTATAAATAAATCCAAATCACTATTAATAACATTCAAATTACATGGTTGAAGCTATTTTCCGGTTCCTTTTTCCAGCATTACCAAGTAGTGAGACTTGAAGATGAAAATTCTAAATATGCAGGGGAGTATGACATTGAGAACAACACGATGCATCATCGGTATTTGGTCATGATCTATATATACAGGATTTGTGATTAATTGAATGTCAATTGAGCTCCAGGCCAGGAGGCATTGCATTTTGTTGCAAGAGAAATCTTCTAAAGTGGAATGCATCAGTTGCATCACCCGTTTTCCCTTGGACCATGTCTCCTACGGGCAATGTGGGATTTAAAGATTTGGGGTCATATCCTATGTCCCAATTTCACCCTGTGCCCTGTCCCAAATCCGAATCTCCAGAGACACCTGATACCGTCCTGATATTTGGGTAACTACCCTGAGCTATCCACAACTGAATTTTATTGTTACAGGAATCATGAGAATCAGATTCTGGAGTATTTTTGAGACAAATGCAAGGGAATTCTAGTGTTGACTATCTATTTCTTAACCATGAAAAGCCTTTTGAGATATACACGCCTTCATCATAGAATCTTAAATCTAAAACAAACAAACCCGAAAATCTCCGTGCATTCAACCTAACAGAAAACAACCCATTTTCTCTCTTCCTTCTTCTCTGATTTTGTTTGTTTTATGAAGAATCAACAAATGGGAGATCATTATCAGAAGAAAACAATTGGAGGAGGATGGGAGCAAAATACTATAACAACACCAAGAAGGAACAACTCATCTTCATCTTATTTTTTTGGTGGTATTAGAAATTTAATAACATAGTTTTTCATTCTTCTTACTAATGAACAACAACAAGGTTGTGTTTACACAGCTAATGCTATCTCATCATCAACTGATGTTGCAGTTGTTGATGATGACCCAACAACCCTTTCTTCTTCTGCTTTCACCAACTCATCTTCCGATTCTCTTCTACATATCAAACGAGAAGATGTAGAAGAAGAAGATGGAGACAAAACTCGGTTAATGCAAAGTAGTATTACTCGTTTTGATGATACAGAGCTAAAACATCTATTCTTTTGTATTGCTGCATCATCAAAGTTATGGGAACAAAGAAAAGAATATATAAAACTGTGGTGGAGGCCTAGAGTTACAAGAGGAATTGTTTGGTTAGATAAAAGAGTTAGAACTAGAAGAAATGAAAATTTACCAGAGATTCGGATATCTGGAGACACGAGGAGATTTCAGTACTTGAACCGGCAAGGTTCACGATCAGCTCTTAGGATATCAAGAGTTGTTTGAGAGACACTGAGGTTAGGTTTGAAAGATGTAAGATGGTTTGTAATGGGAGATGATGATACTGTTTTCCTTGTAGAGAATGTAGTCAGAGTGCTTTCGAAATATGATCATAGACAGTATTACTACATTGGGAGTTCTTCTGAAAGCCATGTTCAGAATATTTTCTTTTCATATTCAATGGCTTATGGTGGAGGTGGGTTTGCTATTAGTTATCCTCTAGCAGTTGCGTTAGAGAAAATACAGGATCGGTGTATGAACCGGTATCCTGGGTTGTATGGTAGTGATGACAGGATCCAAGCTTGCATGGCCGAGCTCACCAAAGAGACTGGCTTTCATCAGGTAACCATTAGTAGTTGTTTTCATCTATAACTGAACTAGGAAACGTAATTTAACGCTGTGCCTTTCGATTTAGATGTTATTTGCACTTCATGATGTAGAATTTCAACATACTTGTTCATTGCAGTATGATGTGTATGGAGACCTATTGGGTTTATTGGCTGCTCATCCCATTGCCCCACTTGTTTCGCTGCACCATCTAGACGTGGTTGATCCAATATTCCCTCGAATGAAAAGAGCTAAAGCTGTAGAACATCTTTTCGAAGGCACACAGTTTGATAAATCGAGTATAATGCAACAATCTATCTGTTACTCCAAGAAACACGCATGGTCGATTTCGGTTTCGTGGGGATACATTGTTCAGATCTTAAGAGGTGTAATGTCACCTAGAGAACTTGAAATGCCAACACGAACGTTTCTGAATTGGTACAAAAGAGCGGATTACACTGCATATGCATTCAATACTAGACCTGTAACTAAACATCCATGTCAGAAACCTTACATTTACTATATGAGTACTGTTCGTTACGACAGAGCTAAGAAACAAACTATTAGTGTTTACATTCGAAGAAAAGAACCACACCCTTATTGCAGGTGGAAAATGGATTCTCCAGAGAAAATCGACTCAATTGTTGTCATAAAAAAACCAGATCCCTTCGTTGGCAGAGAGTAAGTTTTCCGCCTCTCGGGTTCTGTATAGACAACTGCATCCATCCCTACTGTCATTGCTGTTAATTAACTTTGATTTTGATTTGCATTCTGTTGTTTTTGTTGCAGTCGCCGAGAAGAGACTGCTGTACGTTCTGCCTTCAGGTAAAAATAAGAGTTCGACGATGTACATATCTGTGGAGCAGTGCCGACCAGGAGAGATTAGTGAGTTTTAGCGAAGGAGAAACAGGAATAGATTTTTGAAACACTGAACTATGTTAACTGAATCAGACTCGGGTTTGTCAGATAACTCAGATGTCAAATTTGGAAAAGGTTCTCAGAGCACAATGAAATGTTCGATTTAGCGCGCTAATGTTTCATTGGTAACACAATGCTAAAATTTCAAATCTGAATGAAAAGCAATTCAAAGAAACGAACAGATTACCGAGTTTCGTTACATACGTTAAGATCCGCAGGAGAGTCTATCATATAGCTTTACTTGTTATATTCCTTTTGATCTGCATAGCTTTACTTGTTGTATTTGTTTTGATCTGCAGAGCTTTACTTGTTATATTTGTTTTGATCATCGGCATAGTTTTACTTGTTAGAAGCTTTATCTCTACATTCTCGAGCATTTCCTTCGGGACAGTAGCCGAAGAAGACAATTTGGTTTGATTACCATTAGTATTATTCTTAAGTTGCTCTGGCACCTGCATTTGCCTTATAGTTACAATTCTTCCATCTCTTAATTGCACATCAACTGCATTACAGCAAATCGAACATTCAAAGAATCCAATAGTTAAACAAGAATCAACAAGAAATTATGCATAAATTTCTCAAGAACCTTAGAATTCGAATGAAGAAACAGTATAAAAAAACAGAAGAAACCCATGAAAGTACTGCTCCTAATCTTTAAAAGAGTTGAAATTTCAAGAAAACTAAAGAAACCCAGGAAACTAAATTATGTTGAATTTCAGTATCAGAGTTGAAATTTCAAGAAAATAGAAGAAACCCAGAATAGAATTTGAGAGAAATTAGAGAAAAAATATAATATACCTGGATGAGAAAACCAGTAGAGAATCAATACAGAGATGAAAACAATCAAAGGAATAATATGAATCCATTTCTCAGAAACAGAGAATCTTGAACGAGAAGTACTCGTTTCTTTCTTGCTACTACCATTAATGGAAGTTGAAGATGATGTTGAGATATAGAGTGGTAATAATAACTCATCATCGTCATCTGAATTATTATCTGTTGATTTTCTAGTTCCTGAAGATCTTTTTACAGAAACCATTGGTATGTTTATGTATTCATCAGAGGTACGAATTGAGGTTGCTTGTCTATGCATCTTTAATGTTCGTGTAAGAAACAATCAAGAAGTTGGAGAAACCTGAGAATGGTGAAATGGAACTTTTGAGAGAGGGAGAGAGCTTTGAAGTTACGAATGAGTCCAATGACCAGAGAGAGACTACGGTTTTTAGCAGCGGTTTCTTTTCTGTACTCAGGTAAGGGTCGGTTGTGGACCTTTAGTACTTGCTATTATTTGGGGGTCGCTTGTCTACTTCGGACTATTTTATTTGGAAAAAGGTAATATGAAGCCGGTTTCATACTTATAATATGAATACCCGTCACTTTTCTACCTCGTATGCACGGAACCATTTAAACTTTTTTATAACTGTTTTAAGGATAACGTGTCATCCGAGAGAATTTATATATAAAGTATGAAAACGGGTTCTATATTAGCCGGACCCGTATTTATTTGGTATTTTAAGATGAAATCGCAAGCCCATTGTAAACAAAAGTTCTTAACATATAAGAAAAAGAAACAAAAATATTCTACAAAACTGGACTCTCACATGAGAATTGTGGATCCCATATGGGGTTCACCGTTCTTTTATAGTGAGATCGGTTTTGGGGAGTTTTTTTAATATCCCGGCCAGCAAAATGCACTGTAAGTGTATAGTTTTTTTGCACATTTCATCCGATTGGAAGAATTGGATCCACTGGCCACCAAGTTTTTGTATAATATCCTTAATTAATTGGGTTTTTCAGATCACTTATGCCGGTATATATTGGAGAGCATTCATACAATATCTATCTTTGTACTTTTTAATGGTACTTCAAGCCAATCTTTAACTCATATTCAAGGTCTTTGTTTGGCAGACATTTTGTCACTTTACTTGTTTATTTTATACGTGTAAGGTTTTTCGAGGATGTTGGATAAAGCAAAATCTCAGCGACATATTCATGATACTAAGATTAACATATATTTCCCAAGTTTCTCGCATTTACTACTTGTAGACGATTGTCTTCTCTTTTATCATGCCAGTAAGCATGCAAAGAATCGTAATTACATCTCTTAGACTAACTTGTATGGTTCTCCCGATTCAACTTTCAAGTTGAATGCCACGTCACCTTGAATGGGAGGCTAAGTGTTCTGATTTTTTTAATTCAACTTATAAGATGCGCCTAATGGTTCGGCGTAAATAGTGGAGTCGTTGTATTTCAACTTATAAAGGCAAATTAGTCGCGCATCAAACTTGATTCAATTTCATGTTCAAACAATAGCTTGAACTATATCTTAAATCAAGTAAAAAAAGGACTTTTGGCCACGCTTTTCCAACTTGAATCCTGAAGTTGGAGAACTATAGGACTTAGCCTTGTATCTTCATTCAGCTTAACTTCAGGACGAGTTATCAATTTTTGAAAATCTAGTGTAGTTTTCAGTACTCTATGTCACCAACCATCTTTACAATTTGTATGAAAGCTTTATCTAGATTACTAATGCATGTTGAATCTCCAAAAAAAAATAATGGAGTTAAAGTAACTAAAAATATCCCTTTTGTTTCGCATTTGTTTTTTGTTGATAATTCTTTTCTTTTTACTTCTGCTAATATTCTTCAAGCTAGAAACTTAGTTGAAGTTCTTAAATATTTTAGTGACTCATCAGAACAACTCATAAACTACCAAAAATCTGGTATTTACTTTAGTAAGAAAGTCTAGAATAAACATTGCAAGTTACTTGCTAGAATTCTTAAAGTGAATACCATTACCAAGACTGACACATACCTAGGTACACCTCTCTTTTTTAACAGATCCAAAAGTTTTAACTACCAAAACATGCTTGATAAAGTTTATAATAGAATTTAAGGATGGAAAAGATAAACTGCTCTCTCAAGCTGGGAGAATTACTCTCATTAGTTATGTCACTAGTGCTATGTCAATGTTTCAAATGATGTATTTTTCTCTTCCAAAGAAAACTCTTAATAGACTTGATGTTCTTCAAAGAAACTTCTGGTGGAAGAAAAACAAATCATATAGAGGTGTTTACCTCAAAGCTTGCGATTCTGTTTGTAAGAGTAAAGCTAGTGGCGGTCTAGGTATCAAAAACCCACATAAATTCAACTTAGCTCTTCTTACTAGGCTTGCTTGGAGGCTAATAGAAAATCCAGATAAACTGTGGTGCATCATTCTTAAATGCAAATATTTTCCTAAATCAAATCCTCTAAGTTATACAAAGAAATCCATTAAATCCTGGGTCTGGACTAGTTGCAAATGGATTGATGTTGTTAAAGAAAATCATGGTTGGGAAATAGGTGATGGGGAAAATATCCACATATGGAATCATTGATGGTTACCAAATGGTACCTGTGCTATACCAAAAGAGGGTATTCTTCCCTCATCAATACAAAAAGTTTATAGTGTCATTAATAGTCAAGGAAATTGGGATAAAAATCTTTTAAATAATTTATTTGATAACCAAACAGTTCAAGAAATAAAATTGTTAAAACATAATAGTAGTATCAATGGGGAAGATAACATAAAATGGTTAGGAACACAAGATGGTAATGTCTCTGTGAAATTTGCATACAATTTCCTATGCAATAAAAATCATATAGGAGAAAAAGTTGAATGATACTCAATATGGAACCTGAATGTTATTCCTAGAGTTAAAATGTTTCTTTGGAAGACTCTTACTGACTGTCTTCCTGTTAGAGAAAGATTTGGGAGGTTTATATCTATTGAAATTCATTATCCTTTATGTAATTCATTGGCTAATGAAAATGTTGATCATATATTTACTAAATGTGTTTTTGCAGAGGCTATTTTGGAGAGGTATGTCTTTCGCTCCCAATTTTTATAAGCAGTTAACATGAATTTTAAAAACTGGTGCCTGTATTGGTTAAAGGATAAGGGCAACAAAGATACTTATGCCTACATCCTTTGGTTCATTTGGAAAGGGAGATGCAAAGTTATCTTTGAGAATAAAAAACCCTGTCATAAAGATCTAATCATATATATACAGAAAGAAATAAACCAATTTATTAATACTAAGGATAAATCTGAGACTAAGGAAAAGAATAATTTTAGATTGGTATTAACCATCCTAACTGTAAATTTGATAGATCAGATTCCTTAGAGAACACAAAATACATCTTGTTTGATGCTGCTTTCCAAAATAATATTAAAAGGTTTGCTTATGGTGTAGTTCTAATGGATAACGATGGAAATGTGATTGACTTTATAGGTGGTACTGGGAGATGTTGTAACTCCAATGAAGCTAAGGCAAGAGCCTGCAGAGAAGCTCTGAATTGGGTTAAAGATCCGCATGGAAGACAATATAAATTTTATCAATGACAATCTGGATGTCATTAATGGAATGAAGAACAACTTTATTGGGCTAGATTGGAAAAGCAAAGCTACTTTACTGAAAGCTTTGGAAATTAAAAGTTATTATGCTAGTTCTTCTTTATACTACATAAAAAGGGTTGTAATATTATAGTAGACAGTTTAGCTAAGTATTTAAATAAATTTAGTAATGTTAGTATTGACTTAAGAAACTGGGATGAATAAAAAAAAGCTATTTGGTTAGCTAAATTTTGTAAAACTAGCAATGTAATTCTGCTTTTTTAGTTAAAGTTTCCTTTTATAAAGAAAAAATAATATATTTTTCAACAAAAATATTTCTTCATGGAAACAACAAAACCAATCTTCAAATAAAGCCAATGGAATTAAGTAAAAAATAGCTAAGCATCTCTCTTTTTTATGTTCGAAAACAAGCCAGTTTCAAACCTATTATCACTCAGGTTCATAATAAGTTAGCTTATTGGCAAAATAAATTAGCGTGATATGACAATATCACTGTAGTATAGTGGTAAAGTTATTGGGTGATGATTTTAGTTGATTTAAATTTAAAACTCGTCGGCATGAAACTTATTATCAATAAAAAAAATCTTCACGGACCTAAATAGACTACACAAAAACCGCCCTTTATATCTCTTTAAATAGTGGAGCCCAAAAATACCCCTGTTAATCCCAAGGGTAGAGACGATCCTTATATAAGGAGGCGACTGTTGTGTAATTCATTTAAATGGTCCGTGTAGAAGCACGGTAAAAATAAAATCGGAGTCATAGGCTGATAGAGCTACAAAAATACATGCAGCTATTGGCACTACGACAAGCTATCATATGTTATTTTTTATAAATCAATCACGATATCGTATGGTTGTTCCAACTTTCAACAATGTCCACCCGTAAATTTATCGCCCCAACTACGATATGGTCACGCCTCATATTTTATGTACTTTGTCTCTCTTTATTTTTTGACGCGTAAAAATTAAAATCAAATAACTTTATTTCTTCCAAATAATGGTCCTACTTCCTAGAATTTAGAGAGGCTACTTTTTAATTTTTTGTTTAGTATGAAAAAAAATGTATTTTGACGTGTCATAAAATGAAAAGGGTCAGCATCGCAACCGTTGGGTAAACGTAAACCTATCGACCCTGTATTCTCTATTTCTCTTTCGTATTTTGTTTTCAGAAAACCGTTTCTCCCCGAAACCATGATTCGTTCTATAAACATTTTCTTTCTCCAATCTCACCTGTGAGCCATCATCTTCTTCCTGAATCTTAACTCTAGACCATTTTCTTTTGTCTTATCTGTTAGGGTTCTAATCAACTATTCTTCTATTAACCAAAGAAGAAGATGATAGTTCACAGTTGAGATTCAAGATTCAAGAAAAAAACGAGGGCTATGTGGGATGTGGCTATTGGAGAGAAGGTACAAGAAGCTGGTCGAAAAATTGTATGCCTAGCAGAACTAGGTCAGACTTGTTTTTGTTTAATACCTGATTCATTCATAGTGTTTGCAGAATTTAATTTTGTATGATGAATTTATTTATCTTGTGATTTATATTTCTGTATTCTAGGTTACTTTGGACAGGTTATATGATCGATTTTACTTTTATGGATGGTGCCTATCGGGAAAAGTTAGGGTTTTGTTTGGAGTGTGTTTCTTCGTATCTTGAATTGTTTTGTTTTGGTCTGTTGGTGTTGGATTGGTTATTCACTGGTTAAGAGTTTTCATGTTAGACTATTTTTTAATATTTTAGTCTGATTTTGCATTTCCATGGGTATTTGGCTTATCATTGTTGAAATGAGGATTTTTAGTGATTGACATTTGGAATGAAAGTTAGATTGTCATGATATGTCACCGAAGGGGTTAGTTTAAGGGAGCTTAGTGCGTGGAAATGAAGAACAATATGTTATTAAGATGACCATTGATGTTGATGTTGTTGCTGAGTGGAAGAGAATCAGATAAAATATGGAAATTGTCAGTCCTTCAAGATCAGATGCAAGGGGTTGGAGTTTATGTAAGAAAAGAATGACTTTGAGGGTTATCAATCAATTCTTAACATCGTTCCTTTTACTCCCTTATTTAGCAGTCTTTTAATTGTTTATAGGGCTCATCTTATCCTATCATCTAACTATAATCAATACTGTTTTCTTTTTTTTTTCCTTCCTGCAGAAAATTCTCCTGTGGAAGCCGAAAACTAGAAAAATAGTCCCCTGGTATCCTAAATTCAGGAATTAGAACGTGTTTGTGCAAAATGTGAAAACTGTTACCTGTCTAGTGTATTTGTAGCCAAATGGTGTCTAAATTTAGATATATAGTTAACATATTTGAAACCTTTTGGGATATTTTTCTCTACTAAGCCGATATTCCTAGTTTGCATTGTAGGATTTAGTAACTCGTATCTCAAATTTACTTGTTGACAAATTAAATGCTCTTGCTTTTGTCATTCAACACTTCAATATGATGTATTGTACTGTAATACATATTGGTGATCCTAGTTATGTGGTTATTATACTTTAACTGGAAAAGATTATCAGTAGTTCTGTGATGACTAATGCCTATTCGCATTACCAGCTTGTCAGGAAGAGTATTATCAAGCGATTGGTCATCATATTTGGCTTTGTGATGCTCAATATGCAGACACCAAAGTTTCCATTCGATCTCTACTTGCAAAGTTTGGTGTTCTTTGGATTGATATACTGTTTTAAATTTGAAATCTCAACTGAGCTATTATGACCCAAAGACTAACTTCTTTCTCTTCTGTATCCAACTTGGTTCCTGTGGTACTATTGGGCTCAATACAATTATTTGTTGTGAACTGGAGTTTGGTGAATTTTAAGTGTAGACAAACCAAAATTTGTAGTTTTGTAATTATTGAGAGGCCTTTTCAATTTGTGGACTCTATTGCGTAATTGTAGAGCAGTCATAAGGATGCATGTGATACTAATGACTTTACAGCCGTGCTTCCCCAGTACCCTAGCTGTACTATATTGGTCATTGGGATATATACAAGTGTCTATTTAGCAATAATTCTCCAATCATCTACATTATTAACCGTCTGTAGTGAAGTTCTGATGTTTTATATTATACCGTGTGCCTGAAGATTTTGCTTATTATCTCAGGAAGAGGCAAAAGCAGTTGGTCAGCTACGTAACCATAGATTGGCAAACTTACTTGGTTGTTGTTGTGAAGGTGACGAAAGGTTGCTTGTGGCAGAACTTATGCCCAATGATACGCTTGCAAAGCAACTATTCCATTTGTAAGTTCCTTCTAGATACCGAAAGTGTTAATGCCTTATGGTAATCCCTGTTTCGTATTACCTTTCGAACGTATGCAGGTATATGAAGATGATTGTTGAGTGGTATGACACACTTCCCACATGGCTCTACAGCTGAAGGTCTAGTTATGAACTGTGAGTCTAGGATATAGGGTTTACCAACTTAATGTTGAATCTGGAAACGTGGCATTTGTTCCTGCTTTTGCTTTAATTCATGTTACATGTAGTTTCTTTTATCCTTTGTCGGAAAAATATTGGTTTGCACCCTTTTAATTAGAGTGATTTCAATACGGAAGTGCTGGTGTATCATCCCACCCTTTTCTGACCATTTGGTAACTCTTTTAGATGGATATGACATGTGTATGACAACCTCTTTCTAATACCTTTTTGTGGATGTATTGGAATCACTACCTATGTAGATACCATGTCAGACCACTATCTAACCCATGTTGGGTAGACAAACCAAATTTGTGTAACTTTTTAAGAGGCCTTTTGAATTTGTGGACTCTATTGTGCAAATGTAGAGCTCTCAGTCATAAGGATGCATGTGATACTAATGACTTTAAAGTCATGCTTCCCCTGTACCCTAGCTATATTATATTGGTCATTGGGATTTGTAGAAGTGTCTATTTTAGCAATAGTTCTCCAATCAGCTACAATTTTAACCATCTGTAGGGAAGTTCTGATGTTTTATAGTATACGGTGTGCCTGAAGATTTTGCTTATTATTTCAGGATGAGGCAAAAGCAGTTGGTCAGCTCTATAACTATTGATTGGCAAACTTACTTGGTCGTTGTTGCGAAGGTGATGAAAGGTTGCTTGTGGAGAGTGTATGCCAAGGATACGGTTGCAAAGCACCTATTTCATTGTAAGTCTCTTCTAGTTCTAGATACCAAAAGCGTTATTGTCTTTTGGTAATCCCTGTTTCGTATTACCTTCCGAACGTATGCAGTATATGAAGATGATTGTTGAGTGATATGACACACTTCCCACATGACTCTACATCTGAAGGTCTAGTTATGAATTGTGAGTCTAGGATATAGGGTTTACCAACTTACTGTTGAATCTGAAATTGAGGCATTTGCTCCTGCTTTTGCTTTAATTCATGTTGCATTCAGTTTCTTTTATCCTTTGTCGGAATAATATTGGTTTTCACCCTTTCATTGAGAGTAATTTCAATACGAAAGTGCTGGTGAATCGTCCCACCCTTTTGTGACCATTTGGTAACTTTTTGGATGGATATGGCATGTGTATGACAACCTCTTTTATAAACCTTTTTGTGGATGTAGGGAAATCACTACCAATGTAATGGGCAATGCGATTAAGGGCTGTTTCACATCTTGCACAAGCTCTAGAATATTGTACTGGCAAAGGTCGTGTACTTGACCATGATCTTAATGCTTACAGAATTGTGTTTGATGACGTTAGTATTGCTGCCATCCGTTAGTTTAACTACCCCTTCCTACTTTTGGATTTTATTTCTGTTTAGTCTGCTCGCCTAGAATTACCTTTTTGTAGGAGGGTAACCCTAGACTTTCATGCTTTGGAATGATGAAAAATAATAGAGATGGGAAAAGTTACAGTACAAATCTGGCTTTTACGCCTTCAGAGTACTTGAGAACTGGTAGGTGCCACGACAAGGATTTATTAAAATCTTTTATCATTCTCTGTCCTATTACACTCAATCAAGGAAGGGTTTTCGTAGTATCGTTCTCAGTAGAATAATGTTTCATTATTTACTGCTCTGCTTGGCCTCATCGTGAAAGGACACGCTATGGCCTTATCTACCAAGTTGTCTACCTGGCTTATTATAGGCCCATTTGTACAGTGCTTGTCCACTTATGTCAATCTTCAAATTTGGATTCATATTATGGTACCGGAAAATTCTTGGTATAGTCCTCAGTACAGAGTTTGTCCAGCCCAGTGAATATTTTAGTATTAATGTATCACATGCATCCTTATGCATTGTCTGTTTTCCTTCTTTCTTTTTGCTGTTGTTAATGGTAAATCGGTTCTTGTTTGCAGCTTAAGCTTGGAATGAAGTAGATGCAGTATATTATTTTGCCGCAGGTACACTATTCTGAATTGTTCGGCTCAGTTCATCATCCGGCTCCGGCAATTTACCGTTTTGCTGGTTTGCACTTATCTTTAAGAAAGCCTAGAATCTGTAAGGACTTGTACTGGTGTGAATTCAGGATTTGTTTACTTTTTAGGTGTTGAAAAATCTTTTATGATTTTGCTTACTCATTATATTGAGATTGCTACGTTGTTGAACATTTTCTAATTTTGTTCTACTTTTCTGAAAATGTCGATTTGTTTGCAGGTGCTGATGGCTGTGTTGGGCATTAGGCAACTTTTTACCCCAAGGGAGGAAAGACCCCTGCAAGTGGAGGCATCAAGTCTTAACCAATCTCCAAAATGTACTTGGTCAGTTTCATGCAATTCTTGTATCAAGTTAACAAAATCTCCTCTTTGTTTCATGTGGTAATTATTTTGTAGATGTATAGACATTCTTCAATGAGCTTGATCATGTGTTGTTTTTTTCTTTTTAGAACCACAACCATTGGGGTAGCATTTAATGTAGAATATAGATAGTATCATTGTTCCAGTTATGTTGAACTTTTGAGGTACTTTTTACTACAGGTCTGTCTTTGTAGTTTATCAATCTTTTTTTCCAGATTTGGATCTCGAGTGATCGTAGTTTGTTAAAGTTGTATCCTGAATTTGTTTTTTTTAATATAATGTCTATGTGATAGTTGATTCTAGCTAACCTTTGATGCAGCTTTTGATGATATCCTCCTACCCTACATTGTGGCAGGAGGATATTTGGATGGATGGAACTCATGGGAGGGTAAAGGGTAGTAGGCCAGCATTAGTAGGTGATGGGTAATAGACAAAAGACATGATGGAGCACGTGAATACCACGTGATGTGATAACTCTAATGGAGCTAGAGTTTTTGCTAGAAACTCTAACCACGTCTCCACGTATACCCATAAGCAGACGACGGATCAATAATCCAGAAGAGGGCTAGAGACAGACTAGAGGCGTCATCATCCTTAAGACAAAAACAAGAAGAAGGTGCGTTTTCATATTAGGGTTAAAGCTTGTTGTGTGCTGCGCTTTTTAGATACAAAGTATTGGTGTGAAATTGATTATGGAGGAGACACATACATCTCTGCATGCTGACACCAAATACAACGTAGACACGCATCTCTTCCCCCATACCCTCCTCCTTTGTCATCTTTTATGTATGTCAGGCTCTTTTTTCTTTTTTTCATTTATATAGTAACTCATCCTCTTCATCTTCTTCATTCACTCACTCACTCACAAATCACAGTTCCACTCACTCTCTGAGACTGTCTAGTAGTAGTAGTATGTCTGCAGCAGAATATAACCATTATAAGAGACTCCTTGTTCATCATCATCAAGGAGCAGCAGATCTTCCACCAAGAAAGTTTCTTACTAGGAGATCTTCTAGTAACAGCAGCAACTTAATAATACCCAGTATTTATTTTGATGATCATGATGATGATGATCATATTGAAACAGTAATGAATTTTCCTCACAAGTTCTTGCCATGCAACAACAGCAATGAAGATGATGATGAGGATGAGAATGATCCGTATGCAAGTGATGAATTTAGAATTAATGAGTTTAAAATTCGACGATGTATGAGAAGTAGAAGTCATGATTGGACTGATTGTCCATTTGCTCATCCTGGCGAGAAAGCACGTAGAAGAGATCCTCGTAGGTATCATTATTCAGGTAATGCTTGTTCTGATTTCAGACGTGGTAATTGTTTGCGTGGTGATTCCTGTGAATTCTCTCATGGTGTTTTTGAGTGTTGGCTTCATCCTACTCGTTATAGAACTCAAGTTTGTAAGGATGGTTTGAATTGTAAAAGAAAAGTTTGTTTCTTTGCTCATACACCTAAGCAGCTTAGGGTTCTAGTCCCTCCTCCTAATAATAACTCTCATCTTCATCATGATCATGATCATGATCATCATATCTCTAAAACCAAACCCCATCTCTGTAATTGTGTTTCTTCTTCTTCTTCTTCTTCTCCTACATCTACACTAATGGGGTTTTCTCATCATTTATCATTATCCCCACCATTATCACCAACAATATCTCCTACTTCATCATCAGAGTTAACTCCTAAGCAACAGCAATCTCTTCTAGGAATGTTGAGTTATAAAAGTAAGTTGATGGAGTTGGTAAATTCTTTGGAAGCTATGGATTTAAGTTGTATTAATAATGATTCTCCTGCTGCTGCAATGATGAATGACAACATTTTTTCTTGGGGTTCTTCTCCTAATTATGAAAATCAGGAACAGTTCTTTATGTCTCCTAATTCAACTACTACTCGGTCAGTAGGAAATAGTAGTGGAGGATTTAAGCGGCGAGATTATAATTTCTCTAATGAAGATTATGGAAATGGTGAAACATCATCATCAGCATGCCCTGATCTTGATTGGGTGAATGAGCTTGTGATGTAGACCATAATCGAAGCTATAAAGATTGATGTAAGATTTGTTCATCACTTAGAATAATGAAGTACATAATTCTGTTTGTGGGATTTGGGTTAATGGTGATTGGTGAGGGTAACTGTTGATTCTTAATTGGGTTGTTTAATTAGTAGTATTTGGTTTGGTTTTTGTTGTTTGATTGAAAGGAAGAAGAGGTTGATGTTTGCTGTTTAATTCCTTAATTGATGAGGTCGTAGTGCTGTGCTAGTACTTGTCTCTAGTACCAAGTTGTTTAGTTTGTGTTTGGTGTGAGTGATTATTATGTCGTGTTCATGTTCTGTATTTATATCCCTGAATAATAATAATGGAGTTCCCTTTCTCTAAATGCTGCATTTCGTTTTGCAAAAGATTGCCGTTAAGTTCTCTAAAACTACTTAATAAAGGAAATGACATGTAAAAGAGTTCCGGCAAGCGTTATAAAAGCGGCGGCTAGATAATGCAATAGCCGGAGTTCGGGAAGGTCTAGGACTTTAGGTGCATAATGATCAACTGATCAAGTAAGCTTGCAACCCTGCACAGGCCCCTAAACAGCAAATACAGAATAACCGCTCGCGCATGGAGTCCATCTGTTAAACCCGACGCACAAAATTTTATTGCTTATATCGGCTACAGCTTTGGCTTCTATCCATTTAATTACCGTCTTAATTGACATCTCGATTTCTAAACTACATTGTATTCTGTGGCATCTTTTACTTTGACTTTCGTGTGCAGTTTATCTTGGGGAGCGAATTAACAGTAAAGCAAGTGTAAGATTCAGAAATTCTGCGTATGGTGGATCCATGAGTTGACCACCAAGTTTTTGCAGGGCCGTTCTAAATGTGCGTGGTTAATCCCAGATAAAAAGACTTCCATGGTTATGCAGGCCGTTCTGGACGCATGATTAGTATAACATATCTAAGCACATATGTCGAGTTTAATCGAATTTGGCTAATGAATTGACCACCATGTCAGAACTTGTAGTCAATACTGATATAATCGACCCTGTGCGTATATTTAGGCGGCATTATCCTGATATAATCAACTCTATGCTCACACCTCTGATTAAGATGAGAATTATAGTCAATACAAGTTTGGTTATTGGATGTAATTGAGGCTAAGAGACACTCATCAATACTTGTTTGAATCAATCAGAATAGGCAATTTGCATGAACCAGCTGAGACAAAAATACAATAATCGTACAAAAACAAACTCGGGAAAAAATGAGCTGACACTCGGCTAGTCAGTTTGATCTTTCTTAAATCTAGTCTGTCTCCACATTGAAACTTGGACAGATAGCAAGAGCAGGACTTCACTGAAAACCCTTCTTCCATGGGTTATGCAAACAATAATCAGTGTTAAAAAATGCACCACTTAACAGCAGCAAAACCACTTCTGTGGGTTGCAGGTGGAAACTTTCTCAACGTCTGGCTGCCGAAAACTTGAACTTAACAATACTGTTTATGCATTCTGCATTTTAGAATTCTCTATACATATGATGTCTGGCCGCCTAAAATCCAAAGGCGACTCTTTGCACAAAATCGGGTCTTCTCTTGCTTGGCATGCGAAGCAACCCTGTAATTTGTAGCTCTGTAACTGCTTTGCAAAACCTCGCCTGAATTGAAGCTTCACTAATGGATTCAACCTCAATTGTAACTTTTCTCTTTTTAGATAATGGTGACATCTGCAACTTTCGCTTACCTTTTTTGGTATTACTTGGAGGAAGAATTATAGCCTTGAAAGATTGAAACCAGTCATGGAGATTGATCAGATCACCATGTTCTTGAGCCAATTGATAGATAATTGAGGTATCATTCATCGATGGTAACAAAGAATCTCCGCCCTTGTCACAACAACTGCAATGGAGATAGGTATGAGATTTGAGAAGATCAACTTGAATCATTTTCCTTGGATCACCTATCAAAGCTGATTGCAGTATATCGACGTGCTTAAAGCAGAAAATTTCATGGAACGGCGAAGACTCAATCGGCTTTAGATAATCCTTAACCATACACTCCATTAACTTAACAGCTTTCAAATTCACTGCTTTCTTGTCTTTTTCTATATTCAGATGGCTGCGAGATGCCGCCTTCTTGGGTGATCCAATCTTTACTTTTTTTGGACTCTTACTTTCAGCATGAGATGTTACCTTCCTGGGTGAACATATCCTACCTTTTCTTGGACTCTTGATTTCACCGTTAGATGTTGGCTTCCTGGGTGAACCAATCCCGTCTTGTTTTTTACTCTTGCTTTCACCATCAAAATCTAACATTGACTGCAACTCTTCCACTCGGATATTTATCTCTGTAATCCCTTCTGTCTGTTTTTTCCAAAACTGAAGCAATTGAGATAATTGTGCAGGCGGAAGATCCTTTATCCTACGTACTGCCTGAGATATGAAACCTGTTTTCCACGGGCCAAAAGATTCTTCACTATGCAGAAAAATACCACCTGAGGAAGTCTTTACCCGGTCTTCAACAGCGCCAGACTGACGATTAGGATCAAGTGCCTCACAAAAAATATCAAATAGTTTTATTCTGTGAAACTTCCCAGCTTCAAACAAGCACAAAACCACAGAACTCCAGTCTTTCCGCAAGCTCTTTACCTCTGATAAACCAGAAACCAAAGTTCCAGCGCTCATACATGTGACATCATCCATAAGTTTACAAGATCGAAGATCAAATGCACACTTTTGCATTTCTTCAGGCAGAGATTCACACATTTCCATCCAGAAACTATGACTATCTTCACTTAGGAAACCTTCACATAAGAAACTTAGAGGTTCCATTGAGAAATGTTTAGAGCAGGCAATCTTTAGAGCCCTAATAAAAGATGTAACTGTTCCGTCTTGTCTTAAAAAGTAATTTCTCAGAAAAACAGCCACCCTATGGCCAATGTTGAACCCCATACATAATTTAACAAGAACAGCCTCCATGATTGCATCCATTGTCTCAGATGGGGAACCTAAAGTGAACTTACATGGTGAGAGGTATTGTAGTGCATTGGACGTAAGTAACTTCTTAGGAGCATCAATGGTTGTTGCAACTCCCATTATTAAGATGACTGGAATCTTTACGACCCATTCCCTCAAAATTAAGATGAACTCAGATAAGACACATCCATTGCATCTTTCCATATCATCAATGATCACCACTATGGGATGTCCATTTTTTTCCGGTTCAGAATACCATGGCGCTAAGATACTTATATCGGCTGTATCTGGAGTGAACTTAATCAACTGTCTCAGCAGACTTCTAAGACACCCCCCAATTCCATTCTTGACAGTGAAGTCCAGTGATGAAAGAGTAACCACGTGGGAATCATGAGATTTCAAATGTATGGCAAGTTCTTTAAATGTCAGCAAATCATCAACGAACTCCACATTTTTCGTCAGCACAAGACCAGTAAAAATCTGTTTGCAAGTGATATCGGTCAGTGGAGGGTATGAATGTAAACCACCAGGGATTCCAGCAGATTTGATTGAAGAGAAAGATTCGCAAACCCATTGGTGTATCACATCAAATACACTGATATTGATGTTCCTCAAAACATCCTTGATGGTTGTATCAATCTTCGTCCAAACCAAATCAAATGCTTCAAGATGCACCTCTTCATAATCGTCTTCTCCCACTTGCTTGGTTTCCTCAGATTTATCTGCAGCTTTAGGAGAAGACAGGGGTGCTAACTTGTTCCTGGTCCTTCCAGTTCCAGAAGCTTTTCTACTTCCTTTCCGAGGCACTGCCTTGTGCAGAACGAAGAAAGGCTGAAGATTGTTTTCCCCATTGTCGGCAATTGGTGATGAAGGTGGAGAATCTAAGCTTCCAGACTGCATGGATGCTGTTGGAGATAACTTGTTATTCTGTCCTCCGAGCGTTAGTAGTCAATGCCCTTGATAAACTATTCTAGAAGTCTATTCCAAATGGGAAAAAACTTTCTTTGGAGTACAATTTTAACTCGAGCTTCCTTCAAGAGACCATGTAAACAGTTTCAAATATTAGCATTTACTGAACACCGTGTCATTTTAGTGCATATTTAGCGCATGAGGGGAAAATAAGAAACAACATTAACCGATCATCAAAAAAAGAACCATGTCATTGATTTTAGTACTCATCGATTTCAAGGATTCAATGTTCATCAACTCACTTAACCAGGTACACTATCCCCTAAAAGCAATATTTCTACACACTGTACCATCGTTTGAGATCATTTTCAAGTAAGATATTAAAAAAAAAACACATCTTTACCGCAATTGGAAGTTCAATAAGTAAAAAATTTCTCAATACATTTCAGTTTTCAGTAAAGGTTTAATCTTTAGTCTCATATCACCTAAAATAATTCAAATCTAAATCGAAAACCAATACACCAATCCTCAAATTCCTCAATTACCCATCTTAAATTCCAGAAAACCAATGCATAATCCCATTCAAATATTAATTGAGTCACTAATCTGTAGATACCTAATATACCAATCAAAAACCCTAATTTCAAAACCAAAGAGAAGCAACAAATACAGACATCGATAGACTTTAAAAGATATCTCACCAGTAACTGATAGTAATCCAATCCTTAGCTCCACGCGAGTGATTGAGATTGCAGTAGATCCAGACTCTGTTGGTCTTCCAGAGCCGTGAGTGAGTAGGGAGGACTGAGGAGGGAAAGTGAGAGAGACGAGAAAGATAGAGGAGGGTGAAAAGGGAAAATAGGAATTTAATGATCATTTTCCCGCCAAAACAAATAGGTTAACTTTAGGTTAGAAGAGATGGTCTGCCCGCCACGTGCACGTGCGTATGTTAGCAAACCTCCCCCGACCCAAAACGATGACCACGGCACAAAACTTCAACTTTTTGCTCGGTTTTGTGTGGGTCGGAGTCGGAGACCATTCAAAGACAAGTCAACAAAATTGTTTTTGCAATGTTTCGTAAAACCATACTCCTAAAAATCGAAGCTGCTACACGCGGTGCCCCCCCCCCCCCAAATCCTCCTCCACTTTGTCTGCGCAATAGGTGGCATCATCTCCACAGTTAATTCGATAAATGTCTCCACCCTTTGGAAAAAACAGAAGGACCCATTTTTATGTGCATGTGAAATGTGGGAAAAAGGTTGAGGAAAATTTGGGGTATCTAATTTTTTCGTCTAAAAATAGATAAAAATAGAAAAATGATGGTATCTTTTTTTATGGGACAAAGATAGAAGATGAAATCACTATCATTAATTTAAAAAAGGACAGTGTCATTTACACACAAATTCAAAGAAATTGTCTTTGTCAGTATGTGACATACTCAAAATATTAAACGACGTAACAAATGCATTCATAATTCCTTTGGCAAGGATATCAACTACTCCTACAAAATCTCTCTTAAGAAAAATTGGAAAACTATTCTTAAAACAACCAAACAATGACCGACAATCATGCATGATGTTTTTTTTGCTCTCTATCCTAATTAAGATTGAAACCTTTAAGAGACTCTATTATAGTCTGACAATCACCAACTAAGAAAATGTCGGAAAGTTTTCTTTATAGACAAAGCCCATAAGATGGCTTCTTTCGGGGCTATGCACTCAGCTTCTTCGGGACCAGTTGTCAAGCCAGAGGAAGCTTTTGCTTGTTGGCATTTTCCATTTCCATCCATGAGTATTATCGTTGCTCCATAGCTACCTGTTAGATGATCAAAAGAAGCATACATTAGTAAAATTTTCTTATTTTTCCTAGGTAAACACTCTAGGCTATCCACTACTGAATTATTGGTTCTCTCTATCCCAGATCTAGCTTTCATACAGTTATAAGATAGAAAAAAAATTAATATCATTAACCAATTTCACAGGATCAATTTTTTGTTTTTTAAAGATAGCATTACATCTATGCTTCAGATAAACCAAGTACTAGTTGTAGCAATAACATGCCAATATAATTTAAAGAATATGAAGATGCTTTTAATCCATTCATGTGTTGAATTAATGTTAGCAATATAATTTAAAGAATTAAAGCCAAAAGAAAATCACATTGCAGAAGCAAATGTGCAATTAATAAAAAGATGTAAAGAATCCTCCCCATGATTATTGTTACACATACAACAATTAGCAGAAACTTTTGGAGTAAATTTGGCTAGCTTACTGTTTAAGGGAAGAGCACTAAAGTAAAGCTTCCACAAAAAAAGCTTACTTTTTGGTTAATTATTAAGCCTCCAAATACTCTTCCAAATAGAGTTAGCGTTCCCCGGATTAGAAGTTAAAACTTTGTAAACAGATTTAACAGTGGGGATCCCATCCTTAGTACGCAACCACCTTAATTCATCAAATTCAGCATTAGGAATAAGTAAAGTTAATTTTTTTAAAACAACATCATAAGGTGTAAAATATGAATTCCGTACCTCGGAATTCCAATTACCATTCTCTGTGACCAAATCAACCACCTTTGTTGGTGTTTCCTCTTCAATCATAGTTGGATGAATATGAAAGACCACATCAGGTATCCATTTACCATATGTCTAAAGTAGAGTTCAAACAGAGATCCCAAATACAATTAGGTTTTAAAATTTCCATACCTTTTCTAATGCTAGACCATATCCAAGGATGTTATAACTTCTAGAATAAATAAGAGGATTAGAATTAGTAAAGTATTTAGACTTTAAAACCTGAACCCATAGAGCATTAGGGTTATCAATCACTTTCCACACAAACTTAGTTAACATAGAAAGGTTAATTCTTTTTGGGTTTCTCAGACCCAGGCCACCCTGAAATTTTGGTATACAAATAGATTTCCAACCTTTAGTGTATATCTGATGTTTGGGATCAGATTTGTTCCACCAAAATCCCTCTGTATCTTGTCGATTCTATCTAAAGTTATAAATACAACTCATTTGAAAAGAAGGAAACGGTAAGGTAAAAGAATTAATCATGACTGTTCTACCTGCTTGGGACAAAAGTTTTGATTTCCATCTTTGTAATATTTTATAAGTTTTTCAAGAGATTCAAAATTTAAAGATCTAGTCCTACTAAAAAAATGAGGTGTACCTAGATACCTATCATCTTTAGAAATTTTCTTAACTTCAAAGATATTTGCAATTAACTTACAGTGCTTGTGATGGACTTTAGATGATAAATAAATACTTGAATTCTGAAAATTGATAGCCTGGCCACTTGAGGAACAAAAGATGTCAAAAACATTAAGCACTTATCTAACTTGAGCCAAATCAGTTTTACCAAAAATAAAACAATCATCTACAAATAGCAGATGAGTAATACTTGGACTAACATAAGTAGAAATAACATTTAATCCTACCATTTTCCCCTCGTTTTCGAATCTAGCAAGCAATCTAGACAGACCGTCAATGCATAAGATAAATAGATAAGGGGACAAAGGGTCCCCCTGTCTAATACCTCCACTAGGTTGAAAAAACGGACCAGGTGAACCATTCAGCAGTACAGAATAACTTACAAAAGATATACATTCATAAACCAGATCACAAAAATCATCATTAAAACCCAAACTTTTAAGCATAAACATGATAAAACCCCATTTCAACCTATCAAAAGCTTTAGTAAGGTCTAATTTTAAAGCAAAAGATCCAATCTTACTTTTACTAGTCTTTGATGTGGTTATAGATAGTGGTAAGAACAATATCGTTCACTCGGACTTGTGAAGAAATATTTTAGACCTATTTCTAATTTAAACTAGAAAATAAATAAAAGATTATAAAAATATTACGAGAGACTGGGACTCAGGATTCCACCATTATTCATAATCGAATGATGCAAATATCAATTCTTATCAATTATAGCTCTTCTGTGGACTTTATTTCTTTTCCAAAGGTAGATTTCTAAAATATTACTTGTAAATCATAAGCATGGTGCATCAAAAACTCTAAGTCTAAGTATACACCATCAAACAAAATCACAAATAATTAATGAAAATCATAAATCAATTAAAATAAGTGAAAAAAGTTATAGAGAATCGAATATAGTACCAAACAATTGTGAAAAATAGCTTCCTCCATTGTCCCAGTGTTAGGGTTTAGCTCATCATGCTCAAAACACTCTCAAAAGATAAATACATAGCTCAAAAAGTGCTTGAGAAAAAGAGAAGAATTAAAACAGTGAATTTGAGACGTTTATAAACATTACAGATTGTGTTTTCACTGTCGCTAGAAAGAAAAGGTAACACAGTCGAGTAAACGACTGCTTCTGGATGCTGTAAAAATCAAAATCTTTAGCAACTGTTTCTGCGACTGTTCACTTTTGTTGCTTCTTCTTCTTCTTCGTCCTCTTCTCTCGACCAAGAACCCTAAGTTGCAAAGATTTTAATTTTTTTGTTTTCTTCGAATCTTTGGCCAAGCCAGCTTCCCTTTTCTCCTTATGATCGACCCCTATTTATATTGCAGCATCCAAATCCTCTTCTTAACTCCAATATATTCTCTTTTTAATGAAAACAATCTCGGCAGAATCTCCTTTATTTCTCGATCTGATTTTCTTTACTTTGAACAAATCTTCGGAATTCAAATCTCAATCAAGTTATTTGGGAAGTTACCATTCGAGAATATTATTTCTGCATTCTTCATATTCGAGAATATTTTCTCTCCAACAATCAAACCGAGAGTTTATTCCTTCGAGGATTACCTATTTCACGAGATTTCCCGTGTCCATCCATATAAAAATTCTTGTCTATTTAAGGCAAGACAATATACTGTCTTAAGTCCTAACAGATCTTGCCGAAATCGCAACAACTTCTCTACAGATTGGATTATTTGAAATCAAAAGAGGTGGGTGCCTTTATTACTTTTTTGGGTGTCTTTATAACTTCTTAAGCTGATTTCTTCATAATTGTTTATTCTTCAAAAATACCTACAAACACAATAAAAATAATAACATTAATACAAAATTTGAGAAAAGCAATATAAATATGAGAACAATTAAGACAGAAAAACGTGTCTATCAGTCTTCATAGTGTGTAACAACTCATGTGCAAGTATGATATTATCAGTAATATTTCTATTAAGTATAAAAGAAGATTGGTTTTGGCTTATTTGTTTATCTAGAAATGGTTTAAACCTATTAGTCAGAAGCTTTGAAATAATTTTATAAGAAACATTGCTCAGACTGATAGGTCTAAATTTAGATAGAGTAATTGGCTCAGCATTCTTAGGTATTAAGGATAAGAATGTATGGTTAGTACCCGCTAGAAGTTTTTTGGAAGTAAAAAAATCCTGAACAAGTGTTACCACATCCTCCCTGAAGAGATCCCAATGTTGCTTTATAAATCCATAAGGGAAACCATCAGGAACCGGTGCCCCCAGGGATTCAGAGGTAGTTATATCACTTACAAATTTAATCAGAAATAAAATACACCATTAATTGTGGACTGACATTTATCTTGATGAATAGGCGCACTTGCATTCATGGTAACACAATTTTAGATATATAAGTTAGGGTGCATTGTTTAAATCGTGATATAGATTTCGGACAATATATAAATTGGATCAAAGGATAAATTTTGAATCACCAAATTATGAGTCACATCTCAAATTTTGGTCAATAAAACATATTATGTCACTTAGTTAGGTCAGGGGCATATTTTAGGCCACAACGACAAGAAATATTCTTGTTCATAAGGGAAATTTAGGGTCTTAATTATTGATTTTAAGATATTATACATTTTTTGGGTGAAAAGTTATTGTGCACAATTTGGATCTAATAGACAAGGTACATAGCATATTAATTTGTGCCACTAAGCAATTATTATCATGGGACATATTTTGGATTGATAAGAAGATTTCATATCATATGGTAAATTTAGGTTTATAACATAGGTTGAATTTCGAGACAAATTTGGTGACTGATAAGTGCATAATTTACATGATTTTAGTGTCAAATCCATACTAATATTTGTTATAATTCTTGCATATTACTTGTTATTACTCTTGTTTTGTTTTATTTGTTTCTATTATGTGAATCATCCTAATGAGAGTAAAAGTGGCTACAAAAGAGCTAAGAAGTGAAGTACCTCGAGCATTCAAGTGTCCAAAGTCAAAGAAGAAGAAAGGAGTTTATTGCGACATAAAATGAACAAAGAAATTGAGTTCTACAAGGGAAGAATGACCAAGACCAAGTTCAAATCGTTCAAATATGGTATTTCGTACAACCATCTTGAAGAGAATTGAAAGACGAAGACAACACAAAAAGAATGAGGTCTTTCCGAGTTCGTATGAGGAAGTTATGAGCAAAACAGTCAGAGAAAAAGATGTATTCAGAATCGGTGGATACGAGTGGTTCACATCAAACGATTCTGAACGCAAGAGTGTCCAGAAAAACTCCGTTTTTGAGCCTTTCAGAATCGTCACTTGTGGAGGGTTTTATCCGACGATTCTAAGTGAAATAGTGTCCAATGAACTCTTGTTTTTGAGGTCTTAGAATCGTTACTTATGGGTGGTTCACATCAAACGATTCTAGCACGATGGGGGCCACTCCTAAAGCACATTTTTAACTTCTAAATCAAGGTATCATGGTCCCATTAGGAATATAACACCTAGATATGATGAAGACTATATAAGAAGACTTCCATTACCCAAAGGAGATACCCTTTGACACTACTTTGCAAGTCTTGGAGGAGATCAACAATACAAGGAGCAAAATCTAGGGTTGGGAGCGGTTTCAATCGTAACAAATTCTCTTACTCTTATGTATAACATGGATGCTTCTACATCCATGAGTATCTAAAAACTTAATTTATTAAGGATAAATTCTAAGTTCTAAACATGATTTGATTTAATATATGATTCTATTTTGAGTTCTTCATATCATTATCGTTTGTTTATACTACAAAGAATGTTTGTGATTGATTGATAGATTGTTTAGGTGGACAACTAAATTGATTTGTTAATTTAATCTGTTGCTAGAATTGAATTGTGAGATAAGTAATAGTCCATTGACTCATACACAAGTAAAGATCACGAGACCTTGCAGAGGGATTCTGTGGAACAATTGTGTGTATGAACAACACTAGTAAGTGGACCTTGATCTAAGAGTCTAACTGCTAGGATTAACCTATAAATTCACAAAATATGAAACATTCGACCAAATTACACCCTGAGTGATCTACTACTAGGTGGTTAGGATGAATAAAATCTGGTAGGCGAAAACTTCTGTATCCAGTGATATAAGGAATTTAGGGGATAACATTGATTTAGCTATTATCCTACGGTTGGTGATAATATATGATTATCAATAATTGGATGAATATATCAATTCAATGATTGTCCAGTAACGAAGAAGGATTTCTCGATCATATTTCTCTCCATTGCTTGCATCTTAATCACTTTTAATTGCCTTGTTAGTTATTTTCAACCTAAAACAAACCCCCCTTTGTGACATTTGACAACTAAAACACCTCGCTCCTAATGGGAACAAACTTGACTTCCATTATATTATTCGTTAATTGAGTGAAATTAAGATCACTAATTTGATTGCACCTACGACACGCATCAGTGACACCGGCGTATTTTGGATCCTGAAGCTTAACATTACAAGATTTTGGGCTATGGACAAAAGTTCGGGTCACGAGATTTTCATGGCAATGCAGATTTTGGGTTACAAAAAATATTTCTAAAACAAAATAGATTTCGAGGAATGAAGCATATTTCAGGTCGCGTTGATAATTTTTGGTCATATTCGACGATAAGGTTACAATTTTGATTTTTCACTCCGACAACCATCTCAAACTCTTATTTGGCTTCAATTTGTCTCTACCCAAACATTTCTTCAACCATCACATAAAGGTCTTGAAAGGAAAAACGTTAATGTTGAAACCCTCAAACACATCTTTTCCATCCGCTGGCATGCCGGTTATTTTATGAGCATCATCAGCGACAGTAATCTTGCCCAATGGGAAATAAAACGTTGTTGTTTCATGCCAGAATCTTTCCTGAAGGCACTTACCGTAACAACGTCAAATTGCTTCTAATGTGCGAAAATTCTATGCCATAACCTTGAAGCTTTTACCAAGGTTACCACCGCATTGCATTCCCCTGAAGCTTGTACCAAGGTTACCACCGTATCATATTCTAAACCCAAATGTCAATAAGTCGCCTTCTAGTGTTCCAGTTCCGGGACCGCAGTTTTATGATCCTACACAAATCCTAGAAATATTAATTAAATAAAAATCATAATAAATAAATCAACAATAATATATAAATGATTAGATTACCTATGTCTGATAAACCTTTGCAGCCCATGAGTATTGGTAACCAAATAAGACTCTGGCCTTATCTCTTGGTTCACCCAAGGTCTGCCATTATGCTTCTTAGGAAATAACACTAAACCTTCAATAACTTGTTTTGTTGTAGGTTCAGGTTCCTTCTTCTTTTTGGATTTCGCTTTCGCTTTCGGTGGAACAATATTTACTTGGGCATTATCTTGGTATTCTTCTTGTTCCATCTCTTGATTTTATGGTTGAAAAATCAAAAGTGCACGTTCACTCTCTTTTTCTCTTGGTCTACTAATGAAAAGTGTATGTTTGTTCCTTAATTTGGTTTGCACCCAACTTAATCTTGTTACGATGAGTCTTGGTCTACTAATGAAAAGTGTATGTTTGTTCCTTAATTTGGTTTGCACCCAACTTAATCTTGTTACGAGGAGCTAAGGTCCGAAGATTTTTTGGTGTTACTTCTTGCGATTTCCTTTTTTTTTCCTTTTATCGATTCGTAAAACATGTTAAAACCATGTTCAGTACAAATAGCAAGAAAACAAAGCTCAAAAATTTACAAACAAAGAATTTTGAATTTTGTATGCCATTTCGGAACCACTTACTTCTATATTTTCAATATATCTACCTAGCCGTAAAACTATAAGCATAACTTTTTGAACTTTCATATTACTTACTGCTAGCTTTTCAACATATGGACCTAGCCGTAAAAATTTCAGATCAACATACGATTAGCTTTTGTAAATAAAAGCCTAGCTGTAAAACTAAAAAAATTACTATTTATTATTTTTACGGTTAGGATTCATTGCTTACGGCTAGGATATTGGTGAGGAAAATAACATTTTGAAAAACATAATTACGGCTAAAAGTTCATCATTTCCAGGCCGTAAAATCAATAGTTTTTATTTTGCTGTAACTTGGAGTTCATCAATTCCTAGGCGTAAAAAGGGTTTATGGTCAGGAAATCACAATAAGACCTAGCCGTGAAACCTCATTGAAACTGAAACTGAATCTCAAATTGAACCAAACTAACCTATTTAAACATTCAAAAGCAATAAGAAATTGTGGATTTGACGATTCTTACCTAATATAAATCATTAATGAAACATTAACTGATTGTGGAGGTGTTTTTACTTATTGATCGATGATTTCTTTATTTTGTTATTGGAGTTCTTCATTTGGTGGTGGATTTATTCCATGTAATCTTACATTTTGATTTACAGTCATATCACTTGAATGATTTTTCATTCGCCCCTAAAAAATTTAATCAACGATCTATAATTTCTAGAATCGGTGATTTCATTTGAAGAGAAAAAATAAAAAATGGCCGAAGGAAAAAAAGAAAAAAAATAAATATTGAATAGAATGATATTCTATAATAATATAATACTCTCTCTTCAGGCCAAAATAAAAAAGTGATAGTAATATTTTTGTCGAAACGAATGTAGTATAACATAGTAATTAATAAAACGATAAAAATTTAAGAGCCCCAAAACAGTTTTTTCTGTATTTGATAGCCAAGAGTTTTGGTGTATACTGCACCCGTGGGTGTCCTAAAATACACACTAATAAAAAACAGAATGTCCTTGTTCCCAATGTCAAAGATTATTACCTCTTCAAAATTCAAAAAAGTGAAAAAACAAAAGAGTTAAATGCGGAATTCAGAAAGAGACTAGTCTATGAAAAAAAAGAAAAGTCCACAATCAGAACGCGTGGCAGAATGTTGACCATGGGTGGTGAATTCTTTTATCATAATCATCAAATAATGGGTTTGTTCCCTAAAAGATGAGCATTGTAGGCATAAGTAACGATGGCTTTGAGAAAACATAATATATCATCCTTTTGGTGTGTATAGTAAAAGAAGATGATGATCCATCCAAGTACTACACATGATAGAGATTAGAGAGACATCAAATGCCTTTTGTTAGTTGAAGTTATAAGTTCTAAATGGTACATTTAATCTATCAAAAAACTACATATTTAATGGTTACAGGTTTAGAAGATTCAAACTAAAGCAGTGGAGTTAGCTCAAGAATGTAAATGTTGATGACATTAAAGTCATGAAAGAAAGATCTTAAAGTACATGGAGAAATTAAGATTAATCCATATCATGATATCATCTTATTAGCTCTTAACTAAACATCAAGTGTTAGGGTTAGGCCATGAAATGTATGCATAAGTTCTGTGATGGTAAGTAAGTATTGGATTGATATGTCCTCATATCTGTATGGTGAAATGTGACTAGACAGTTAAATACTTTCAGCTGGAATCAAATTTTTTGTCACATAGAGTCTATATTTAGATTAGACCTTGCAGGGGGGTGGGGGGTGTAGTACTGGTGTACTGGTGAAGGGGCCTCCTCATGATCAGTCCATTCTCTTCATTTATATCTCTCTTTCTTCTTCTTCTTCTTCTCATCACATGATACACTAATACTTGAAGAAACTATCATATTTACCCTCCTCCATCCTGACCCAAATTGGTTTGATGTACACAGTACTTGCAAAATATCCCCACATGGCTTCTTCCATCCATATTAATTCCAAAATGGTGTATATAAAGGTATGGCTTTTTTTTCAACTGTTTGTTCCCAACGCTCAAAAAATTTAAAACACACACGAACAAATTTTACATGATATTAGGAGACAAAAAAAAGGACATGAAACACAAATATTCACTTTGCTTCCGGCTAGTCTTTCACATTTTACCCCAGTCGAGGAATAAAGTTGGGTTTTATTTTAACTGAGGAACCTTTATTGCATACAAGTGCAGGTAACTAGGCAACTTCAACCGGCCAACCTAAGGACACAATGTCCACTTTCACTGCTCCCCCATCTTTTTTCAATCGTTTTGCCAAGTCAAAGAATAAGTTCAAGATAAGGAGATCATGAATATTTTTAGCAAGGTGGAAATCAATATCCCATTTATTGAGGTCATTAGAACACTACCCAGGTATGTTAAGTTTCTGAAAGAGTTATATATAAAGAAGGATAAGTTGATTGCTAACGAGATTACGCAGGTGGACGAAAGTGTTTTTATTTTTTCAATTAGGTAAACATGTGCAAGTGACTAGGGAAAGAAAGAAAAAAAATCTTCTCCACTCCAAAATAGTAATACCAAACTAAATAATATTTTTTCTAACCTAATAGAAAAAATATTATCATTTTTTTCAATTAAGAATAAAACAGTTGAAAAAATGATAGTGTCTTTTTTACGGGGAAGGAGTTAGTATATTCCAAATTAAAACCGAACCACACGTAGGGGATTACAGTTTTTAGAAAGTGAGCGCATTGCAACTCCCATGTGTGGGACATATGTACCTTTAGGTCCTCCATCCCTTGTGAGGTCGGCGCGTTAGTTAGCTAGCTTGTCAGCTGCGAAATTCGCCTCCTCTTGATGGTTATGGTCCAGCCTTCAACGGGGGGTTTCCCTGAATTACTGTCTGCACTGTGATGGTAGGCATCAGCTTCCATGGAGTAGGGCCTGGTTGGCTCATGAGATGAACTATCGCTATAGAGTCCAACTCTGGATGTGAAGGGTGAGAGAGATGTTATGACTCGGAGTAAGTGGGATGCCAAATGGCACAAATTAGTACATGACTTGCAAAATTTAACCCTAGCCATAGATTTTATGTGGGGAACTCTGCGTTCAGAATTATAAATGTCAAAGTGGACAACTCAAATTTATAGCCAACAAGTCTACAAAAAAAAGAAAGAAAAAACTAGGGCCAAAAATTCGATTTGCATCTTTTAGTGCTTTTTATTTTATTTTATCTGCATTTAAAAGAGAAAAAAAAATGTCTTTATTGAATCTGAGAACTGAGATGGGGCTGTTTATCCAAACTGTTACGTAAAGTTAGTCCGTACAGTGTGTAACTGTACATGACTATTGAGATCGGTTGAATCATTCATTCACTAAAATGAGACCAAAGTCAGTCATGAGTATGCCAGAGACCACAGTGTCCGACTTAAATGCACCACAGCAATAAGCTAAGTATAGAGACGTTTTATTGGCTGCAATAGTGGGCTATGTGTCGGTAACTCCAAGAGTCGAGTCAAATTTAGAATCACTGAGAAGATAGACTTTAAGTGTTCAATTTGCTAAAACGTCTTTTTTTTTTGGTGCAAAAAATACATGAAACCCTCCTGTTGGCTATGAAAAAGAGGTCCGAACAATCATGTTGGGCCGGTCAACGGGAACATTAGATGTTTCCGGTGAAAATATCACCTTTTTTTTTGATACTCAGCCCCTTGCTACGTAGCTAGGCTGGCTTAGATGTGAGAAGGCAGATCTAGCAGAGCTATTGACCATAGCTTAATTAGCAATGTTATTCAATTTCATGCATGTTCCTATTGGTAGAGCAGAAGGAATCCGGCAATGGGTTCCTTAAGAAGAATTAGGATGCCTCTTGCTTATTCATTCTTCTTGCATAAGCGCCGACGAAAAACTAGAGTAGAAAGGCTACTCCATGGGAAATAGAGTAGCATCAAATTTTCGATTCAGAGCTTTTAGATACGTCGCCGTACTCACTCGACAACCTTACTATATATCTTGACTTTTATTCATAAGTATGTCCTACTCATTTGACATAGTTGTCTTTCTCTCGTTATCTATTTATTTTGCCCATGCTAGCCGACGCACGTTACACAATCTAGACAGTAACACATGTTGCCTTTCAAGCTCGATAAATCAAATTAAAGAAGGCTATATGTAGTTTTGGCATGTATATAATACAGGAGCGGAGCTAGTTCATGACAAGGATAAACTGTTGTCCACTCTAGCGGACTGGCTCCTAAGTCCATTTTTTTTATTCCATAGTTGTTTTTGTTTATCTTTTTTTTTTTATTTATAAGAAAACAAAATATGTTGCAAAGAACACAACTATTCAATGTGAACTACATTATGGGGTGAAAGGATAAAACTAGCACCATGAAGGGATCCCTCATCAACATACAAAATACTGCCAGTATCAGTGATATCCATCAACTGAAGAGTTTGAGCTAATTGTAACAGATTAGGAACTTTCCAGTTTAAATTACTAAAGATTCTAGAATTAACTGCTAACTTAGCTAAGCCGATTGCCATCTTATTTTGATGGTGTTCCACCTTGATAAGATTTCCTAGAATAAAATCAGTGTTTTCAAAATTACCACCTCCCATTTGATGGAAATCAAGATTAAATCTTCCATGCACTTCATTCCTATAGACTTCCTCTAAAGCACTAAGAGTTGCATCATCCTGAGCTTGAAAATCTATATTGGCCTTTTGCAGCTCTTTTCCAAACTTCATGGCTAAATCTGCTCCTTTCCTGGCTCTTTCTTCTCCAGAGGAATAGTCTTTGTAGTTTCTTGCCCCACACACTTCCCTGACAAGGGCAAAGAAATAAAAGAAAAGTTAGTGTAGAGATAGTTATTATTGTTAACTTCCTTGGAGTGAACATCCAGGGTGCTGATAATTATAGTTATACCAAACTTTTCTTTGTGCTGACCGATAAGTTTTTCTCTAGTGAGGTGAGAATCCTTGTTGTAGTAGAGATTATTCAGAATATGACTGGGGTTATGAATAACTTTGCTAAAGGAATAAAGATGTTGTCTGGTACCATTAGCCGTGGAGAGAGCATTTGGGGTAATCTTGTTAAAGATATAGTCACATCTGGCTTTCCATATGAACCAACAAGTAGTGGCATAAGTAGGAACCCAACTACTGAGAGGGAAGTTAGGAGAAAACTACTTGTTGATCCATTCCGTGAAGGATATATAGTTTTGAAACACCTGATGGCTTGCCCCAAACAGATTAATCCAGATAGAAGAAGCAAAATGGCAAGATATGAGAGTGTGAGTGATGTCCTCCTTGGCACTTCTGCAAAGATTGCATATAAGATCAATATAGCTGAGGATGCTTGCAGTTTTGGCATTGGTTGGGAGAATTCCATGAGCACATTTCCAGATGAAAAGTTGAATTGCTGGTGAAGTATCCAATTTCCAAATTTTCTTCCAAGCTTTGTTGACTGGGTCATCCTTATACTTTTCAGCTATTTGCTTATCATACAGAGATTTAACAAAAAAGTTTCAATTGTCATTCAGGCTCCAGAGAACATTATCATCCTCATTAATGTTTGTAGATGTATCCATAATAGCAAGTTGATCATTCCTTTTGAACCATAGAGTAATAGAGGCAGCATCCCATTCACCTATGTTGTTCATGAGCTGGTTAACAATGATAAGATTAGAAGGACAATGCTGAGGTTTAATCAGAATGTTATCTTGATTATTTATTCATCTATTTTCCCAGATGCAAATTTTAGTGCCATTTCCCACCTTCCACCTATAATAGTTTTGAATATTTGCCACTCCTTCAAGAATGCCCTTCCGCATCCAAGAATCAGTTGCCTTTGAGGTAGTATTCATTCTGATCACCTCTTTCCCAGCAAAATAAGTAGCTTTCATAGTGGTAGACCATAAAGAATCAGGCTCAGAAACGATTTTCCAGGCAATTTTAGTTATCATGGCAGAGTTGAAGAATTCCAAGTTTCTGAAACCTAACCCCCCTAAATATTTAGGTTTGCAAACAGAATCCCAGGCTATGTAGTAGAGGCCTTTAGGATTTTCAGGGTCTTTATTCCAGAAGAAATCTCTTTGAATTTTGTTCAGGTCTTTGCACTTAGCTTTGGGGAGTTTGAAGCAGTTCATTTGAAATGTACTGGAAGTAGAGGTAACAGAGTCTATCATAGTAACTCCGCCAATTGGAGAGAGAGTTTCACTTTTCCAATCAGAAAGCCTGAATTTAAGTTTGTCTATAGAGAGTTTGAAATCCTGAGTTTTGCTTTTGTTGGTGAAGAGGGAAGAGACAAGATATTTATCCTTAATGTCTATCTTCTGAACTTTCATGTGGTTACTTATCCTTTCAGCAATATTAGGAGCAGTGTTTTTACTGAAGAAAATCCCAGAATTAGAGAAGTTAATCATTTGACCAGAAGAACTACTAAATTCAGAGAACACCTGAACCAGATTCATGCATTCCTGTATATTAGCTTGACAAAAAACCATACAGTTATCAACAAACAATAAATGACTGATAGGAGGAGCTTCAAAACACGATTTAATACCATGAATCAATCCTAATTAGAAAGGCTTCTTGACAGATCCTCAATACATAAAAGAAAAATGTATGGAGATAAAGGATCCCCCTGTCTTACACCTCTAGTAGGTTTGAAGAAATCCCCAGGAGAACCATTAACCAGGAAATCCAGTTTAGTAGTGGAAATGCATTGGTGTATTAGATTGCATAATTTAGCATCAAAGCCTATTTGAGACATGATGGCCATTAGAAAACTTCAGTCAACTCTATCAAAGGCTTTAACCATATCAATTTTGATTCCCATGATTCCCTTGTCATTTTTCTTTCAAGTTCTAGTGTTCATGTGGTGAATCAGCTCATGGGCTATATCAATATTGTCAGATATTTGCCTCCCATGGATAAAAGCAGATTGGAAAGAGGAAATGATCTTGGGAAGAAGGGGTTTGACTCTTTGAGCTAGAAGTTTGGAGATGATTTTATAAGTGGTATTGCATAAGGATATGGGTCTGAAATGGGCATGAGAAGTAGGGTTGTCAATTTTGGGTATGAGAGAGATAAAGATAGAGTTCATTTCCTTGAGGATGAAACCAGAATTGAATTTTTTTTTTTGCACTATTTCCACAATGTCATCCCCAACAACTTCCTAGTTAGCTTGAAAGAAATTTGGCGGGAAGCCATTTGGACCAGGGGTTTTGTACCAGCCATACTGAAAAAAATATTTTTTATTTCCAAAGCATCTGGAGTATGCATAAGATTGGTATTTTTAGTGGTGGTGATGGTTTTGGGTATGAGGTTTATGATATTTTGGTTGATATTTATGGGATCAGCAGTAGCCATGCTTTCAAAATGAGAAGTGAAGCAATCACATATTTCAGTCTTGTCAGAAATCCAAACCCCCATATTGTTCTGAATGGAGTCAATCTTGTTTCTTCTCATTCTTTTCTTGGCAGAATCATGAAAGTATTTAGTATTTCTATCCCCAAGCTTGATGAATTGATCTCTACTTTCGGTTTTCCAAAAAAATTTATGTATGTTTTTCCAATGATAAACATCCTTCTTAGCATTTTCAATAGCAGTTCCTCTGGAAGTATCAAAATTGTTTGAAGTAATCCAATTTAACTTCTTTATGCATTCTTCCAAGCTAGTTTTAATGTTCCTATAGTCTTCCTTATTCCATAGTTTGACCTTGACCTTGACATCTTTGAGTTTTCTAGCTATGATGAAAGCAGATGAGCCAGAGTGTCTTTTCTTCCAGCATTCAGAAATAATATCTTCGTATTCCTGGTGATCAAGCCAGGGTCCAAAGAATTTAAAAGTAATCTGACCAGACTTCCAATTAGGATTGGTATTGAGAATTATAGGGTTGTGATCAGAACTAATGACAGAAAGATTAGAAATGGTGGAGTTGGGGTATAGATCAAGCCATTGATCAGAAGCCATCCATCTACCAAGTCTTTGTTCAGTGAGAAGATTCCTAGTTCTTTTATTAGTCCAAGTGAAAGTACATTTAGTATAACCAAGGTCATTTAGACCCACTTCCTCAATTTTATCTAATAAAATATCAGCTTCAGTAGAATCAATAGGATGATGACTAACTTTTCATGCTCATGAAGGACAAAATTAAAGTCACTCATAAAAAGCCAAGGTAAGGAATTATTAGTGAAAATATCAACAATCCTTTTTCAGGAATTTAGCTTATCCTTAATAGTATAGGGACTACCATAGTAGCATGTGAACATCCATGGATTAATGGCATTGATGTGGTTGCTGGAGGAATCCACAAAGAAGAATTTAATATTGGATTTCCAAGCAAGGGCAAGACCACCAGCAGTACTTATGGTTCCCTAGGGTTCAACAGACCAAAAGTTGGTAACCCCTATGTTGCTAAGAATAAAGCTAAGATTCACAGATTTTTGTTTAGTCTCAGAAAGAAAAACAATATCAGGATTTTGTTTGTTTAGAATATCATTGAGATATATATTAGTGTTATATTTTCCTATATCTTGGCAATTCCAAGTCAGAATAAAGAAAAATTGCCATAAACAAGAGATTCTAAGATATTTAAAAATGAAGATGTGATAACCATGTTATGAGCAAGTATTCTTACTATAGCTGGACAGGACGTGGGCAGTATAAGTAAGACCAGAAAATTTCAAACAATTACGCAAATTATAATGACTTAAGTGAAAGAGCAAGTGTAAGAAGAGCAACATTACCTTAGCCTGGATGAATGGGCTAATTCCCTCAAGAATGCTAGTAGTCATGATGGCAGGATCAGCCTCCTCCGTACCATGATCCAAGATGTTATCCTTGTTGTTGTTGAGGACATCATAGTCTTCGATCTTCTTGCTTTGGTCACACTTTACCTCCAGAATTTGGTTCTTTCTTTTTGATTTAGTGCACACTGGTTCATGGGGCATTAAATCTTTCTTGTTTTTCATCTCCAGTTTCCTTCTTTCCCAAAAAAGCTTCTTCTGGTTAGCAAAGTCCTAATTGATTTGGGCTTGAGTAGCATCTAAAGAAGGTATATCTGGGAAAGGATTAGGAACAAAAAGAAAGACTTTATGGAATATTTTTTCAGGGTTAATGATTTCAGCGTTGGGAATTCCTTTGTTCTGCTTTTGGAGACGAGCAACAATCTTAATGTTGACCTTTTTTTTTAGTCATATCTTTAGCTTTGCTTCCAGCAACAAGTTTTTTATGTTTCCTTTGACAAGCCAGAACTTCAGTGTTGTTAGTTTGGATTTCTCCCACAATAGGGTTTTGAAGTCCTACCTTAAAGATAATGTAATCCTCATGGCCATCAAGCTCCACAGTGTTATTAGCAAGAATTATTTGCCTTTGAGCATTTCTCAGTTTAATAGCAAATTCTTCAGCAGCATCCTTATCAGAGTATGTTTTTGTTTTGATCTTTGGAATGGGGATTGAGGATGGGGTATTGATGGTGTTAGGGGTAGGTGGGGAGTAGGGTATATTTGAACCAGAATGTTCTTCGTAGATAGCCCCGGGATGATCCAAGATTCTACACACACCTTACAGAATTGAATACCATTCAGAGCATAAGCAAATTCAAGCCAATGGGAGACAGTGGGGGTTTCATAAGCATTTATGCCATACTTCAAGGCTCTAGTAACGCCAATGTTAAGGAGAATTTCCATATTTTTCTCATCATTTTCTTTGTCATAAGGTTTTCTTGCCTCTTGGAAAATTCCTGTTGGTCTTAGGATGCTTGTTATGTCGGGATAATGTGTGAAGGGATTCTTTTCACCAGGACCCAAATTTTGTCAGCATAAAAGTTTGCTTCATCAACAAAATCAGGTCCAACATAAGGCATTTCGGTGAGAACAATAAGCTTTCCAAAGATTCCTCTTGTTCCCCCTTGTCTAAAGACCCTGTAATCGTCAATGCTTCCCAATATGATTAAGTAATAGTTTGTTTGTTTTTTTCATAATTCCACAACAGCTTCTCTTCTAAGATCCCAGTTGGAGTTGATAAATCTAGAAATATTCCTGGTATCATAAGAGTTTTACTGCATAAACTACCAACAAAGCATCATTTCCAGTTAACCTTTTTTTTTTGGAAAAACCTTATCCGAGTTTATGAAGACCTTGGGGAAAAGATCTTCAGGAATATTCAGAGAAGAATTCATTTGGTTGACTAGACTAGCAATGGATAACTCAGGTTTTGAAGAAGAAGAGGAAGCCATAAAATAAAGGTTTAACTTTTTTGTGATGGTTTTGAGTGACTTTCAGATTGGGATGAATGAAGTAGTTATAACCAAGAAGCTTAGCAACTTTAATTTGAAAATTTTCTGAAACAACTCGGATAGTAAAGTAAATCACGGGTTTGATAGACTGCATGTCCCAAAAAACTTCAGAAAAGAAAAACTGAATAAAAGTAGTTCTGCCAATAGAAAATTGCCACCAGAATTCAAAAGTACAGACCCATGTGCCCAAAACAGATTTGAACTTTGACTTAGGGGCTAGTCGGAGGGAGGGGTTGGTGATGACTACAAGTAAATTCTTGAGGAAATACCTGCAAAGACACAAGAATACAAAAATGCCAAGGATGAAGTGATAGTAGTTAAATATGGTGGTAAGACGATACCTGAGTATAAGCTTTTGGCTATCATAGTGATGGTATGATATTTTGTTGACCAGCTCAGCTAAATTGTTTTCATCATGGTTAGAATTCTTTTCCCTCATCAAAAAGGAGTATATTTGAATAATTCACACTATAAAACTTTTGGGTAATAATTTCTTGGGCTTTAACCTGTAGTAATATGAGGTACCAAATTTTTTGTGTCTAACAGGCACACTAGTGATATTCAACTCCTTAAATATTTGATTGCTGAAACCACTGGAATACCACCAGTTAGCCATGCCTAATTTCCAGTGAAAATAAATGTCAGCATTAGTAAGAATCGAGACATGATCTCTAGTGATACACACGACTTACATATGGTGCAGGCAAATGGTGTAAGGTTGGTACTCGTTGTGTCTAACATATGTGTGGTATTTAGCAATAAAAATACCAAGCCAAATTATACCAATAGCACCATGAAAGATAAAGAGGCAATGTCCCTTCATGTTGGCCATGCTGCAATCGTTGCCATAGAAGCGGCATGACCAACCACTAGGGTTATGATGCCTAGCAGTAGCCAAATGACTCAAATGACAGAAGAATAAACCAAGCGGCAAAAAGAGGGTTAAGAGAGATTGGGGTAGATAAAAGGGAAATTAAAACCTTTTCATTTAAATTAATCTCTCTTTTACTTCTTTTTTTCTTTTTTTCATCTTCCTCTTTCCATTCCTCAATATAAAAACCTCTACATAGATTGGTAGGTCTGAGATTGTTGATCCAGCATGAGGGTAAGGAGAAAGCATGGCAGAAATATTGTTCGTTGATAATCATGGGGTGTGTTTTGAAATGCCAGAGTTGTTGCTTGAGGAAGAGTTTTTCACTAATTGGGAAATGGAGGGAAGTGATGAAGATGATGGGTCTATCGAGTTTACACCAGAGGAGGAAGAGATTGCTACGCGCATGATGCAGGATAGAAGGGATAATCATAGGTTCTTTCAGGATCAATTTGATCAGGATTATTTCTATGATGTGCAGATTCTTGAACCTCCAGTATATGCCCCACTTGTTCTTGTTCGAGCTTATTATGATCTCACTTCCGACAGGGATGGAATATCTTTTATGATACCAATCTTGCATGAGGTGATTAGGCCTCCAGGTATAATTCACAAGGTAACGATAATATACAAAATCAAAAATAAAGGGATAGTAAAAGAGGAAGGAGAAAGTTCTAGGGTTAAGAAGATACCTACTTCCAGGTTTGAGTACAATTTTAAACAAAGGTGGATTGGTTCTTCTAGTATGGTTGCTGAAGGGTGTGGAACAGATGTGGTGGATCCTGATCAACCATTTATTTTTATAGGATCACTTAATGGTTGGTTCGGGATCTCTGAATTCGCAGCTGCAACTGATGTTTTTATTATCAAAAATCCTCTTTTACATTTTTTATATCTACTATTAAAAAGATTTAACTCTGCCTCCGCCCATGACATCATGGCTCACGTTTGAATCGAATGGCCTAGACAAAATCTACCGAACTACAACCCTTGGGGATTCATTAACATTTCTTCTCTAGAGTCTAGAGACTAGAGCTATCTACAAAAATAGAATAGTGATTTTTTACCAAAGAAGAAAAAGAACTAATATTTTACTATGTTTCTTACATTCTTTGGGTGAATGAGACAGGGTCCATGCCTGCATGTGGTAGAAAAAATATGCATTATTTAGTCATCATCACCTTATAATTATTTATTTCGACATTTAACCGAAAAACTGATCATCAAACACGGATAGATAGAGAGAGATGTCCTGTAGGGTTATGTGCAGCAGCAGTGAAAACAGCATCTCATCTCTCCCTCTCATATCTGATCTTTCTGTCTCCTCTCTCTTTCTATTATCAACATGATCAAGAGAATGATTTAGAAGAAAAAAAATGCAAAAGAGAAGAAAAGAAAAGCAAAAGAGAATGGTTTCTGAAACTCACATTGAATGCTATTGCTTACTACACTATCATCAGTGAAACAGTGTTGTCTCTATTGATGCAGCTGCAATTACATTTTAGTACACTCTGCTTCCATTTCCAACCCCACCCCACCCCACCTCTATCTTCATCTCTCTCTAAATCTCATTCTGTATCTCACACTAGATCTCTCATTCTATTTGTCTCCATCTCCCTTTCATTTGTCTCTCTCTGGATTGTCTTATTACTCTCATACATGTCCTATATATCTCAATAAGTCTTCTTTGTCTCTTTAACTCTTCTTTCTCCATGTCCTTCCATCTCATCTCTTTTCTGTAGCTCTTTCTCTATATATAGAAGACTTTGAATAAGATCAATTATATATATATATCTGTAAGCTTTGGCTATAGTTCATATATTAGACATATAATTGAGAGAATATGTCACCAGCAGCAACGCCTGCATCAACAAGGTGGTGTCCAACCACGGAGCAACTAATGATTCTTGAAGAGATGTATAAAAGTGGTGTAAGAACTCCAAATGCAACTCAAATTCAGCATATAACTGCTCATCTTGCTTATTATGGTAAGATTGAAGGTAAGAATGTTTTCTATTGGTTTCAAAATCATAAAGCAAGAGATAGACAGAAACTTAGAAGAAAACTCATCAATAGACAACAACAACACCTTCTTCGCCATCTTCATGACGAACAACAACCTTTTACAACTATTGGTATCGGGCCAGGCCTTCATCAATTTCCCCACTTTCTTCATCCCCAACACGAGGTAATTATAATCATTCACTCATCATTATATGGGTTTGTTTGTTTGTTTTTGTTTGACTGTAGATATGTTTTAGCTATCAAATCATGATGTCTACTGTGCATGACAATATATACTAGTACTTGCCTTTGATGATTGTTTT
>JAJJMC010031423.1:267743-573794 GCA_023531435.1 Papaver californicum | reverse complement strand
CTCAACAACAACAATGATGTATGACCGTGATTGGTTGATGATGATGGATGTCATGAGTCCACCAACAGCTTTCCAGAAGTATCCTTGCTGCAACAACGTTAACAATAACAACACCTACTTCAACAACACCAATGACAACAACCACAACAGACCTATTCTCAAAACCCTAGAACTTTTTCCTGTTAAAAGCACCAATCTCAAAGATGAGTGCCGCAGTACTAATACTACTACCTCATCTATGCAGCAGCATCAACTCCATTTCTTATCTTCTGCAACCTGTTCATCCACAACAACAAGCTAACTAGAAAACTCTCTCTAGGTGTTTTTCTATCTTTCCTCATGTGGCCTATACATGATTTTATCTTGGGGTTTCTTACTTTTGTCATCTTGGGTTTAAATTTCTAAATTTATTAAGTTTGTATGTAAGAAACAAAGACTCTCTTTGTATGTCTAACTAGCTACCTACATAGCTAGCCTATCTATATATTACTTTTATCATTGATTTTCAAATGAAACTAGTTGTTGCCAAATTAGCTTTGGCCTTTTGTTCTTTGTTTTGATTTTATCTTGATAGTGTCTTTTTGTGTATTCGTTTAAAGCTGCAAATTATGTTCAGACACAAGCAAGTAGCTATATGAGTATAAGGACTTGTTTAAATCAAACTAACTTTTTATTTTATTTTTATGAATTGGATTTGTATTGTAATTTGAAGTTCAGACCACTGATTAACTCATCAAAGACTAGTTTACTAGTAGTAGTCTCTGCAGAATTCTTGATAGCTAAATATGAATAAAAGCTGGGTAGGGCATGCATGCATATATGAAACTCATTATCTCTGAAAATTGTAGCCCTAGCTAGAGATAAGACATTATTATCTCTGGGTGGGGCAGTAGCCCTGAAAATGAAAACTTATCATATGTAGCTAAAGAGCTATGTCCTTTTGGATACCCTAGCTAGCTAGTTGTACATCATCTCTTTTAGCAATTGTAATTTGAATGTATTATCAATTAGCAGGAGGACTAGACAACTAGTACTCTACAATATATATATATATATATATAAATGACTTGAAACCCTACAATTCTATGAAGGACGATATTAGGTCATATCCTGTTTTTGTAGAATCTATAAAGTTGGCTATTTAACGTACAACATTACCAAACTGGTTTTGCGAAGTAGGAACTATAAAAATATGGTCCAAATTTGTTTTGGTTAATTGGTTCCTTGTTTAACTAACTGAAAGTTATTTATAACGAAATAATACAATCACAACGGCAAACTTAGAATACTTTCAGCTGTGTCTGGAGATGTCAGACTGTTTATTTTTTAGTTTGAGTTCGATCTAATTCGTTACCTAACTCAGATCTAATCTTTGACTCGGACCCGTTTGAATCAAGAAATAAAATGTCCATGACTCATAGAACCAAATCACTGACTCGCTTGAATCAGTCGAATCAGAGAAATCAGGTTCATAAAACGGAAATCAAGGGAATTATGTTTGTTGTTGTAATCAACTAGCATAGGAAAGTCTTATTTATATAGAAAATAGTACACATAATGAGTTAAGATTCTAATACTATATTACATCAAGAGAATTGAATTTATTCCTATAAATACATAAAATGAATCAATACTGATTACATAAATCTATCAATTACAATCAATCACATATTCTTCTTCCATATATAGATCATTGACTCTTGGTGGTGATTGATTGAATCAATCACATATTGTTCTTTCCATGTTTACGTGACTGATGTTATCTTTGTTTCCATATAATGATCGGTGATTAGCATTGGTCAATGATCATTTATAAGGAAATAATTACCCCCTCAGGTTGGAGCGGGAGCTGAAATTTTCCGTATGTCTAACTTTCTTACTAAGCGTCTAAATTGGTTAGTCCCAAGTGGTTTGGTGAAGATAACAACAAGTTTTTCATCCGAACGAATGTAAGAAGTAGTAATTAATATAGACTGAATTCTTTCACGAATAAAATGACAATCTACTTCAATATGCTTTGTAAGTTCGTGAAAAATTGGGTTTTCGGCTATATAAATAGCGGCTTGACTGTCACAATATATAGTGATTGGTTGAGAAAATGAAATTAAAAAATCTTTGAATAAAAAATATAACCATTGTAGTTCAGCAGTTAAATTAGCCAACGCTCGATATTCGGCCTCAGCATAAGACTTAGATATAATAGGTTGTTTCTTGAATTTCCAAGAGATAGGGCTATCACCAAGCATTGTGAAATAACCTATGGATGAGCGGCGAGTGGTTGGACAACCGGCACAATCAGAATCAATAAAACCCTTAAGATGAAGGGAACTAGTGGAAGAGAGAAGAAGGCCATGAATGACAGCGCATTTTAAATAACGAAGAATGCGGGTGACAACATCCATGTGAGCAGTTCGTGGAGCTTGCATAAATTGACTAAGATAATTCATAGAATATGTGATATCTGGACGAATAATAGTTAGATAAAGAAGTCGTCCTATTAGTCGTCGTTAAATACTAGGACCGGGGAGAGGATTTTCATTCGTAGGAAGTAATTTAAGGTATTGTTCCATTGGAAATGAAGATGGACGGCATCCCGTTAAACCAGAGTCACGTAAAATATCTAAGACATATTTACGTTGGAAAAAAAAAATACCTTAAGAAGAACGAAAAACTTCGATTCCTAGAAAATATTGAAGTTTTTCCAAATCTTTAATGGAAAAATGAGATTCAAGACGCGATTTTAGGGAATTAATAAACGATGGATCATTACCAAATATGATAATATCATCGACATATACCAACACGAATACAGTGGTTGAACCACGAATATAACTAAAACGAGAATAATCAGCCAAAGATTGTTGGAATCCTTCAACTTTAAGAGCCGTAGAAAATTTTGTAAACCATTGATGAGAAGCTTGCTTGAGGCCATAAAGAGATTTATTTGACCAACATACAAGATATTTGTCGGGTGCAGAAAATCCAAGTGGAAGGGACATATAAACTTCCTCTTCAAGATCACCTTGAAGAAATGCACTATTGACATCTAATTAGTGAAGACTCCAATCTTTTACGGCGACAATTGATAATAAACACGTACTGTGACTAGTTTAGCGATAGGAGCAAAAGTGTCGTGATAATAAACTCCTTCAATTTGAGTATAACCCTTAACGACCAACCTGGCTTCGTATCTTTCAATACTTCTATCGGATTTATACTTAATGCAATATCCCCAGTTGCATCCAATGGGTGATTTTCAAGGAGGCAAGAGAGTATGTATCCATGTTTTATTTTGTTCCAAAGCTTCAATTTCCTTAGCCATAGCATCTCGCCATAGTTCGGACTTCATAGCTTGGGTGAATGAAGATGGTTCATCATGACTGATGACTTGAGTAAGAAAAGCCTTATAATGAGGTTTAAATTTATCATAAGAAATAAAATTTGTAAGAGGATAAGCACATGAAGATGTGCACCCTTGTGTCGTACAAATAAAATCTTTTAGATAAGAAGGAGGATTACGAGTACGGGTTGGTCGTGGAGAAGAAGGTGTCACGACTTCATCATTCGTATTCTCTATAGAATCTGAAAGTGAGTTTGAAGAAGTAGGTGAAGAGATAATATTTGTTTCAAGTGAGGGATTAGGGACAGATAATGATGAAGATGAAGATGAAATAAGTGATTCATATTGATGATTGAGAATTAGATCCTTCGTGACTAGAAGGAGTATCAAAGGTCGAAGATGAAATCTCGCAGCGGAATGAGAAACATTTGGAGAGCTATACTCATTCTGATGATAAGAATAAAAATCCTCAAATGTAAAATCATTGAAGGAGGGTGGCAGACTTAATGATTGAGATTAAAAAGGAAAAATATCCTCATGAAATGTAACATCTCGTGAAGTGTATTTTTTTTTAGATTCGGTATCAAAAATAAGATATCTTTTTTGACCATAAGGATAACCTAAAAATATACCAGGCAAAGCTCGACTATCAAATTTGTGTTTGATATGTCTATTTCGAGCAAAACATAAACCTCCAAACAAGCGAAAATGCTTGTAATATGGAACCTTATCAAATAAAAGTTGATGAGGAGATTTATTTCCTAGTGCAGGTGATGGAAGCTTATTAATTATGTAAGCTGATGTCAAAATAGCTTCGCCCCAAAATTCTAAAGGTAGGTTAGCATGAAATCTAATAGCCCTAGCAACATTGAGAAGATGGCGGTGTTTACGTTCCACTATGCCATTTTGTTGGGGTGTTGAAACATAACTTCTTTTATATAAAATACCTTTAGAACTAAACCAATCTTATAGTTTTTTTTTAAGAAATCCAGTTCCGTTGTCGTAACGAAAAGTTTGGAGTTGTAGAATGAATAAGTCACCACTACCAGAAGACACATTTGAGATTTGATGTCCGTATTGTGTAACAAGAAAATTATAAAAATAATCCAAGTACTGATGAGTTTCACCCTTTTTGTGCATCAAGAAAATCCAAATGCATTTGTAAAATCATCCACAATAGTTAAAAAATATTTGGATCCATTTAAGGAGAGAATGGAGAATGGTCCCCAAATATCACTGTGTATCAATTGAAATGGACGACAAATTTGGTAGTACTTAAATTATATTTCATTCTTGATTGTTTTTCCTGTGGACATATTTCACATTGATAATTGATATATGATGAAATATAAGAGACATTTTTAATAAGAAATTTAATACGATCTAAACTAGCGTGGCCAAGTCACCAGTGCCAAACATTATATGGATTATTCTTAAAGATAAATAAACTAATTGGAGAAATTTTAGTAGGCCTAAGATAATAAAGTCCTCCATATAAGTCACCTTTAATAATCGACACCATCGTCGATAGGTCCTGAAAAGTACGACATTGTTGTGAGAAGGTGACATAACAATTAGTTGATTTTGTCAACTGAGATATAGAGAGTAGACTGAATTTAAACTAAGGTATATGATAGACCACGATTAATTTGAAATTTAGAGAAAATGAGACAATACCAATATTACGTACCGCGATTAGAGTACCATCGAGTAATCGGACATATAAATTTTGAGGAGAAACATGATATGATGAAAATAAATTAAGATCATTACAAATATGGTGTGAAGCACCACTATCAATAACCCACATTAAGGTATAGTTAGTACCTGCAAGATTTCCACTAGGGACCATTGAAGCAGATTTCTTTGAGGCAATGAATTCTTTTAGAAGATTACGTTCTTCAAGTGTGAAACCCATGGAAAATAGATCTGATGCAAATGATGTTGCAGTGGAGGTATTAATTGTAGAGTTAATTGCACCATGAGTATGAGAGTGAGTTTGGTGTTCACGGGGTTGTTGATTCTTGCTTTTGTTTGGGTACCCATTGATTTTCCAGCATTGGTGAATCCAATGACCATGGTTACCACAGTGATCACAAAAAGGTCGGCCACATTTGTTAGATTTTCCATAACGTGGTGCTTGACATTGCACTTGAAAGGTAGCAGATTCAACAATGGGGTTGATGACAGAGTGAAGGTCTTGTGAATTTCCTGCTATCTAACTAAGTTTTAGATTTCATCATGAGAAGGAAATGGTTTGATCATCAAGATATGACTTCGAAGAGCTGAATAACGCTCATTCAGGCCCTGGAGAAACTCCATGGCATGGTTGCGATCTTAGTTTTCCATGATGTTTTTTCCAGCATTACAAATGCATATTTCCGCAGGAGTAATGGAATACAACTCATCCCATAATGTTTTGAGTTGAGTGTGATAGGTGGTCACATATAAGTTTTCTTGTTTCAACAAAGAGATTGGATGTTTCGGTTTGTATATTTTTGAGGTGCATTAGAATGACCTAAAAGTTGTTTCAGATTTTCCCAAATTGCAGAGGCGGTTTGGAAATATAAAAGACTACGCATGATAATGATAGCGGTAGAATTTATTATCCAGATGCTAACTAGATCATTGCGTCCCTGCCATGAATGCATTTTTGCAGGATCAGTAGGTTGTGGATGGAACCGTCGACAAAACCAAGTTTATCTTTAGCATTTAGAGTCATGCTAAAGCCTCTTACCCAGGTGACATAGTTATCACCTGTTAGCAATGGTGAATACAAAACTAGAGTAGGACTATCGGACTGAAAAATACGATAAGGATCATTTTTTGGTAGAATTTCAGTATCTATGGTTGTGGTAGAATCATTGTAATGACCCGACCTGCGGTCATCCAGCACCAACTTCCCGGGAGGTCACCCATCCCTGGATTACTCCCGCCCGAGCACGCTTAACTGTAGAGCTTTTTGCCAACTCTAAGCTAGTTGTGCTGAAAAGACCTCGGTGTTAGAAAAGGACAAACCATTACCTATATTCCATTTGGCGAACCCTACCTGCTGAATTGGGATATTACAATTTTTTGGTGGTGTTTGATCAACCACGGTGATGAAACAAAATAGAAAACAAGTGAATGGTTTGATTTCTTGGCTAATATGATACCATCATAAAATGGAAATCAAAGGAATTATGTTTGTTGTTGTAATCAACCAACAGAGGAAAGTTTTATTTATATAGAAAATAGTACACATAATGAGTGAAGTTTCTAATACTATATTATATCAAGAGAATTGAATGTGTTCCTGTAAATATATAAAATGAATTAATACGAATTACATAAATCTATCTATTACAATCAGTCACATATTCTTCTTTCATATATAGATCATTGACTCTTGGTGGTGATTGATTCAATCACATATTATTCTTTCCATGTGTACGTGATTGATCTTATCTTTGTTTCCATATAATGATCAGTGATTAGCATTGATCACGTGATCATATATAAGGAAATTATTAGTGATGATTTCAGTTAGATCCAGATAAATCAGATTCAGAAAAAACAACAAAAACAAATAAATAAAAATAATGTTTGTATAAAATATTTTCTTAAAAATGATGTTTATGGATAAGTAAAGAAACTAAAAGTGTATTGCAATTAAAAAAAAAAAGAGTGTATAAGAGGTCCACACTCAAAGGAACAAAAAAAATCTCTCTAATTTTTTTGAAAAGGATCTGCAAATTGGAAGTACATTGTGATTCACAAAAACTATCTACAGGACAAAAGACCGGGTAGACACACTACCCGTTTGGCAGCATGAACTATTCATGTCATTTCCTTGTTTTTAATAAGTCTGGACCTCCGGATAAAAGAACAAAAACGGTCAGGCCCTGGCCCTGGCCCTGGCCCTGCTATAATTACTTATTTGGTCCTAGGACTAAATGATAAATCTCCTTTTTAAATTTAGGACATTCGATTAAATTTTTTTACCGGACTGAACTGCCATCAAATTGGCCCATATTATTGGAACCAAATGATAATTCCTACTTTAACTATAAAGTCGCGTAGCAACAAAAAGCCCATCCTACAAATTAATTCATGAAAAAATATTAAGATAAGAGACAGTTAATTAAGGCTTATTGTCATTTGGCATGTACAGGTTGATTGACACATTTCATCACTTTGGAACTGCTCATTTTCTATACGTGATTTGTTTGTGTTTTATTTAGGTTGAATGAGTTTTTTAATAAGGGTAGATCAATATAAAATTTTTACTACTCTAGTCTTTTTGTTTTCCAATAATTTTTTATACTAATTAGTACTAGTTTGTTTATACATGTGTAACAATTGCTTATAATCAATTGCATCGGCGTTGTAAGAATCTTCATCAGGAGACTGCGTAGGAAACTTAAGAAAAGAGATTAGTTAACTGATGAATGCCGTATTGTAAAATTATTTTATCCTTGCTATATGTATTGCTTGCTAGTGATCATCATAAATGATATTTATTACTTGGGTGGTTTTGCAATGAACATAGTAATGGATAAGATATGACTTGAGTGAACTTAACACTGAGGAGCTGTGTGTCCTTTCAAAAATTTGGATATATATCTTTAGCTGCAATTTCAAAATTTTGATATTCCTTGGAGTCGGGTGTTTAACGGATGAGTCATGTTCATCCGTGTCCAATCTGCGAAATCCACATATTTCATAAATCCATTCGTGTCAAGTCCAGCGAAAAACGGATCGGATATCCACGCATCGAATTATAGATTGGATCGTGTGAAATCCACGGATTTGGATTTTTACTCACCCCAACCACCGCTGTACTGGATCGGATTGGATGCAGATGGGGCCAATGTATATACCCAGCCCACACTCTTCTCTCCTTTTTTTCCCTTCCGCATTTTCACTTCAGTTCTCAATTCTCTCTCCCTCACTATTTCTTTCTCCGCGCAATTTTGGGTTTTAGGGTTTATAAAATCACCGCGGTGTTAAAAATTCAAGTAGATGGAATATGAAGATTGAAACTCCGGAATTCAATTAGGTTAATTGTGTTTCCAAACTTCAATTTTCAATTCTGTATTTTGTTAGATAAAAAATGGAAACGTCTGGTAAAGATTTAGATCTCGATCTCGGAGCTTCATTTGCGAATGTTTATGAAATACCTGGAGAACCTGCAATAGTCATTAATGGGATGCCAAATTTAAACGATTTGGTTTTAGAACTCGAAGTTTCATCTTCTTCATCTATGAGTGATGATGAAATATCAGCCGGAGAATCTGTTGATGAAAAGAAGCCAAATGTGGTAACGGGCGGTTCTTCCACAGAATCTGTTGATGGAAAGAAGCCAAATATGGTTAAAGGCGATTCTTCTACTGCTGCGATTGACATCAAAAGTGATGTAAAAGAAACGAAGAGAAATGCTGGATTTGGTGAGTGGTTAGAAGGTAGAGAGGTTCGAAAGTTATTTGGAGATGAGTTTTATTCTGGTAAAGTCAAGCAATATGATAAGGAAGCTGGTTGGTACAGAGTTGTTTATGAAGATGGTGATTCTGAAGATCTTGAGTGGAATGAGTTAGAAGAGATACTTTTGCCACTGGATATTGCGATTCCATTGAAATCACTAGCGATGAAGATTTCCAAGAAGAGTGAGAAGTCAACTCAGAGTAAAGGCGATACCGCGTCAAGAAAAGGCGGGCGAGGTGCAAGGCAGTAGAGCGAGACGGATGACATTTCAACTAAAGTAGAGAATCCAGACATACAGTATTGTAAGTAAAATCTAATCTAGCAAAATAGAGATGCAAGGAGAAGATACACTCAAAACCGAGTAAAGTCTATCTATTATTGAAGTTTTATATCCTGTGTTGTTTTCCTTATCTCAAAATTTACATGCAAAAACTAACAAATAAGACAATTTTTGTACGGCAAAAAACTAATGGATCGGTGTTCTACCACGTTGATACTAAGAGGTAATTGTTTGTTTGGTACTAAGAGGTAATTGTTCGTCTTGTATACAATTTTTGTTTGTTTGTTTGGTAAGCTATTATCCTAAAAGTTTTCCTTGTGGAAATGGAAGCGAGTTGATGTGCTATGGCTGAATTCGTGGCAAAGTTTCTTCAGTTGTTCGGTAAGTGTAGCACTTCCACAGTAGAAAACGCCTGCAAACATATTTTAAGTAAATTACATTGGACAAGTTACTTGAACCTTGAAAGGATATATATATTTAGAGACAGATTAGAAGTCTTACCAATTCGAGAGGATTTATGGGTTCTTGCTAAGTCAGTGAACACCTTCCTCCAGTTTGGTCGAGCAAAATGCGTCCTTATCTGTCATAGGCATGTGTTAGGAAAGAGGAAAAAGCATGTCGTGGAGTAGAAATAGTTTCTAGGGATTTCAGCTGGTAAGTTTATACCTTACTGTCAGAAACAATATCCATTCCATTTTTTGCATGTTGCAGTGACTGGACCATGGTAATGAGTGCTGATCTCACATCACCTTCTTCATACACACTAGTCAAGTAGTTGTGCATTTCGATTACATCCTGCAAAGAAGGAATATCAAGATTAGTTTATCATCATGATGATGCAAATAAATGTCAGTTCGAATAGCTACTGTACAACCCACATTTTGATCGTGCTCTGCTACATCATCCATGACACCTTTGAACCACTCAAACGAGGCTTGCTCTCTTGTAACCCAATAGAAATATGCCCTCCCTGGACACTTTCCTTTGCCATTTGATACTGAACCTTCCTGTATTGATTTTTACCATTAGTAATGTCACCACATGTGGCCAAAAAGCTAGAAATCAGAGTTATGCTGGCTCAGTCATTGGTATATTACCATATCACCCAATTTGATATTGTGCAAAAGATCCTTCAGAATACTGATAAATGGAGTTGCACCAATTCCCAGGCCAATGAGCAGGAGAATATCGTACTTCTTGTAATTTTGAGCTGGAGCTCCATATGGTCCGTCTATTTGGAGCTTGGGGAAACTGTCATAACAAGAAAGAGCTATCAGATGCAGGTTAGATGTCATGGATGAAAACTTTCAATGGGATTATCTTCGATTTTATTCACCTGGTACGTGATTGTTCGAAATTTGTCACTGCTGTAGTCTCCATTCTTGCAAGTCTTCCCTTCTTTGGTTGAGTGGGGGGAGCATCACAAACCTGCACATGGAAAGGAAAGAGTTGCTTATGCAGAAAATTCCAAGCCTGCAAGGTTGGTCTGCCTTTTTCACTGTCCTCCGAGGATACCTATCCACTGTGAAAACTCTAATGGTTTGAAACAGAAAAGAGAAAGCAATGTCGTTGAGCTTAACCTGTTGAAATAAGTTTCTAAGCTCTGTTGTCCAATCTCCTAGAGTTCGAATGTGAACACTCACGTAATCATCTCCTGGTGCGGAAGTAAGAGAAAATGGGTGCCTGTAATCAAAGTAAGTGTTGTTTGCTTAGTATCTAGAATTCAAAAAGGAACTTAGTTATTTGGCCCCAGAATCTGAACATACCATTCAAAGGGAGATACGTCAGGACACTTGACAAAAATGTACATGCCACTCTTGTATTTGAATCCTACTGGCTTGCTCATATACAATGCAAGAACGTTTCCTGGATATATGACGGCCTGTATAATTTTAACAGTAAACAGTGTGAGTTTCTAACTCGATCTGCTAAAGTTAATAAAACCGAATTGACAGTGGTAGAGGGTTATTAGAGTTGCATGGTGAACCTTAATAACGTCCACGCGCTCGCTGCCTTCACGAAGAGAACTCACAATTCTCTCAGAAATGTACAAGAGAACTGGGACTGCAAGATACATCCATGTCTGCCAAGGAAAAAGATTTGAAATTCTGGTTAGTCTCCTGTTTTGCATATTCACATATGTGCAGATAGTTTGTAGGATAATATGTAGTGCTTACCGTCTTACGGTACCACTCCTTGGTCAGAAACAAGTAGTAGCCGTGTATGACTAAGAGGATATATGCAACAGCAAGCAAATGATGAGCGTACCAGAAGGCGTTGAATCCTGCCAAATGGTGAACCGGATACGGCAATTTCACAACGTTCTTACGAAATTTATGAAGTGCTAACGTGAATGAGAACGCCATTATCATGAGCATCAGAATGCCAGTAATACCCGCGGTACTGTTTACTAACTCACCATAAGTTGGCTGATGGTTATCGAAGTATGGGCCAAGGTACCTCATAAATTTTGAAGCCGGAGCAAATGCCAACCTCGGAAAATCACACATTACGTGAGCAGTTACATGGAGGAATGTGAAAAATGCGATTGTAAGGGCGATCACTTTGTGAAAGTTGATGTTATCATCGAAAGGAATGAAGCTACCAAGGAATGTCGATCTGAGTCTAGTAAGTAATGTTCTACATACAGGGATGAGAATCAGAGCCATATTGAGCTTAAGTCCTTCAGCAGCACCTTTGGCAATGCAAACACAATTGCCCATTATCTGATACGCTGGATGATGCTTGTACTTCTTGAACTTCCAATTGAATACCATTGCGTTAATAGTCAACCATATCGCTACAATCCATATTCTTCTCCAGTTATCATGAACAAATTCAACTGCCTGTTTTAGAAACTTGCTAACTGGGGTTCTGTATTCTTTTGGGATCATCGTTCTTGTAAGGGTTTGACTTTTTTTCGCAAAGGTTTCACCTTCTTCAGATTTAACCATCCCTTGCAGTAAAGTCTCTAGTTGCCAAATCTGTTACAATTATCCAAGACAAAAAATATTAATGTCCTTGAAGTCTGAAATATGAAGGATCTGGATGCTTGAGTTAATGAAGTTTTACCTCTATGTATCCTAAATGATCAGGGTCAAGTTCTTCCATGATCAGAGACGCGTAAGATCCTGCATTATTTTTGATATTTGCAAGCTTGTTTGCCGAAGCACTTAACAGTAATACCTTCACCACGAGAAGATGCAGTTGGTAAACATCCTAGAAGACAAAGTAGCAACAATAAACAAGAATTTGTATCCAACTTACCTCCTTCACTTCATCCTCTGACAGCTTCCCATCGCCATTCTTGTCGCACCTACAAAGAGTAAAGATCACATAGGGTTTTACTTCTTAGTCTTTAACCATGAAGGTTTGTCTTCAAAAACATGGGAGTTAAAGCTCAGAATTGAAACAGTGCTAGTTTTCGATCATAAAAATCAGTTATTGTCTATTGATTAGAAAGCCTTCTAAAAGGAAAATTCTTACATGTCAAAGAAAATTTGCAGCCGAGCATCGAGGTCGCGATTGGACATATCGTCCCAAAACTCTCTCAGTTCATCTTTACTAATACCAATGGTTGTGTCAGTGTTATGACGTCTCGCCAATGCATCAAAGAGTTCGTTTGCGAATTCCTTCGTATCCGCCATTCCTATTCAACAGAAAAGGGGAAAAACCATACTTTCAACACTAGAAATGAAAAAAAAAAAAAAGAGAAACCAAGAGAAAGCTGCTTACCAATACATTTTCCAAAATTGTCTCTGTAAAGTCTTTCTTCGTACGCAAGTTCATTAAATCGTTTTTCGACCGCTCTCCATGCATCATCTTCTTTACCTGTTTTTGTCCTAGCAAGAAATCTTAAACCCTGAATTCCTTTCGTTGCACTTGTTTTGACGCTGCCCCCATTTTCTGTAAGTCTAATATTTTTTCTTTCATGGAGATCATTCACCTCGAAATGCCCCACATTGTTGGGTGTTTTTCTTACACTAACCGGGTCATTTACACGATTATCTACATTTTCTTGTTGTTGTACTACAATGCTTTCAAGTATCCATTTCGAAGAAGAATTCGATCCCTCTAGATCTTCATGCATTGTCTACGTTTTTAGAATCTCTCTTCTTCTCAATGAAGATTGAAAATTAGAATTGATTGAGAAGAAGAAGAAGAGATGTATGCAGACAGTAATGTGTGTGTGCAGACAACAAAAATTGTGTTATTTAAGAGTTGGCAAAGAAAAAAGAGTTGAAGAAATGAAGAAATTGCTGAAGCTGTCAATAAAAATGGGAATTCTGGAGATTCATTGAAGGTTCGTTAAGTTGTTGGTTTTCTATACTTGGCTTGTTTAATTCAGGCTCTTTTAAAAAATAAATAAATAAATAAATAAATAAATAAATAAATAAATTCAAGTGGATTATGTGAAACCCATTTTAGACATTGGTCTACTACCCTGTCGTGCAGAATCAGAAAAGATCTGTGTTATGAGTTTAGTAATGTCTAAACACTTAATCAAGATTGATTTGGTTTTCAAAATTACATTAAAAATCTTAACTTCTTATATACATGTACAATAAAAACGCGTTTCAGTCATTTTCAGTATCGAGCTTTTTCGGCATTTTTCGGCGAAATTGCCATCAGTTTCACTGTCAACCGGACTACTCACCGCGTTTTCCCTCAAACGTTGTTAGCACAAACTCAGAATTCTTCATTCCACCGCGTTCCAATGTCATCCGAATTTACCAATCTGAGCAATTAAGTCAACACGATCTAACATGAACAATGAAATAATCTATACATTGAACGGTGAGATCGATATGTACATTGTGATGAGAATATATAATAATGTCCATACATGTTCATGTGGTTTCATATATTATATTGAATCAGAATCAGCAAACAAACTTCAACTTGACTATAAACAAAAGGAATTTGAATTCTTAAACTAAGTCTTCTGAAAACTGACATACATTTAGTGTTCTAATTGTCAGGCACGTCGTATAGTGGTGTTCCACTCCTAGCACCTACTACCTTCACGTTCTCATAATCATGCTTGATTCTTCCCTATCTTTGATTCTTTCTAACATAACAAAATATATGTTAGAATAATGCCTACTCACATGTCATGTTTGGTTCATTCGGATAGAAATCGCCTTTGAGCCCAACTGTACTGAATGAGTCGATACTGGTGACTCAACGAGTACCATTCTCGGTTATATTAAGACCCACTTTTGAAATGATTTCATTTCCATAATCCAATGCAGGGTCTTTGGGCTTTTCAAGCTCCACTTATTCCAGACAAAACCCTGGCTAAGCTTCTTCAAGAACTGAATGAAGTATCAACAACACCCCTGCAGCATATTTGTAGAGTAGAATCAGTAGATGATAGCTGCATAGTGACATTATATCGTTAGTCAAAGTAACATAAATTTTTTAAAGTTATTTATACCGTATTCTGACGGCAATATAATCCTGGCTTAAACATTCATTTCTCGATTTCATAATATTTCTTCATCCAGCTCTGTAATGGAAACATAACCCTCTTCTCTCATCAGCTCAATCAATCCACCCAATACATCATAAATGTCTGCAGTTCTCTCGCTCGAAACATCCGTAGCCACAAAGTTTTCTAACCCATTATCTGTTTCGATCCAACTACAGCCAGGTAATTTCTTCAATCCCATTTTCTTCATCCTATCCCTAACCATCTCAGCATCATCCCACATTCCAGCTCGAATATACAAATTTGCCATGACTACATAGTTCCAAGTGTTCTCGGGTTCAATTTCAAACAGTTTCTTACAAACAAACTTCCCAAGATTAACATCTCCTGACACCGAAACACCGTTTAATAATGCTCCCCAAACTTTTGCGCTAGGTTCAATTGGCATCCTAAATATGAAATCAGCTGCTTCATAAATCATTCCAGCACGGCTCAGAACTGCAACCATACAAGCATAATGTTCAATTTCAGGGACAATCCCATAGTACGGAAGCATGGAATAAAAAATCTTTCGAGCTTCACTAACTATTCCTGCATGTGCACAGCCTGTTAGAACTGCTGTGAATGTTACTCGATCTGGCTTTATACCAAAAGCAAGCATATCTTCAAACAGGGAAATTACTGCGACGGCATCTCCATGAGCTGCATATGCTGAGATCATAGCCGTCCATACAATCACGTTTCTTTCCCTAGATCTTTTAAATACCTCATAGGCTCCATTAATAAAACCAGACCTTGCGTAGGTGTCTATTAAACCAGTTGTAACATAAATACTTCCATCATAACCATTCCTAATTGCGTAACAGTGTATCTCTTTTCCACTTTTCAGATTTGAAAAATACGAAATGGTGGGAAGAACACTTGATAGAGTTACAGAATCTGGTTTAAAACCCAAGGCTTGCATTTCATGAAGGAACTCACGAATAGAATCATGGTGATTATTCTGGACAAGACCCGAAATCAAAGAGTTCCAACTACTCAAACCCGGGTTTTTCATTTCATGAAATAATTTCAATGCTTCGTCTACAAAACCATGATTCATGTATCCAGAAATCATTGAGCCGTAACTAATCCCGTCTTTCTCTGTCATCTCATTAAACAACTCTCTAGCATATTCCAAACTGCCACATTTCGCATACAACCCAATAATCGAATTACTAACTGCAGTATCCACTTGAATTTTGTTCTCCATCACCAACTGATGTACTTTCCTACCCAGATCAAGATCTTTCAATTGAGCACAAGCCTGCAAAACACTCACCACTGTAACCCCATCAACTCTCAAACCCAAACATTCTATCTCCTTAAACAGAATCAAACAATCCTCGTAAAAACCACATTGAGAATACCCAGAAATCATCGAATTCCACGACACAATATCTCTTCCTTGCATCCGATCAAACAGTTTTCTAGCTAAGCTCAAATCTTCCGACCGTGCATAACAAGTAATTAAACCATTAACAACAAATAAATCAGACTCATACCCATGTCTAAAAACAAAACAATGAATCTCTTTAACCAGGTTTTTGCCATGAAACAATGGTGAAGATAATGCTTTTAAAACCGAAGAAATCGTCAAACTGTCAGGCTTAAGATTCACATCTGTTAAAGACACTAAAGAAGAAAAGAGTTCAACTGTCTGGGTATTTCTATTATGATGTGAATAAGCAATAAGCATAGCATTCCAAGAGAAAACATTCTTCTTAGGAATATTATCAAACACATGGCGTGCTTCAAATAAAAAACCTGATGTAGCATAAAAAGTTACAAGCTTTGAACCAAGAAAATTGTCCGGAATGACTGAGTGGAGTTTAATTCGAGCATGAAGTTGTTTTCCTTGCCGAACAAGACGATTATTTGTGCAATGTTGAATGAAGTGACCATTTGCTCCATTTGTAGAGAGAAAGAGTTGTTTAATGTTGTTGGGTCTAGTTCTTGTCAGTAACGCCATTCATTTGTCTGTAAGAAGATGCGGGAAAAGACGGGGGAAATAATGGATCGAATTTGGGGTAACTGGTAATGCCATGTCTAACGGTTCCATTTGGCCCTTCATATGGGTCATTTGGCCCATTTCCAAGGCATAATCCCGCCCGGTTTCGTGGAACCCGCTTTGTAATTAAGGACTCCTCAATCTAAATCGTCTAATGTTGAGATCCTAGGTAGTTTAAAGCAGCGGCAAATCACTCACCGCTTGGCATCAGGTAGTTTGCCGCTTTAAAATACTAACTACAAGGTTTGCTATTCTATTTTTCTTTTAAAGGCCCACATGCCTAACTTTCGAAGGTGGAAGATTAAAAGGGAGTTTGGACGCCATTTAAAAAATAGTTCTTTAATTTAGTTAAGTTAAAAATCAAGAGTTAGTTCGGGAAACAAATTGCTGAATGATTTCTAAAGTAAAAGTTTACATGCATTTTAAGAACAAAATAGTTTTGCTTATAGCTTTTACGATTGACTTATACTTTTGATAGCCAAACAGGCTCTAGAGCCATAATACTTATTCTTTTGATGTAAAACAACAATTGGGCTTGAGGTGTGCATGTGTAACGACAAGTCTTCAAGAGTTAATGTCATGGTCGTCCAATTGGGCTTGGGGAGTGTCAACAAATGTCAGCTCTACAGGGGATACATTATTTAATCACGTGCCAAATTTTGGATTGTGGAACGAGTTCAGTATCTTAGGTTACGGGTTCATGGGAAATGTTGGTTTATGAAACAAATTTTGAGCAGTAAGTAACTTTTGGGTCCCGAAGCAGACTTAGGATTACTAAACTCATAATGCAATAATCAGGTCTTTATGATTATTGTACATCTAAGTAAGCAAAATTAGAGTTATGGGAATTTTTTTGTATGCACGACTCACGATATAGATTTTGGTTATCTGGTAGATATGGGCTAGAAGCAATGGCTGAACCAGGAGCAGGCTCATCCTAAGATTCCTAATTAGTTTTTATTTCCTTTATCCTCTAATTTTTAGAGTTTAGTCTCATGTTTCTTGAATTTTCAGAGTTTAGTTTTTTTATAAAAGAAAATTACCCTCGATAATACTAAAACTTGGTTCCGTCACTGCACATGAGATAAATTTTAACTGACATAAAATTTTGATGACACAATTAAATATTTTGGGTCATGACATAAATTTAAATCAGATAGATATTTTATATATAAAGAAAATTGTAGGTCACAAAACAAATTCAGGATCATAATACATATTTTGAACCATAAGATAGTTTTAGCCTATGTAGATAAATTTAAGATGACAAGACAAAAGTTATGTCACCAGGAAGATTTCAGGTCATGAGTTGAAAATTACATTACTAGTCATGTCTAACTAGGGATGCACTTGAACCGATCGGAACCGAATGATCGAACCGGAACTGAGGAGCTCGGGACAGGTAGAAAGATAAAAATAGAGAACTGACTATACCCAGGTACCAAGTACCGGTTCTAACTAAGAACCGAGCCGTACCGAACTAAATGTACTGGTTGTTTGGAGACGTTGATTAGATAATAGGGATGAATCCTAGTCGTCTGTTTCTAGGTTAGAATAAAGTCTCGATTGAGTTCAGATTCAGAACTTCATTCTCTTCTACTGAAGACTCTTCAGTTATTCTTCTCCTCCATTTTCTGTTTTATCCAATGAACGAACAATTCGATCTTCATTCTCCACCGAAAATCGATTTCCACAATTTCAGTTTTCAGTTCTAGACCTAGTAATTTAATCTAAAGTAATTGTTTGTAGCCTAGGTGATTTTGGTGCTTTGTTGTTCTGTTAGAAACTTGCTAGGGTTTTTTTCTTTCTTTTGGAAATTGGAAATTTTTCAGAGGAAGAAGAGAATGAAGATGTGAAAGAGAAATTAACGGAACTGGTGGGGAGGAAGATTGAATGTACTACTTCGAAATTTCAATTCCTCCAACCAATTTTCACTTAGGGCTCCACCGATTGAGGTAATGAAGTGAACTTTCTAATTGAGTTAATTAGGGGAGATGTGGTTCTGCTTTAGATGTTGGTAATTTAGAAGTAATGACAATTTCTTAAGTGTTCATGCTTTAGATAGATGAATGTATTTGAACCTGCAGTGAAGGTTTTTCCTGTATGAATTTGAAACTTTTGATTGTGATTTTTTTCCTGGCTTAGCAAATAATGCTACTGTTATGTTAGTTAGATTATGAGTTTTAGTGTGTTTCTTGAAGATGGGTTTTAAGAGAGGGTTATTAGGCTATCTCAATGTGTTAGATAGGGATTTTGATTAAAAAGTGATTGTTCACTTTTGATAGTTTGGCTTTAAAGATGATTATTCAGGTGAAAGTGCTACATTATTCTCACTGTGGATCAGCATGAATGATAGTCTTTTGAAATCATGACATATAATGAGGTTTAGTTATTGTTTTCAAACTAGTTTACACATGTGAACTGGTATACAAAGTATACTCTTTAAAAATTCAGAGTCAATTTTAAGATGAACTACAAACAAGATTAGCAGGTAAGGCTCAAACAACCACTTTAGACTCTGATTTATGAGGTCAAGTCTTAAATGATATCTTTCAAGTTCCAAAATAATAATCTCAGAATGAGAGTAATCTGTATTAAGCTCTTGTAATTTTTATTCACAGACATGAGGCTTATGATAAAATAAAGATTAAGATGGAGGTGCACTTAGCTTTTGTTTTCTTTTGTGTTGATTGTCAGCTAAAGCCTAGCTTGTAATTGTGCATTCTTTGCAATCTTTAGGTTGTGGTCATCCATTCATATACATATGATATAGTCAGATCTCTGTAGTTGAGACTCACAGATTTGCATTTTCAAATAAGCATTGACAGATTATTTTGCTGCTTGAGAATAAACAGCTAGACAGAGTTGTGCATTCGGTATTCACTTATCTGTTTGTGCTTCTTGCAGGTCTGCAACTGTTCAAAGCTATTCAGAATTCCTTGCTTTTGATTCAATTGTTGTGCATTCAGATAACTTAAGCAAGTATAGGTATTCACTTATCTCAGGTGCACTTTGATGTAATTTGGTTATGATTGGTTTGTCGTATTGTTTAGTCTTTTTGGTGTTCTTCCCTGTATCCCCCATTCCCATTTGGAACTCAGACCCATCATGAAGTAGCTGCACCACTCCATCATGCTTATCATGCATTGGCTTCTTATACCCCATTCCCATTTGATTTGTGAACTTTGTATGGGCTTTGAATGGATGAATTCAGATTTTCCTGTTGGGTTGTTACTGAAAGGTTCAAGTTCTGTGTTTCCTTGTTTAGTGGTTCTTCTGAATTCGGGTTTCTGTCACTGGATTTGTTTATTGTGGTCTTGTTAACATGAACTGATATTTGGTTTTTGTTTATTACTATCCCTTTTTAACTCTTCATCAGCTTTCAGTTTGACCCTGCCATCATTTCTTCCTTGGTGTTTTCCACTGTTCTTTAGTTTAAGACCTTTGCCACTGTTCAGTCTGTTCCTGCATTCAGGAGGTACATGACCGAAACCGAACCGTAATCGAACCGAACAGACGGGTACGGTTCCAGAACCGAACCGAACAGTACAGGGTACAGGGTACAAGTACACAGGTAGAGAACCGACCATAGGGAGGTACAAGTACTCGGCTCTGCCAATAACCGAACCGAACCGACCTTTGTGCAGCCCTATATCTAACAGATCCATTTGGTACTTCATATGGGCCATTTGGCCCATTTTCAAGGTATAATCCCCACCCAGTTTCATGATCCGGTTTTGTAATTAAGGACTCCTTAATCTAAAGTCCAGAAAGAATGGATCCTTTAACTTAAAGTTTTTGATTTAAAGTAACGACAAGTCACTCTTCGTCTCCGCTTGACGTCAAGTAATTTGGCGCTTTGAATACTAACCACAAGGGTTGGAAACCAGAAATACCAGTGTTTCTGCTGATTAGTCCACTGCAACCTACTAAATCTTGAAATTGAAAAAGAAAAAATGAAAATAATGGAGCAATAGCATGCTTAATTCCCAATTCCCATTAGGTGGCATAGGAAGTAGGAACCTAAAAATTAGTAAATAAATACAATAAATAAATAAAATACAATGACAGAGCAGAAGCAGAAAATCAAAGAACATTAACTACCATTAATGAGGTCAATGTTTAGTCCTCTTGCAGCACACATTTCCTACCAAAACAAAATAGAGGGATAATCCAAACCCCTTTCGCATTCTCTCTATAAAATTAAAATCCCTTTATCAATGTCACCACCACCACCACCACCATGACTGCTCAGCTCCCATGCGACGTAGATGGAATTTGTATGGTCTGCAAATCAGTACCATCAGAAGTAGAAACCCTAGTGTGTAAAACTTGATCCATGTCATGTCACTTGTTTATCAAAACCACCAGAATCATTATCTTTGATAATTTTGAGAAATTGTTTTCTATTGTATTATTAAAATGTTACAGAACAAGACTCATTACACTTATATATATAACATTAGAACTTAACAGAAAATACAGATGTCTACAGCTAATATGAGCCTGGACTAATATGTCAGCAAGTGAGTCATCATAGACTCTAACATTCCCCCTCAAACTGAGCACTAAAATAGTGAAAAAGTTTGCTTAAAGGAGTAATGAACACTAACATAAAGAGCCTGCAACACCCAAAGCACCAACGAAAAACCTCGCAGAACTGTTCTGAAGAACCAAAATGAACACACACTAATTGACCTTGCAATGTTCTAACCAGAAATTCCTGAATCTTGAAAAGCTACAAACTAGAGACCAGCAAGAAGCCAAGAAATATTGTTCCAACAGTCTCAAACTGAAAAATAGTGCAAAAGTTTAATTTGCAAATTTCCTTTCTAGCTTCTACAACCTACAAACATTAAACTCACTACAAGAGACCTATACCCAAGGTGATCCTTAGCCTGAGATAACAACAAACTCCACAAAGATTGATGATGTTTCCTTCACAAGCAACAACACGTGTAATTGAACACATTCAAGACCAAACAAAGCAAAGAACCACACATTGAATATAAGCCAGTCCCAAACAAATCTTCAAAGGACCTGCACAATCTTTATAGCAACTAGCAAACAGCCACACACAAAACATCAGTCTTGATTTTCTCTAGCAAGTCTTGCAAAACAGAGTCAAATGCAAGACACCAAACCAAGGAGCAAACCGAGTTGAATAAGAAGTAAAAACCAAAGCTTCAAGAACTATAGGAAACCACTACCCAGTATTGGCCAATCTTGTAAACTTACTGGAAACACATCGTCAACACAGAATGCCAGTCTTGTAGACCAAACAGTTGCAAATTGGACATGAGCCTGAATTGCACATTAATTACAACATCTTGATGTGGATCAAACCAGCAGCACATGAACCTTATTTATACTAACCAGAAATCCCTGACTTATTGAAGAGAATGAACTAACATCAACTGATGCTTGCAAAACATTAGGAGAAGAATGCATTTATCAAGTGAAACCAGAAGCAACAAGAATAACATCAAGAAGAATAACAACAGAACTAGCAATAGAATTATAACAACAGAAGTAGTAGGTGTTGGTATTTGTATTGTGGTTCTCTGTTGGTTAAGAGACTCAAAATTGTTTTTGGTGTTCTCTGTTGGTTAAGAGATTCAAATTGATATTTAGAAACTGGTGTTTGGAAGACCAGATCTGTAAAGGTATTGAAAATGATATTGAGAAATTGATGTTGAAACTGGTTATTGAAATGTTTTTAGGACCAGTTAGATATTGAAAAATTATTACTCCATATGCTAAACACACAGAAAGGAAGTAACAATGAGCAAATGGGAAAAAGTTTTAAGAAGTGATTACCCATATGAATGTTGATATTACCAAAAATTGTTACTGATGTAGTTGAAGTTGTTGCTGCTAGTGTTGATCGGTTGATCCTAATGATAAGAAGTTGATGTTGCTGTTGTTAATAAGAAGGTGATGTTGTTGTTGTTGAGAAGAAGTTGATGTTGCTGATAAACTGGTGGAGATTGAAAAAGGTTTCTTCAAAAATTGATCGTGCTGATGTTGATCTCAAGAAGATTGAAACATTAGAACAACAGAAATCCTAATTGTTGAAAGAGAAGAATGAAAAACATGAGAAAATTAGGGTTTTAACTGATGAGATCGATGGATTTAAGAGAAATCAAGTACAACTAAATGAGAAATTGGAGAAGATGCAGAAAGAAAATGATCAATTTCAACAAGAAAACAAATCGCTTCAATCAATTGCTGGTAGAGCATTAGAACTTGAGAATGAGGTTTCTCGTTTGCAACATGATCTGGTTTCTACTATGTCTGAGAATGATGAGACGAGATCGGATTTTCAGAAGCTTAAATCTGAATTCAATGAATTGAAAGAGAAAATTACTGAGAAGGAATCCAAGATTGGAGATCTGGAGAAGAAAATTGAAGTCTGAGAAAGAAACTATTGTTCGTGATTTGAAAACAAGAGAAGTAGAAATCTCTGGGAAAGAAAATGAGGTTTTCACACCATTAATGGTGGAAGTGAAGATCCCTGGATCAAAAACCCTACTTGGCTCTGATACCATGATAATTTTGAGAATTGTATTCTATTGTATTATTAAAATGTTACGGAACAAGACTCATTACACTTCTATATATATATATAGCATTAGAACTTAACAGAAAATACAACTGTCTACAACTAATATGAGCCTGGACTAATATGTCAGCAAGTGAGTCATCATAGACTCTAACAATCTTCAACTCTTCAATGGGATTGCCCTGACTGTTCGAATGTACTCATTCTCAACTCTGGTGTTGGTGCAACATCATCATCATCCAATTCTTCTTTGAATCAACTTGTGAGTTTGATTTGTGCTATTGAGAGTGATACTACACTTAATGATCACCAGAAAGCAAAGAAACGGCAGGAACTAATCAGTGGGATTAAAGCCTCGGATCCTTGTGAAAATGAAGATGATAAGAAGAAGAAGAAGAAGAAGATGAAGGAGAAGGAGAAGGAGAGTGATGTGATGAGTATTTTGCATGATAAGCTTATGTGTCTCATTTGCATGCAATTGCCTCATAGACCTGTTACTGTAAGTAAAGCATTTATCTGTTGATTGATTTTCTAGGAATTTTCAAACCCTCATTTGATGAAAGAAGAAATGACTATGATAATATAGTAGGACTCAGTTTGTGAGTTTGTTGTTAATTGATTGGTTGAAGACTCCATGTGGTCACAATTTCTGCTTAAAATGTTTCGAGAAATGGGTGAAGCAGCAACCACGGAAACAAAATTGTCCCGAATGTCGCAGTAAGATTCCTAACATCATGGTGAATCAACCGCAGATTAACTCCGCCCTTGTTGTTGCGATTCGAATGGCAAAGGCAGGAGAGAATAGCGGTTCAGGGTCTCATCGCCACATTGGACTAATACCTGCAGAAAATGGTCCTAGGAATCAGGGTAGTGTATTAGTTGGGGAGTATGGTGCAAAATCTGTGGCTCTATCAGGGGACTATGAAGACGATGAGAACCATGGAGACTGGTTCCTCTACACCGGAAGGTTAAATTTTTAAACTCTTGTCCTGATATTGTATATATGTGCTTTATGTCTTAGTCTTGGTCAGTTTTACTCTCATGTTACTGTTGAGTTGCACAGATTCTTTGCTTAATTTGATTTAATACTTTGTAGGGTAAACAGCGGGGGAAGATATCTCAGTGGCAATGATCAATCGTATGAGAAATCTAATGAAGCTCTGCGTGTCAGTTGCCTGAGAGGATACCCAGTCCGTGTAGTGTGGTATGTGATCGATTCTTTCTTATCCTTCCCTTTCATTCTTAGCAAATTGACTCATTCAACATAAGCTGTTAGAAGCGAAGCAGTTATAATTGGTAATATTGTGCCTAGAATTTAACCAATCAATTTATACCAATGCTAGGACTCTGAGTGCCATTTATGCTGATACTACCGTCGTACTACTTATGTTAAACTTATTTCTTTTTAACTAAGTCAATGTGCTAGCAGCTTGTCTCACACAGCCTACATGGGCATCCTTCTTAAATGGAAATCAATTTTGCTTATTATGGTTTTTATTGAGATGCCACTTCTTCTTCTTTTTTCGGTAAGGATTATTTCTCGTTCTTTCTAACAAAGAGGAACTAGACCAAATTAACAGACAATGGCCAAAAGTTCTCAAAATATTTTGACAGTAGGTAAGATGCCAAAACCAAAATTGGCATGGAAATTGGTGATTATGTTTTGAGCTTTTAGTTAGTCCTGCCATGAAACAAAATTACTGGGTGCTGCAACAATTGCTCATTTTAATCAAAAAATATTTATGTTTGAATTACTGTGTGCTGTACATCCACTTAAATCGTCTTTTAGTTGGACTTGTTTCTCGATTTATTATGTTAAGCTTTTCCCATTACAAGTTTAAACGTTCAGGTCTCACAAGGAAAAGCGCTCGTCATATGCTCCACTAAATGGGCTGAGATGCGGAGTTTACAGAACCGAAAAATGTTGGCGAAAAATTGGGAATCAGGTGGGTAGTTTCTTTTTGTCTTTTTGTCTGTTTCTTTCTTGCCAATTTAGGTAGATCTAATGAAAAGTATCATTTACAGGGCCATAAAGTCTGTAGGTATCTCTTTGTTCGGTGTGACAATGAACCTGCTCCTTGGTCGAGGTTTTCCATTTTTTCTTTGCTTCTTTCTTCCTGATAATAGAAAACCAGGGCTGTCAAGTAATACTTCTAACTTAATTATCCGCAACATCAACTGTAGTGACGCACATGGCGACCGTCCAAGACCTCTGCCTGTTATTAAGGAGCTCAAAGGGGCAACCAATATTACAGATAGAAAGGACAGTCCATCTTGGGATTATGATGTGAGTTACATTGTTTTTTATTCAACTATTTCTCAACTGAGTTTTCTTCTCTTCTAAAATTGCTTTCCCTTTAGATATTGCTATTTTTGTTTCAGATTTATAATCATTGTAGCATGTAACAGTATATTGTACTTTCAATTTCCTTAATTGTCAGTCCTTTCTTAGATAGTTTTACACCGGAATGGCTGTTATGTTCGAGCACTTCTTCTTTTTTTGATAAAGGAAATAACTTTTTATTTGATCGTTCAAAGAAAATAGATAAAAGGGCACACAAGCCGTGTGCGGGCTATTACAACTAACAAGGGGAAAAATGCCAAAAGAAACATAACAAATACAAATACAGAAAAACTAAAACGAAAACCTCAGTCAACTTACAGATCGAGATAAATGCCTACTGACAATTAGCTGTCTCATCGATATCTTCTAAAATTAGATCGTCATGATTTTTTGCGAGAACACTAAACAATTCTTCACGCTTAGTCTTAATAGAAGGAAATTCTAAGCCCCATAGAGAACCAAGCTCGATGAGTTTATCTGCCGAATCTTTAATAGGAGCTTTAGATTTAGGAGGTTTTTTCTTTTTTATGCAAGGAAGGGAACCATTTGTACCTTTTGGGCCACTTATATCTTTACCTATGCATTTCATACTCAATTTCATACCAATTCTTGCAATTTGTTTGGACGATGATGACTTTGCGGATTTTGCGCCTTTCTTTCTTTTATAAGAAATCCACTCGCCAAGAACCTCTTCTTCTCTCAAATTATCTTCTTTATCTTCTTGAAAGCCTGCTTTTGGTGCCTGATTTTGAGTAGTGCAGGAAGTCTCGTTCAACTCCTTGGCTTCTCCAGGAAATATCTTAAAATAAGAAACAATCCAGTAACATGACTGAGAACAGCTAAACTCTGACAACCCAAGGACACTCCAAAAACATCAAAAAAGAACAAGAAACTCACTTAGCAATATGAAGTAGACTGTCTCCAACAGTTCCATTCAACTTACATACAAGCTTCAATTAAAGAGTCCTAATGGGTTATGAGATAGTCAGAATAAGAGTCCTCAAACACATTTCCTGTTGACGCCCAATAGAACAAAATAGATATGACTGTTCTCACAATTTCTTGGAATAAATTATTCTCGTCTTTGAGTATATTGTTATTGTGTTCTTGCCACATTTTCACATAACGGAAATGGAAAATTGCTTTGTAGTCTCAAATGTCTTCTTAACTATTTCTTGTTCCCCATTCCCACAGGTTCTTCAAAACCGTATCATTCATGACCCAATCTATCTTATTACTTTTTACGAAATGCATTCAAAGATCTTATGCTATTCTACAATGCAAAAACAAATGATCTACAGACTAGCAAAGATAACAAAAGACACAGTTTGTCCTCTTTTCCTTAAGTTACTAATTGCAACTATACCTCTAAAGCACACTTGCCAAACTAACAAACAAACCTTCAATGGAATTTTAGGATTCCACACATTTTTTGCTGGAAAGATGTTTTTTTTCATTCGCACCCTTAAATTGCAATGCCATGAAGATGAGAATAACATGATGCAACAGAGAAACCTATTGTACCTGGATCACAGCTCCTATGGTCTTCCCCCCCAGCAATAAATCAAAGTATTTCGAATCAGTTGAAGTGGGTCTCCCGGTTCTATTTTGAAGTATTATATGTATGTTAAATAGAAGAGTAACTGAGAATTTCAATGTCTTTTAGGAGGAAGATAGCTGCTGGAAATGGAAAAAACCTCCACCTAATACTACTACTGCTGCTGCTATATCATCTACAACTATAACAAAAAGTGAGCGTGGGAATAATTTACAGACAACACTGGAAGTTGCTGTTTGTAAGGTAAATATGTCACCATGGGATGTCATTTCAGTTGAAGATAACCCAGATAAATTTTTTATGGTTAGTTAAATCTTTTCATTTCTATAGATCTTATTTCTGTTGGCTTTTCATTTATAGAGGCTTTTAGAGTTGGTAATAAAGAGTGAAATTCTTGGGTTCATGATAATTTAGTAAAATAAGGTATGGATTCTATTTAGTTTCTTCATGTTCTTGATTATCTGGTTATCGTAATCGAGCTCCTGCACAGGAATGATGATAACAATGATAATGACGCAGGTCTTAGAGAAAGAAGATGATGATAATAGTAAAAAACCTGTGCAGACAGAAACTTCTGAAGATTTCGAGAGAGCATGGAAAAAGGCGCAGAATAAGTCCAACAGGAATCAGCTTCTGAACGGTTTGATCTCTCTTTTTCTCTTTCTCTATTGTGAACATGCCGGATCCATGGTGACTGGTCTTCATAAGGTTTAGTTCTTAGAACACCTTGTTTCTAAGCTCTTTCCTGTTTCTCAATCTTGCAGCATTGAAATGTCAACTATGTCGGGAAGTGATGAATCGTCCTCTGACAACTCCCTGTGCTCACAACTTTTGCAAGGTTTGTTTAGAGAGTGTTTTTGCTGGTAAAAGTTTTGTCAGAAAGAGGTATTTTTGTCAGGGAAGATCACTTCGAGCACAAAAGTCAATAATGAAGTGCCCCTCTTGCCCAATGGACTTATCTGAGTTCCTTCAAAACCCTCTGGTATGAAAATGCCAATATTTAACATGATCACAACTAGATCTCTTTGTGATCATAGAGTAGCTAAGTTCGTGATTACTCTTTTTATTCCTTAAAGATGCTATTCGGATTGAAGGGCTAACCAGTCTTCTTCCGAACCACTCTAAATTATTAGTTCTACTTGTTCTCCTTCCTTATAGATATCGATATGTTTCATAGTCCTATAATTACTGATTAATTTTCTGCTTTCTTATGATGAACATTTTAAAACTGTTAAGAAATTTATCATGCTGCTCCATCACTGGCCTTGATTTCTTCCAGGCTGTTATTGAGAATATTAGTATTAGATAGGCCCGCTCTTCGAATATGTCTTTTCTCTATAGTAGCTCGGAAATTTCGAAATCCTTCTAATCGGATGTGGACTAATATGTGGAAATGGGTATGGGGCCTGAAAGTTCTGACCAGAGTATGAATAACAAGATTATCATGCACGACTTGTATGTTTATTTGCGTGGTTGGAGTCGTTGGACTTCTGCTTTGTTAGGAAATGAAAGCCTTGATGCGCTGGTATTTGCTTCGGTGAGGTTGGGGTTTAACCTTGAGTTTGTGACAGGTTAACAGAGAGCTGATGGCTGTCATAGAAGATCTCCAAAGCCAGGCTGAGGAGGAGAATGATGAGGACTTAATTGAAGAGACCGAGGGTTTCAATAAGCCCGAAAACATGGTTGCAGTCGGTAAAGATAAGGGTGACAATTCTGACATGTTGGATGACATTTTAGAAATTGAGGGGGAGCCTATGCAGATGAACAAACGCTTGAAGACGGAATGTTTTGACTTATCAGGAAATGCAGGAAAATCTGAGTTCAAGAGTAATGAATCTGTGGAGGAGATGAAACTTGATGATGCAATAAGAAGTGGTTAAAACTTCAAAAACTTTTACCACTGAGCCCAAACCTAAATGTGGTAGCGGAGGCATTAGCTTGCCAAAGCCTGAACCAAATAAAAGAGGTCGCCAGAAGAAAACCGAGGAGACAGCAGTGGCCGTTGTTGCACATGAAGGTAATGATTCACCATCTAGCCCTCTTCAAATTGGTTAAGATGGCGGGATTCTATATTGTTCATGGGGCACTAGAATCATATTGCAGAGAGTTCATACACACATAGTGATATGTGGTGTTCAATTTTGGTCTCAGCAATGAGTCTCTAGAAACCTCGTTTGGAACTTGGGGTCTGGCTAACTTCTAACTCAAACCAACCTCGATAAGTTCCAACCCAGTGTGACCTATGATTTTCTACTTGTACTGAACCTCCTTGTACTCCTGTGGTGTTCAATGGCAGAGTGACGTCTACTTGATCGACTTATGTTGTTGCTCGCTCTGTCTATTTTTTTTCTTTTTTCCTTTCTTTGGCAAATCCGAGCAGGGAATTTATTAATCAAAGAAGAGAAAAAATGAAAAGAAGGGAGATATTCGACCAAACCTCCAAAAGAAAAGAAAAGAGGAAAGACAAAAAACTTCTTGTTGTTGCTCAGTCACTCTCGCTCCTTGTTTTGGCCATGGTCACTCACTTTATATTAGCTCCTGCCTTGTTTCAGGACTCCCTGTCATTGACTGTAGTTGCACTTGGTAGTACTATTCATCTCCTGGCAAAATAGCCTTCTCTGCATATTTGAATATACTATTTTTCTTTAGGTGGGGGAATTTCTTCGTATGTTCCCTTCTTCTTCAAGTTTCACACTCTAAATGATTCTCCATTTCTCTTTTGATAGTTCTGAAGATGGTCAGGGGAAAAGAGATGAGTGGTGGGGGTGATAACTCTAGAACTAATGGCACATCTAGCAACCACCTGATTGTGAACAGAAGCTTAGTAAAAAGATCTACAAATGTGAATAAGATGAAGACTCTTCATGCTACTCCTGCTCTTATTGTTCCAGACTTTGTTTCTACTTCTACCACCAGTGCTAATGGTGCTGCAGAAGGTGCATCAATTGAAAAGGAGGGTAAAATTAAAGGCCATGCCTGTGAAGTAGAAAAGGAACAAGAAGCAACAAACAAGCACGTAGAAGAGAGAGATGAGGAGCATGCACCAGGTTTCATATTTATGTGCAGTGCTCAGACAAAACCGGAAATCTTCAAATACCGTGTTTTTGGGCTCCCTCTTCGAAAAATGTATGTTGTAGAGAAAATTAAGCAGGGTGCAACGCTTTTTCTCTTTGATGTTAACCTAAAGCTTCTTCATGGTGTCTATAAAGCTACATCTAGAGGAGAGCGTGACTTGGAGCCAGCTGCTTTTGGAGGAAGATTTCCTGCACAGGTAACTATCTGACTTATGATTTCCCTGGATTTCTATAATTTCCAAGTAAAGCCTGTACGTTAGAATAAACGTAGATGTAGCAGCTGCTTCATAGATGTGAGATATTGGAAAATCAGTGCATTTCCATACTTTGAATTGCAAATCTGTTTCAGAGAAATGATTTTCCCTAGCCGGTTTTGCGGGGCCTTCTTAGAATTGCTTTATTTTTGCAGGTGAGATTCAGTATTTTCAGGGAATGCTTACCTATACCTGAGAGTGTTTTCAGACACGCTATCAAAGAAAACTACCATGGTGGTACAAACTTCCAACAACAGCTCAGTAACTGTCAGGTATGGTGCTGTCACTTAATAAGTTGATACTTGATTGTTATTCATTGGATTTGGTTGTTGCTTATATTGAAACTTAAGGTTTCTTTTTTGACGGATTCTGCTATCTAAGTGTAGGCGAAGAAGCTTTTTGCTCTGTTTCATCCCATTGGTTGGCCACCAGAGGCTGTGCTTGGGGCTTCACCACGACAATCACCCCCAGTTAAAATTTATCAGAATCAACAACCATCAAGGTTGCCACCACCAAATGATCGATATGCTACAACGACATTTCACCATGGTCAGGGTACTCCACCACCTCCCATGTCTGGATATACTCATTCAGCTGCTCAGAAAACTAAAACTAACACATATTTTGGCATGGAAGCGCGGCTCACATACTCATGTGAAAATGCATCGGTACCTGCTCATAATCCTTATACCAGGTATCATGCATATGTCATGCAACTCGTGTGTTAATCAGAGCTTCTACTTTTTTTTCCAGCTCTTTTGCCAGTTGTAACCTTAATATCTCTGATGCTCCTTTGGCCATCCTATGATAGGTACAGAGCTGCGCCAGATGCGGCAAGTCAGGGAGCAAAAGTTAGCCAAAATGAGTACAATCTTCAATTACTACTAGCTGAGAGGAAGGGAGAGCGGGAACAACAACTCATTCAACAATTTGGTTGTGCAAGTTATTACTCTATGTACTCATCACATGCAACAGCAACAACATATGCCATTGAGCCATCTCATGCTCTTCCTGAAACACACCACCGTATGCCACCACATCATAATCCTCCAACATTAGTCAATGATGCATCATCTCATGCTCTTCCTCCACCACATCATACTCCACACAGTTTACTGTATGGTGCACTGTTCATTCTCTTCCTCCACTGCGTCATACTCCTCCGCCATTATCATATGATCCATTACGTCAAGCTTATGTTCCTGCAGCGTCATATAATTTTGCACCATCATACGCTGCACCATCCCATGCTCATGCAGAAGTAGCACTTGGTCCGGCTTATTGGACAGCAGCAGCTCGTGGGGACCCAAACCAGGTTTATATTTGATTCTCACCAGTATCCTGAACCTGGTATGTGATCAATATGGAAGGGTCGTCTTCTAATGATTCACACCCAGGTGCTGGTCAAGCATGCGGCTAGCTGGCATTGAGATATCACAAGGTAACAGATTTTGCTGGGCATAGTATGGGTTTCCTTGCTCTTCCATGGTTAACTTAACCTGCTTAACTGTATATACTTGAGCGCTGCTCCAGTAATTTGAGACTAGAATTTAGGGAATACTGGATGTAGTCATTTTGATTGGGGAACTGCGACAGAATACCAAAGCAGCAGTGTAAATGCACTCCATGAAAAGAAGATTTATTTATTTTCGATCGGATCAATGGAAAGAAGATTGGAACCTCACTTGGGAACTCCATCAAGCAAGAACTTTTTTTTTGATGCATGAAGAACTATTTGATGGGTATGAATCGAACCCAGATTTTAAAAATGCATAAGAAAGGGTAAAATTGAAAATCAGCCAAGGAGGATATGATAAATGAGGGAAGGTGTGTAGATTAAAAATTTACAAGTCTACAAGCTAAAAACATTTAACGCCGACTAAGGGGATCGAACCCTTGACCACGGGATTAAAAGTCACGCGCTCTACCACTGAGCTAAGTCGGCCGTTATGATTGGTTCGTTGACATACCGCTTATAATCGTTATATTTTTCCAGCAGGCCCAACAACCGGTAGAATGTGTATGCTTAACTTTTTAGACACCACTTTTAAGTAATATTCTTTATATACTGTATTTCTTTTTCAAGTTGTTCCAAGTTAGGAATTAAAAACTAGAACTTCTAGAAATTAAGGATATAAATACTAAGCTAGGTGGGAAAAAAAAGTATTCTTTGTGTATTTTTTAATATTCATATAAATATTTAATATAAAAACTAAATTAGGATAGAGGGAACATATAAGTTACCAACAAATTTTGTTCACTAACAAAAATCTACCTTTCATTTATTGTTCGATTATGTGGAAAGAACAAATCTGAGTAAGAATCGTCGATTTTTTTTGGCAGGGGTTGTTCAGTTTTAGAACGTATGCTTTGGTTATTAGATTTAGACGTTTTTATTTCTATTTTAATCAACCGAATTCTTTTCAATTGGAAAGTTTTTGTTGGACATTAACTTCCTGTAATCACTTCTGGTAAATAAATTTTAACTTGATTTGTGTACGCACCAGTCATGTTTTAATTTTACTTTTCATGTGAACATAAAAGATCATCAAACTGTATACACAATAGATCTAGTGGTCACAATTAATATACCCAATACATGATGCTCTTAAAATAAAGACAATGCAGTGCGTGAAACGTAAAAGTATAAATATAATGGACACAATTTTACCTGATTTGGCTATATCTACTCCATGACGTATTGAATTTGGTTTTTCTCTATGATCATCAGAATGTTACATGAAATTAGATAAGTCGAATGATTTTTGTAAGAGGGAAAAGAAGATTATAAAAGTTTTTATTCACTTTTTCTCTCTCTCTTACCTGTCTAGTTTATCCAACCCTTTACCCGTTGATGGAGCTGGGTATTTATAGTGCCAAATGTGAGTCCCATACTTCACTTAGCTGTCTTGCACTTTTCCGGCACGAAGGTGGAGCAGGTAATCGCTCCGCTGGTCTTATGTTGGTGGGGATATGTTATCAACCGCGTGAGAACCTCTCCGACGATCCACTATTGTCTGCCATGTGTGCTTCGTTGTACGGGTAAATCAAGTGTTGTGTGTCCACCTCTTTGTTGATCCACTTAGTGTTCGTCATGTATACTATTTTTCTCGCATTTAATGCTGGATAGGTGACCTTATCCCACGCAAAAATATGTCTTTGTCTCAAATCTAATTCGTTTTAGTAAAGATCATCTCTAGCAGTCCATTTTGAACATATCTTGAGATGGGATAAAATAACTATGGTTTTGATCCAGTGTATCGTATATACAGTGTATACTATTATTCCTGATTTAAAATGATGCCACGTGTTTAATAATGATTATGTACTTACTATTTTCCCATTTTGTTTTATATTCTACCAAGAGTAGGATAGGAAGAAAAAAAATCCCACGTCTGTCTCTTTTCCCACGTTTGCAATAGATTCCCATTGATTCAAGGAAAATTTTTAATTTAATGCTTTTTTATTTTTCGTATAAAAATTAGCATGTCTTTATTTTCATTCCCCAAACATTTTATTACATACCTAGCTATAATAAGTTGTACGTGTGAGAAGCTGTATGTGTTAATTTGTATTGATACTGTCCAAGGGATTACCTTGAACGGTTGTAATTGTAACCAGGAACCTATATATAAAGAGTTCCTCCTTCTGTAATGAAATCAATGAAGAAATAAGATGTTTGTTTTGTTGAAAGTAATTCCTTATCAGAAGGAAATCCTGCATACAAGAGTAAAGGCAGGAATCAAGGAGAATAATATTCAGAATAATATAGAGTCAATTTAATCTAGTTAAGTATGGTAATAGTATATGTTGTCAACTATAAGAGTATGTTACCAACCTAAGAGTTGGAATAAGAAAAAGTCATGTAACCTCTGAGTTCATCTAATATACCAAGTTACAATATCTATTCAAATCAATAATTCCAACAGATTGGTATCAGAGCCTAGAGAAGAATTGGCAAAGACGACAAGCAAAGTTATGTGCCAGAATTCGATAGAGAAAACTACGATTTCTGGTGTGTGAGAATGAGAACATTGTTCATCTCACAAGATCTCTTGGAGTATGTAGAGGACGGTTTTGAAGAACCGGAAGACAAGGAAACCCTATCAAATGGTGAAGCCAAGGAATTAAAGGCGAACATCAAGAAAGATGCTAAAGCTCTTCTCTTAATTCAAGAAGGAGTCACGAAAACTATTTTCCCAAGAATCATCAACGCTACAAGATCAAAGGAGGCGTGGGATATTCTTGAAAATAAATATAGAGGAAGTTCCCAAGTCAAAACCATAAAGCTTCAGTCTTTACGAAGGGAGTTCAAGAACTTGAAGATGAAGGATTCCGAAATCTTAAAAGATTATTTCACCCGAGTCATGGACGTAATAAATCAGATGAAGACGTATGGAGAAACAATTACCAATCAAAGGATTGTTGAGAAAATTCTCATCAGCTTGCCAGAAAGATATGATTCAATTGTTGTCGTCATAGAACAGACCAAAGATCTTGAAACTTGGGATGTCGAAGAACTGATGGGTTCTATTAAAGCATTTGAGCAGAGACAGAACTTGCGCACAGAAAAAACCATTGAGAGTGCCTTTCAATCTAAGCTCAATTTTGTCTCAAGAAATAACGAGAGGAACTCAACTCAAGAATCCTTTCGTGGTAGAGGAACCACAAGAGGAAGAGGTCGCTATGTACGAGGTCGTGGAAAAGCTACAGGCTATTTTTCCAGAAGAAACACTGAAGTGTCCACAACGTCAAGGTGTGGAATCTGTCAGAAAAACGGGCATGATGAGATAAACTGTTGGTTTAAAGAAAACCACAATGTTACAAGTGCAAGAGGTTTGGTCATCTCCGAAAAGACTGTAACTTAGAAGAAAATCAGCAAGCAAATTTTGTAGAAGAGAAAGAAGGCAATGAGTACATGTTTTACGCCTGTCAAGTAGCCAAAAAACAAAAGAACGAAGTCTGGTTCATTGATAGTGGATGTAGCAATCATATGACCAGCAACAAAAGCATCTTCAAAGAGATTGATTCAGCCTGCAATTCCAAGGTGAAGATGGGAAATGGTGTCTCGGTTGGTGCAGAAGGAAAGGGAACAATTTCCTTAGAAACGAAGAAGGGAAGGAAAGATATTCAAGATGTGCTGCTTGTACCTGACTTAGCACAAAACTTGTTGAGTGTTGGACAATTGTTAGAACGTGGATACGCTGTCCACTTTGAGTACCTCGCCTATAAGATTCTTGATCAAAGAAAGCGTCAAGTAGAAAAGGTCAAGATGGAGGAAAACATGAGTTTCCCTCTAATTTTCTCTTATAACAATGTTGCTCTTAAAGCCGAAGTGGTTGCTGACTCTTGGCTATGGAATAGAAGGCTTGGACACTTGAATTTTCAAAGTATAAAGAACCTTCAACAAAATACCAAGCAGAAAGTATGTTACAAAGGAGAATTTTACTACGCTTGATTTATGGACTGCTTTAGAGGCAAAATACCAAGCAGAAATTGCACGTTGGAAGTAAGAATTGGTAGCTAGGTTCCTGGAGTACAAAATATCGAATGACAAATCTGTGGTTGATCAATTCCTTGAACTTTAGCGTATTATCAATGAAATTCTTGCTAAAGGCATGGTGATTGATGGAAATTTTCAAGTGTCTACTGTGATTGAGAAGTTACAGTCTTCCTGGTCAGAATACAAACGCAGATTGTATGGTTGATTTGGATAAGAAGATTCAAGTGAGAGAATTGTTGTGCTCCAAAGATAAGAACGTATCTTCTGCAAGGCACATGTCCAACAAGGCTCATGTAATTAAACTCAAATCTTCCAATACTGAAAAGGGTGAGAGCAGCAAACACAACCCTAAGCCTAGTCCTTACAAGAAAGGTATGTTTCAGAAACCCAAATCTGGCATTGGTAAAACTAAAAGTGCTTGTTATGTTTGTGGAATTCCTGGTCATATGGAAATTCACTGTAGAAAACGTAAGGACTTTAATAAGAAGAAAAACAATGCTAATTTGGTTGAAAACAACAAGAACGAGTTTTCTGGTATGGTGTCTGAAGTTAATTTGGTAAGCAATGTGAGAGACTGGTGGGTAAACTCTGGTGGTACCAAGCATGTTTGTGGAAACAGAGATATGTTCACCTCTTATCAGAAGGTGGGGGAAGGGGAGAAACTTTACATGGGTAACTCATCTGCACCACAGGTTGCAGGAAAAGGCAAAGTTGGGATGAATAAGCTCACTAATGGAAAGACTCTCATATTGAATGAAGTTCTTCATGTTCCGAACATATGCAAAAAATCTTATTTTTTATGGTGTTTTAGATGATAAGTATTTCAAAATTTTAATTGAATCTGGCAAAGTTGTTATCACTAAGGGTAAGGATTATGTGGGAAAGGGTTATAAGACAGAGGGTCTTTACAAACTTAATCTAACCTCTGATGAAATGAATAAAATTGATTCTTCTGCTTATGTTTGTGTATCATTAAATGTATGGCATGGTAGAATTGGACATGTAAATTATAAGTCAATGCATAAACTGGCTAGCGTAGGCTGCATACCCAAATTTAGTTTGGATAATGAGCACAAATATAAAATATGTGTATAATCAAATCATGCTAAAAATCTTTTAGAAAAAATGTTCAGAGAAATTGTAAACCCTTAGAATTAATTCATTCAGACCTAGTCGACATGAAATCAGTTCAAACTAGAGGTGGTAAAAAATGGTTTGTCACTTTTATAGATGATTGTACGAGGTACTGTCACATATACTTGCTTAAGGGTAAGGATGATTCCTTAGAAGCCTTTAAGATGTATATACTAGAAGTTGAAAACCAAATGAATGCTACCATTAAAACTTTTAGGTCTGACCGTGGTGGTGGGTATGTAATTCCTGTAGGAGAATTTTGCATATAACATGGCAGTATACATAAGGTAACCCCTCCTTATTCACCACAATCTAATGGTGTGGCTGAATGGAAGAACTGAACCCTTAAGAAGATGATGAATGCCATGTGATTAGTTCAGGATTAACAGCGAACTTGTGGGGGGAGGTCGTCCTCTCAGCTTGTTATATCCTGAATAGAGTACCTTTTAAAGGATCAGATAAAACTCCATATGAATTATGGAAAGGTAGACAACCTTCTTATGCAATCTTCAAGATGTGGTTGTATTTGGATAAGGTTGTCATTCCTCCTCCTAAGAGAACCAAGGTAGGACACAAAATTGTTGATTGTGTCTTCATAGGGTATCCTAAGCATACTACTGCATATAGATTTATGGTTGTAAGTTCTGAAATTTGTGAAATTGGTGCCAATACTATTATGGAATCTAGGGATGCTGTGTTCTTTGAAAATATTTTTCCATTGAAATCTAATTTTCGCATGATATGTGTTGATCCCCTAGATGTCCCTTCGATCAGTCAGACATTACCTTTAGAGAAAGATCAAATATAATTTTAGCCTATGAGAGGTAAAAGGCTTAGAACAGAAAAATCTTTTGGGCCAGACTTCATAACATGCTTAGCTGAGGCTGAATCACTGACTTATAGAGAATCCATGACTTCTTCTGAAGCTCTATGGTGGAAAGAATTTGCCATTAGTGAAATGGATTCCATCATATAGAACGGTACATGGGATATTGTAGATTTACCTCTACGGTGTAAGGCCATAGGTTGTAAATGGATCTTCAAAAGAAAAAGTAAGTTAGATGGAATTGCGGAATAATACAAAATTAGGTTAGTAGCTAAAGGATACAAACAAAAAGAAGGTGTATATTTATTTGATACCTACTCACATGTTACGAGAATTACTTCTATTAGGATGTTAATTGCTATAGCTGCTATCATTCAAATGGATGTAAAGACATACTTTCTAAATGGTGAATTAGATGAAGAAATTTATATGAACCAACCTAAGGGATTTGTAGTGAAAGGTTGTGAAAACCAAATTTGTAAACTGAAATGTATGGCTTGAAACAAGCACCTAAACAGTGGCATGAAAAAATTGATCATGTAATGATCTCTAATGGTTTTAAAATCAATGAATCTGAAAAAATGTGTTTAACTAAACTTGTGAATGATGCGTGTGTGATTGTGTGCTTATATGTTGATGATATGCTTATACTTGGTACAAACATGGATGTAATTAAGTCCACTAAAATCATTATAAATGAGAATTTTGACATGAAAGACTTAGGCCCCGCTGATGTGATCTTAGGGATGACAATTAGAAGAAATTATAATGGATATAGTCTTAGTCAATCTCATTATGTTGAATCTGTGCTTAGAAAATATAATCAGATTGATTGTAAACCTGCTTGTACTCCGTATGATCCTTGTTGTATACTAAAAAAAATAAGGGTAATGGGGTTTCAAAACATGAATACTCACGTGTTATAGGAAGTCTGATATATTTGATGAAATGTTCGAGACCAGACATTGCTTATGCTGTGAGTAGGTTAAGTAGGTATACTTGTAATCCATGGAAGGAGTAATGGGATGCACTTATTAGAGTGTTGAGGTACTTGAAATACACTTTAACCTTTTGTTTAAATTACGAGAGGTACCCTGCCGTCCGTGAGGTATTTTGTGATGAAAACGGATATCAGACTCAGAGGAGTCTAAGTTTATGGGTGGATATGTTTTCACTCTAGCAGGTGGATCTGTTTCTTGGAAGAGTTCCAAACAGACATGTATATCTCGATCCACTATGGAATCAGAGTTTATTGCGTTATATAAAGCAGGAGAGGAAGCCGCATGACTAAGATGTTTTTTAGAAGACATTCCTTTCTGGCATAGGTCTGTGCCAGCTATATCTATACATTGTGATAGTCAATCTGCAATAGCTAAGGCTAAAAACAACAATTATAATGGGAAGTTTATACACATTCGTAGAAGACATAATTCCCTGAAACAACTAAGCTCAACTGGCGTTATTACTGTTAACTTTGTGAGGTCTAAGGAGAATATCGCAGACTCTTTGACGAAAGGTTTGTCCAAAGAGATATTTAGTAATGCATCAAGGGGGTGGGGCTTAAGCTTATTAAATAAACTTTCCATGAAGGATACTCAACCTTGCTGACTGGAGATCCCAAGATCAAGGTTTTGAATGAGACAAATAGTTTGTGGTGGGTTAAAGAAAACACTATCAGAGAACTTCATTCTCTGTCCCTTCCCTATAGTGTAGACGTGATAGTGTGACTGCATGTGAAGGATGACTTTTGATAAGTCTTAATGAGTTCTATAATTTTAATTTAAGATTGAAGTGGGGTGTACTAGTAAACACTCTTGATGGAGCTCACCTATCTGAATGTGGAAGTGAGCCGCTTCCTATGAGAATGGAACTGATTCTCTAAAGTATTCTGAGAAACGGGATAAGTTCAGGTCCAAAATGGACACAACAACACGAACTTGACATCACCTAGAGAGATATCATGCGTGGTTGTTATCGCGAATTACGCCAAATGATGGCAGTTCAAGACATCGCGTTCACTGACATCAAGTAGTTCCCGTAATTTCTCAGTAAGCAAAAGTTCAAGACCTTATGGACACATCTTGCCTATAGTGGTATTTCTCGCTTTTTGATTTCTATTCTTTTATCGGTTTTTCATTCATGTGGGGGATTTTTGGAGAAAATGATTTATTTTTATTTATTTTTTGGTCTGGGAATGGATTGATCTTAGGATCTAAGGGTCTCTATGGATACTGACTCATTTTTATGAGTGAATGAAAAAGATATACTTTAGTCCCACATAGGAAAAACCAAAGAAGGGCACCACCATATAAACTAAGAAGCTTAGTTATCAATATGGGTGGAGGCGGGCGGACAAATGATACTTGGGATTACGTATGCCCAAGTATGTAATCACAAGGCTTGTGCGGTTAAAGGTCCTGCATATGGGCATGTACTTGTTTTTCGTCATGTGCACAAAACGTGTGCATTTGCCAACCAAGATCAAATATTTTTGGTAAATTATTTTGAATTTATTTCCTAAAGAAATTTCAATCAACTTTAATTTTGTTTTAATGTGGGGAGGGGGGGCGTTTGACCCATGAGGATAACTTATTACCATATATTCTCTTCTGCATCATTATGTGTGTTAAAAATGGTGACATAATTGTTTCCCCCTTTTCTTACCAATCAACATTCAATTCGCACATAAATTTTTGATTAATTAGAAGATTTATTTTCCTTAATTGTTGCACTGATTTCACTCCCATCTTTTCCTATAAATTGAAGTCGAATTCTCCTTTCCAAATCATCCCAGAGAAGGTTACTATCCCTAGCTCTTTTCCCCTCTTCTTGCTTTGCTTGCGCTTTGTGTGTTTATTTCTTTCCTTCGTTTTTCTTTTGAGTTCGTTTGAGTGGGAAAATATTATAGTGCTATACAATACTTGTATCGGACAGTTTTATCCTGGACACAACTTCACTGTGGGGTATTTAGTATCATTCATTTTGAGACGTACCGGTAAACTATTGTGTTAAAGATAGTTTGATGATCAAGTGACCCTGTCCTCAAATCAGTGTTTAAATTCAGAAGTTTTATTTTAACGTTAATATTATTTTTTAGTATTTGTTGTTGCAGACATAACATCGAATTCCTTCAGTCTCTCCTTGTCATGCTCGTGGATCAGATGATCAACTATATGAGTCACAACAATCCTTCAATTTTGATGTCGGAGGGTTGTTCAGTAGTGAAATGTTCTTTGGGAAAAGTTTTGCTAGTTGTGCATCTGGTTCGCACTCTGACAATAAAACAGACATGGAAGGCTCTCCAACCTCTATCCCCTATCTTTGATGAATGGGAGATTCATTCATAGGGTGGGGGAAAGGATCACTCTAAGGATTTTGTTGCGGGGACTAAGAATGCTACAGAGCTGGAAGTCATTGCTGAGAAGGGGAAAAAAAGGTTTCTGCTGTTGACTTATATGTTTGCGCCTTGGAGGATGGGGAAGCATCTTATCAGTGGTTCAAGCGCATGGGCTTACTATTTGTTCCTCATTTTGTGTCCCTGTGCGATTCTGACTCTGCATGGATGCTGAAGTGCTCCAACATATACAAGCTTCTTTACACGATATAGTGCGTGGCATATGGTTGTGTGGTCAACGCACCGTCGTGCGTCCTGATTTCGACATTATCCCTCTACAAGTTTGGGTTTGCAAAATCACATATTAAGTTCGTGAACCTAAGTCATGTAGTTTGAGTTCCAAACTCACAATTGCTAGACTTAAATTCGTGAAATCAACAAAGCAGGTTCGAGAACCTAAGTTTCGTAATTGTCCACCGAAGACTTTTTGCAATTTGAGTAAACGAACAGTTAACAAGATTTCTACTGTAGCCATTTTGCAATTTGAGTTCGCAAACTTAATAGTGCATATCGACCAAACTATTTTTGGTTTACACTTTTCTTATTCATTTCAATTTCAACTTTTTACACGTTTTTGGTTACCATACGTGGTGCAATTCCAAGCGGTAAAAACATAATTTTTTCTAATATTTAAGAGTAAATCAAGCTTAATAAACAAGTTTGTACTTTAATTTAGTTGCAACTAGTTGCATATGACTATAGCAAGTTAGAATCTATCTATGGAAAGTAATATCAACAAATCTTTGAATCTTCTCGAGCTGTGGTTCTTTTTGATAGAGATGGAGTTGCGGTGGTTCTGAACTATCAATCCTGTGATAGGCAGAAAAGTTCATACGGGTAGAACTAAGAAGGCACAATGATTTAGACTAAAGTTTAGGGTTTCAATGGCGGATGATGTAAAAAAAACTAACATAAAAGGGGCAAATACAGAGTTCACAAGGTAAAAGACTAGGGCTCGAAATTTTAAACTAGCAGTTGCCCGGTAGTCACGGCTCAGGCTTATTCCATAGTATTGGAGTATTGTACTTTTTAGCCTTTGGGTCCTTTATAACAAGCCCAAAAAGTTTTTTACATATTGACCCAATGACGTGGTTGTAAACAGCGGTAAAAAGGGTCGTTCAAGATTTATGAAGATTTGTTTTTAAACCTAATTTCTAAGATTAAAAATAGCAAAACTCAAACAAAATTGATATCAAGATTAAGAGAATACCGAGGCTAAGATTCCATTATTTTCCAATTTCCAAAGTGATTTAATTCAATAATTATAATTATGCAATTCATACATTTAGTTTGATTCTAAAATATTGCAACAAATAGATTTTCAGAATAACAATTATAAATTCAAAGCATAAAACATCAAAAACCCTAGGCTAAGCATGTACCATAAAAAAATCATGATTGCTTAATGAAAATAATTAAATCAATTTTGAACCAAGGCAATTAATCATAAAAGAATTGCAAAAATTAAATAAATAAGAAATACCACTTTTTCATTGGAAAAATAGCTTCCTCTGTCTCCTTAGCAATGAGGTTTAGCTCCTCATGTTAAAAAAAAAATTGATCCATCGCTAGAAAAGTGTATACAAAGATGAAAGGGAGAGAAAATTATGAAAACAACGAGTTTACAACGGTGTATATGCATTCAGACTCACTGTTACAAAGTAAGTGTTGCAAATTCAAAATAATCGTTTCAAACTGCTGTTACAGAAACTATTGAAATAAACGACTGTTCTTGGGTGCTTTGAAGTTTAAAGAAAAAGGCAAAGGATTTTGCGACTTTCTGGTGGTTCCTTTTTATTCTTCTTCTTCCTCTCGGCCGGAACTTGCAGCAGCAACATATTTTTTTTCTAGTCTTTTTTTTCGTTTCTCTCACTCTCACCAACCTCCCAATCTCTCTGTAAGCTTCTCTATTTATACTAGAACAATAACCGAGCCTCTAAATCTTCACAGGATCTTTTACATCAATGGAATAATCTCGAGAATTTTTTCTTTCTTCTTCCGGCATCGATAATATCCTCGATCATTATTATTTTCGATTCTGATAATTTTTCTTCTCTTTTAAAACAAAAAATCTCGATGATTCTATTTTGAATTCATAACTCTATTCACATAAACAAAATCAGTTAAAACTGGCAACTTGTTTCACGTAAAAATAGCTTCTCGCCCTGATTTTTTCTTTTCGAGATTATATGACTTGATTCAGTTTTTATTTCATGTGTCAAACTTGTGTACACGTTTTATAGTAAAGGCAAGAAAATATTCTTGTCCTAAACTACCAAAAATATCATCCAAATCTTCTTTAAAAATTTCACAGTTCCGAGAAGAAACTTTGTCGCCAAATTTCTATTTGAATTTGAGAAAGAAAGGGGTGCCCGTATCCATGGTGAAGGTGCCTTTTATCAATGGATTGCCCTTATCCAAAACAAGGGTGCATTTAACATTTTTTCGAGCCAATTTTTCCAACAATGTTTATTTCCCAAAAATACCTATAAACACATAAAATAACACAATTAGTAAATAATCAAGCACTATCAATATAAAGAATTTTTGAGACAAATCAGACACAAAAATGTGTCTTTCAAATAACCCCAAACTTATTATTTGCTAGTCCTCGAGCAAATGTAATCTAGAAAATAAAAATAAATCCTAACTCACTATCGCAGACATCGCGATTGCACTTACCGTGTGCAACAAGCCTTTAAACCCCTAGGTGTCCCTAGTGGACGAGTGTTTTCTCACGAGGGTTTACAAGAGATATACCCACAAAACTTTTACTCCAAACTCTAGCTACTTGTGAACGATTGAGGGTAGACACTAAACAAGCTATTTAGTTGGAATACTGAATTGTTCGGCTATAAGAATCATTACCCTGTATGAATCCAATTGATGTACACGAGTTTGCACTCAAGCATACTAAAATTCTTATATAAGAAACAAAGCACTACTCAGAAAGTGTTACAATGGACCACGATACTCGAAATCTAAAAAACCACAATCACATGAAGATTAAGAAGATGGGTATGGAGTTAGAAGTGTGCATATGTTGACTAAGGTGAACGGTGTTTCTCAGAATATCTGTATGAACATCGTGCCAAGATGAACCCTAATGGATTGAGATACACACCAACTGGTCTGAATCCTAATTCTAATATCAACTCAGATGGTATATACAAGGGCCCCAGCGGTTGATTTATTGAATATATACAATTATTTTTTTACTTTTTTATTTCATTTTTTGACAACATGATTAGATCTTATGAATCTATGTGCTTTCAGCAGATTACATGATAGTTCCCATGGATCCTACGATCCATGATTGCTTAGGCGACAGAGACAGGGAGAACACACACATGTTGTTATCCCAGTGTTATTTTATTTTTTTGATATTGGTCAAATTCAATTAAATAATGGGGATTGATCTCAATCATTCTACTTCATCCTGGAAACAACAAGGCGATACTAGTGCCACCAAATCAATTAGAGAAACACAAAAGATTGCAAAAATAAAAACATAACGTGATATGGTGACGACTATCATGTTATTTCTAACACATGAGCTTTGTCCTTTTATGAGTAAACCATTTAGCTGGGTCCCTCAACTCCTACGTCCAAGAAGTTTGTTTTCATCTACTTAGAATGGTCAGTGTCATCCTAAATTGTTCACAAGTTTCTAAATTTTGGAGTTTTTATTATTGTACTAAAAGTTTATCCCTTACCTCCAAACTTAAATCTAACATTGTCCTCAATGTTTCAAATTAAAGAGCAATACCAAAAATAAAGGTAACAAGAGGAATAAAGAGGTAAGTCAAAAAGATAGTACCTGGGTGAAGCGTAACAATCCTTCTCCAGAGAATAAGACAGAAAATAAAAACAAAAACCTACGAAACTTACTAATTTACAACAACATCCTTGATGGTCAATCAAGGTAAGCAGGGACCTCCTCAACATCACCTGTAGGAAAAGGATCTAAAAATGGTTTCAATCTCTTACCATTAACCTTGAAATGACTTATACCATCTTAGGTCTCAATTTCAATAGCACCATGAGGAAAACAGTACGTACAACAAAAGGACCGGTCCACCGATAGCGTAACTTCCCGGGAAGTAGATGGAAACAGTATCATACAGAAGAACTTTTTGACCTGGAGAAAATAACTTTCTTAAAATATTTATATCATGCACAAGTTTCAGTTTGTTCTTATACTTCTGAGCACTATCGTATGCATCTCTACGAATCTCTTCTAACTTATTGAGCTGGAGTTTCATGTGAGCTCCTGCCTTGTCAAGCGAAAAATTAAACGGCTTTACATCCCAATATGCTCTATGTTCTAACTCGACGGGAAGGTGACATGCTTTGCCAAAATTAGACGATAAGGTGACATTCCAATGGGGGTCTTAAATGCAATACGGTAAGCCCATAACGCATCAGTAAGCCTCAAAGACCAGTTTTTCCTGTTAGGATTAACTGTTTTCTCTAAAATATGTTTTATCTCCCTGTCGGAAACTTCTACTTGACCACTAGTCTGTGGGTGACATGGGGTAGCTACTTTGTGGGCAATACTATATTTCTTCATCAAAAGCTTAAATGGTCGATTACAAAAGTGTGAGCCTTCATCACTAACCGAAAAGTGAAAATATGTTATTATTCAAAAATTGGACCACAACCTTATGGTCATTTGTTTTGCACGAAACCTCCTCAACCCATTTAGACACATAGTATACAACGACAAGGATGTAAAAGTAACCAAAAGAATTAGGAAAATGGCCCATAAAATTAATGTCCCACACATCAAAGACCTCAACTAAAATAGGGTTCAAAGGCATCATATTTCTATGGGAAATGGTTCCTAATTTTTGGAAACGCTCACAAGCAATACGGTAAATGTGGGTGTATTTAAACAACGAAGGCCAGTAGAATCCTCACTGTAATATCTTAGCAGCAGTCTTCTTAGCACTAAATTGACCTCCAAAAGCATGATCATGACAAAAGAAAATAATACTGGTCTGGTCACTCTCAAGTATACATCTCCTAATAATCTGGTCTGGACAATACTTAAACAAATAAGGATTGTCCCAAAAGAAATGCTTTACCTCGGCTAAAAAACTAGAACGATCTAGTTTACCCCAATGTTGAGGCATTCAACCAGTAACACGATAATTCACTATATTCGTAAACCAAGGCAATTGGGAAACAAAGAAAAGTTGTCCATCAGGAAAACTATCTCTCACAGGAGGAGAATCATCAGGGGAATCAACAACAAGCCTAGAAAAGTGGTCTTCTACTAAGTTTTTTGTACCCTTTTTGTCTCTAATTTCTAGAGAAAATTCTTGCAACAAAAGGATCCATCTAATCAATCTAGGTTTAGTATCCTTCTTAGACATAAGATACTTCAAAGCAGCATGATCAGTAAATACTATGACCTTAAAACCTAAGAGATAGGATCTAAACTTGTCTAGAGAAAAAACAATGGCTAACAGTTCCTTCTCTGTGGTGGTGTAGTTCAGTTAGGCATCATTCAAGGTTTTGCTAGCATAATGAATCACATGAAGTAATTTGTTTTCTCGCTGACCTAACACAACACCAATAGCATAATCTGAAGCATCACACATTATCTCAAATGGTAGGTTCCAGTTAGGTGTCTGGACTATGTGGGCGGTAGTGAGTAAGGTCTTAAGCTTCTCAAAAGCCTCTAAACAAGCATCATCAAAGACAAACTTAACATCTTTTGGTAATGACTCCTGAACTAATGTTCCTATCATATTCACCTCTTCAATCCACGTGTTATCTAACTCAGGTGGTTGCTTACTAATATTGAAAATATTAAGCTCAATAGTCCTATTACCAAAATATAAATTCAGAATACCATTTCGACAGCTAATGATCGCATTAGATGTAGCTAAAACGGGAGACCTAAAATCACAGGAATATGGTATTCTGGGTCAGGGATAGGTTGGGTATCTATGATAACAAAATCCACAAGATAAATAAACTTGTCGACCTCAATAAGAACATCCTCTATAATACCACGCGGAATGTTCACATACCTATCAGCTAACTGAAGTGTTATCTGGCTCCTTCAAGTAACGGTTTCTCTACACGGTAGTTACCTATTATGCAAGAAATGATAGGGGAACATGGGTCTTTTTACTTAGGATTTGTGTTGTTCTGGATAATCGTACTACATGACTAGCTACAAAGGATTTTTCTGTAACTAAGCTTTCGCTTTCGCGTACAAAGATCCTTAAAGAACTTGGCATAAGTAGGAATCTTCCTAATTGCATCTAATAAAGGAAGATTGATGTTGACTTGCTTAAAAATCTCCAATATATCATTAATATTTGATTTATTTCTTGTTGGAACTAAAAGTTACGGGAATGGGGCTCTGGGTATAAAATCGGTATTAGCGGGAACTGCATTGGACTCTTTAGATACTTTATCAGTCCCTTCAGTTACTGACTCAGACGGTTGAACTACAATATGTTCACTATCAGGCATGGTTACCTTGTTGTCTACCACTCGACCACTCCTAAGGGTTGTAACAGATTTCACATGATTGAACGGTTTCTCTCCAGAGGATACTTCATGAACTCCTCTAGGATTGGGTTGTGTCTGACTATGAAACTTACCTTTTTCTCTCAAAGATTCATTCAGCTGACTAAACTGGTTTTGTAAATCGGAAATAGCCTGAGAGTTAGACTGAACCATCCCTTCAATAGTTTGATAAATCTTTGTAGTGCTCATAGCTAAAATGGAAATAGATTCTTCTAAGCTCATGATTTTTTTATCTGACGGTTTCTGAAACTGTACTGGTCCTAAATGATTCTTAGTATAGCCAAAACCTAGGGGAGCCTGAGAATTACTAGAATTAGGATGGTTTCTCCAACCAGGGTTATATGTTTCAGAATATAGGTTATATTTCTGACGGTTTTCAAACCTAAAGTTGTTGTAAAGAGGGATTGTTCTTCATACTTAACATGGTTTGACCCTTATTCATCTATAAGGCCTCTAAACGCCTAAGGATATATGAACCACTATCAACTCTATCGACCCTATGGATAAGATTCCTAGATATTTCTGGTTCTCTCATAGAATCCCATTGCCTAGTTTTCTCGGCTAACTAGATGAACGATTCAAAATATTTATCCGGGCCTGATGGGTGAATTTTCCACCACTCATTGTTTTTACCTGCATACGATTTTCACTATCTAGGCCCTCATACAAAATTTGATCCATGTGGGCTTTCTCAAAACCGTGATGTGGATATTAGTATAACAATTCATTAAACCTTTCTACATAATCGTATAGGTTTTCATCTAATTTCTGCTTATAGGTTTGAATAGACTGACGAGCAGCAGAAGTCCTATGGTGTGGGTAGAACTTCTTAACAAAAACCTCTACAAGACTGTCCCAGGTGGTGATTGTTTTAGAGGGAATAAAATGATACCACTTTTTGGCTTTTTCATCTAGAGAGAAGGGAAACAAACGTAACCTAAGCACATCTTTGGAGACACTCGGATAACTAATTCAGTCACAAATCATCTCAAAGTCTCTTATGTGGGTATACGGGTTCTCATTCTCTAACCCCCTAAATTTCTGATGCATGCCAATTGTCCCAGGTTTCATATCAAATTTGACAATAGTGGATGGTAAAACTACCCATGGGTCACGTGCTACTCTAGATGGGTTCATACTATCTCTAAGGGTCTTGTTCACCTGGACCTCATGCTCACCCATTTCGGTAAAAACAGATGTACCACCTAAATCCGTGTAATGGGTTGGACTTAAAAAAAATAGGTCTTTTTCTTCAAGTCTATCTCCTGCACGAATCCAATGAGGCATACACAAACAAGAATACTAGTGTTTAGCAAGAATATGTGCACATGGAAATGCTGGGGTTCACTGTTTTAGGTAAGCTTGGCTTACCTCAGCAAAATATACCTACAGTCAAAGACTGGTCAAATGTACAAGGCTGAGGTTTGTGGTGTTTCAGATGATAACACCCAGAGGGTTCACCGTACTATCCCACAAGTTTTCCTAAAATCGGTGCCGGAAGATGCAATTGGTGTGTGCGAGTGTGTTTTTTTAATAATAATAAATAAAATACAAAAAATAAACAAGCAAGTAACAAGAAATAAAAGTTCAAAACAAAGAAATAAGGAAAATAAAAACTAACAAAAATAAATAAAGTCTAAATATAAAATTCTTCGTCTTTTCTCCGTTCTTTTCGTTTTGTCTTTAGATTTAATCCGAACCTTTATTTGGCTCCAATTTCTTTTTGATCCAAAACCTGCAACAAAAAGACAAATACCCAAGAAAACGTAAAATAGAATAAAAGAATAAAAATCTAAAAACTACTAAAAACTAAAACTAAACCTAGAAAAAAATATAAAAACAAGTCCGCGTCGGCGGCGCTAAAAATTGATGTGGTTGTAGACATTGGTAAAAAGGGTTCGTTCAAGACTTGTGAAGATTTGTTTTAAACCTAATTTTAAGACAAAAAATAGCAAAACTCAAACAAAGTTGATATTAAGATTAAGATAATACAGAGGCTAAGATTCCACTATTTTCCAATTTCCAAAGTTATTTAATTCAATAATTATAATTATGCAATTTATACATTCAATTTGATTGTAAAATATTGTAACAAGTAGATTAGAATAACAATTATAAATCGAAATCATGAAACATCAAAAACCCTAGGCTAAGCATGTACCATCAAAAGAAATCACAATTGCATAATGAAAATCATTGAATCAATTTTTAACCAAGACAATTATAAAAGAATTGTAAAAATTAAATAAATAAGAAATACTACTTTTTCATTGGAAAAATAGCTTCCTCTGTTGCCTCAACAATGGGGTTTATCTCCTCGTGTTAAAAAAAATACTGATTCATTGCTCAAAAAGTGTTTACAAAGATGAAATGAGAGAAAATTATAAAAAACAACGAGTTTACGGTGTATAGGCGCTACAGACTCACTGTTATAGAGTAAGTATTGCAATTTCAAAATAATCGTTTCAAACTTCCGTTACAGAAACTATTGTAATAAACGACTGTTCTTGGGTGCTTGAAATTTAAAGAAAAAAACAACGGATTTTGTGACTTTCTTTGGTGCCTTTTTCTTTTTCTTCTTCCTCTCGGCCGAAACTTGCAGCAGCAGCAGATTTTTTTCTAGGTATTTTTTTCTTTCTCTCGCTCTCTCCAACCTCCCAATCTCTCTGTAAGCTTCTCTATTTATACTAGAACAATAACCGAGCCTCCAAATCTTCACAGGATCTTTTACATCAATGGAATAATCTCGAGAATATTTCTTCCGACAGCGATAATATCCTCGGTCAATATTATTTTTCGATTGTGATAATTTTTCTTCTCTTTTAGAACATGAAATCTCGATGATTCTGTCTTGAATTCATAGCTCTATCTACAGAAACAAAATCAGTTAAAACTGGCAACTTGTTTCACGTAAAAATAGCTTCTCGCCCTGATTTTTTCTTTTCGAGATTATATGACTTGATTCAGTTTGGATTTCACGTGTGAAACTTGTGTACACGTCTTATATTAAAGGAAAGAAAATATTCTTATCTAAACTACCAAAAATATCATAAAAATTTTGTTTAAAAATTTCACAGTTCTGAGAAGAAACTTTGCCGCTAAATCTCTATTTGAATTTGAGAAGAAAGGGGTGCCCGTATCCATAGTGAATGTGCCTTTATCAAATGGAGTGCCCTTATCCAAAACAAGGGTGCATTTAATATTTTTTCGAGCCAATTTTTCCAACAATGTTTATTTCTCAAAAATACTTATAACACATATAATAACACAATTATTATACAATCGAGCAGTATTAATATAAAGAATTGAGACAAATCAGACACATCCATTAACCCCGGTCGAACCATTGGTTGGACCAGTTGACCCTAACCCAGTAGTTATTCTGGTTTGATGCCCAGTCTGATTCTTAAAGCATTGGGAACAAGTACAATAAGTGAGAATGAACCGTATAGGGAGAAAAAACTCTTTCAAAATGGAGTAGAAAGAAAGTAATAATTAGGAAAACTAGAGATCATTATGGGAATACTAAGAGCTTCCACAGTGGGGCGATCAAATCCCGGACCAAACCCAAATTTGATCTTTGGTCCATCCAAAATGGATCACAGTGGTGCGATTAAATTTGGGTTTTGGTCCACTTTTGCCACTGTTTTGGATCATATTTGATCTCACAACTGGACCAAAGCAGAATATGGTAGAGCGTGCAGCTAACTGCGTCTCTTAGCAGGCGTTATGCTGACTCTCTGTCTCGTGCAAGGCGTAAGGATAGACATACGCTTCATTGATTCGGACGTGAACCAGAGTTACGCTTCATCAGGCGTTTACCCAACGTTGCGTCCAGCGGAGCGTAAGGCCAGACGCACGCTCGGTCTCAAGGCGTTAACCAAACCAACGCTTGACTTGGGCGTGTGGCTAAGGCAACGCTTGTTCTGGGCGTGCGTCTAAGGTAACGCCAAGCGTTAGTTGCTATACAAAGATACGTTTGAAATATATGTTGATAAATCCATTATTAGTCTCTTAATTACTTATTGCCGGATCAAGGCTATCAAATGTACATATGTTTAACAGACTGAACAAGAAAAACAATCTAGTTATTGCTAACTAAACAAGATCAATAAGCTTTAATAATTGTACTGCTGCTATGTGAAAAAAGAATAAGAAAAACCAACAGTGAATGAGAAGAGTTTCCCCACCTTTGCCAAAATGCTTACTTTTGTGCTAACTGCTATCAAGAATGGTTTTCCTTGAGAAAAGTATTACTGAGTTCCCAACTCTCGCTCTCCTCAATAAAAGACTCATGGACGGGCGCTCGTCTAGTGTAATATCTGATGGGGGCGGACGTTCGTCTAGCGTAACGCCTAATAGGACGGGCGCTCGTCTAGCGCACCGCCTGATGGAACATTATCACACGAACCATTTTCACGTAGGAGGTTAACGGGCGTATGGCTAGTTTCACGTCCCATCAGGGTTCGCTACACACACGCCTGTTAATGGGGCGTGATGCTAAGCATGCGTCTATTATCAGACGTTATTTTGGGTAGCGTCTCACACCGAGCGTTCATCCTGCTTCTGTCCCAACCAAATGTTAGCTTACTCTTACGCCCGTATAACACAATTTCAACAGACGGACGATTATGTATGCGCCCAACAACAGACATTAGCTTAATCTTACGCCCGATCAAATTTTACTCGCTGCTCACTGCGTTTCAGGTGGAATAAACTTAAATTTTTTTAGTCTTTACTCTTTGATTTGGTCGCACCACTATAGATGTTCTAAAAACCTAAACCACTCAAACTTGATCAAACATTATTCCAAATAAGATAGTGTTTAAAAGTCCCCACTATGCGACATACAAAGTGTTTTAGATCTGGACGACACTTTATCTGGCTTTAAACTAAAAAAGGAAAGCAAAAATAACATAGTTTTCTTTCAAGTTACTTCTCCATAGTGGGTTATCGCTTCAAAGTGAAAGGGATACTAACCAAAATCGGGTTCCAAGTTGGGTTGCACTGACGCGACAAAATAAGTAGAGTGTTCGCGTTTGACACGCCTTAGTCTCGGGACGTGAACCCGACGCACGTACGATGCATGCCAGATGCGCAAGTGGACGAGTCTACGTGATATGTAATTAGACATGGTGAGGACGCATCAGTGATATTTTACGAAGTATATATGGACACGGTTTTTAGTTTTTTGTTTTAATGTTGCATTTTATGTTTTCATTCCATTTCTACAGTGAAGTATAATATTTTCTCCAGATTGTCAAACAAAGCTAACTGTGTCATGAAATCAACATCCCATTCAAAAAAAGAAAAAAAAAAAGGAAATCAACATCTTAGCATGTAGATAAAAGTCCATCTAAGAGATCTTACATCTCTTCACCTATAACCCTAGATACACCTCCTTTTATTTTGGGATCTGAGGATTTTTATCGAGATGGAGATCCAACTAAAACTCTAAATATAATGGAAGCGATGTTGAAGATGGATTTTGAGATAGTTTAAATATTACATGTTTGTTGTTAGAGAAAGTTAATGAGAAAAAAGGGAAGATGTAGTCCTTAGTGAGAGAGAGAGAGGGGCTGGTGCAGTGACTCTGTACTTTGTTTTGGGTAGTGATTTAAAGAAATTAAAAGAACCTTATATTCATATGAGTTGATTAATTACAACATCTCTAGTGTAAGGGGTCAAAATTATTTTAGGCGGAGGTTTTATTTAGAAGCTTGATATTGGGGTTTTAAAATTTTAGAGGGGCTCCTATAATAAGATGAAATAGAAACATTTTGAAGTAAAACTTAAAAACCTCTTATCCATAATATATTTATAATGCATAAACCACCCATGATTAGTTAATCTTAATTACACTAATTAATTAATAAATTAAGTTAATCATGATTAATTAGATATAATTTTGTACTTAAGAAAATGATTTTTTTTTGAATTTGTGTTTTGTTGGAAGAAAAACTAACAATGATGAACACCATTTTTTCCCAAATTTACGGTTAGGTTTTCAACCAAACCCAACCGTAACAAATCTTTAAACCCCAATCGTATAATTAGATAAATATATTTTAAGATTTTTTAATTTCTATCTTGTAGAGAATTGAAAGACGAAGCTAACCCAAAAAAAATGAGGTCAATCGGACATCGTATGAAGGAGTTATGATCAAAATGGTGAAATCTATTTGTATCCAAGAATAATTACGGTTGGGTTCGCCAATAAAGCCAACCGTAAATCTGAGATTTTTGGGCTTCATTGAGCCCAAATTTACGGTTGGGTTTATTGGCGAACCCAACCGTAAATATTCCTGAATACAAATAGATTTCACCGTTTTGATCATAACTCCTTCATACGATGTCTGATTGACCTCATTATTTTTGAGTTAGCTTCGTCTTTCAATTCTCTACAAGATAGAAATGAAAAATCTTAAAATCTATTTATCTAATTTTACGATTGAGGTTTAAAGATTAGTTACGGTTGGGTTTGGTTGAAAACCTAACCGTAAATCTTAATTGAATCTTCATCTCCTACATTTGAAGTTCCGGTTGGGTTTGTTTAATAACCCAACCGTAATATGAAGAACAAACCAGTTACGGTTGGGTTTCCATTCGAACCCAACCGTAAATTCAATTTGTAACCCTAAATCTTCATTAATTTGTTTAGTTTTATCCGGATTGTCATCACTACTACTCTCTACACATTTATTTGTATTCTTCATCACGAAATTAGGGGTTTAATCGACGACGAAATTTTGATTCGATGGAGAAATTTGATTAAAATGGAGAAGGAGAAGATATGGAGGAGAGGGAAATATTTTAATTAGAGGACAAATTTATCTTTTTTTATTGTGTAAAGGGTAAAATGGACATTTAACTTTACTCCTAGGACATCCCTAACGGAAAATTGGTTCACCTCGCCTCCTAGAGGAGCCCCTCCAAGATATTGGAGCCCCTATATCAGGCTTCTTTATTTATATCTTATTTTATAAGTCATTGAAAATAAACCATTGCTAAATGATAAAAAAGTAAAGATAAAATTTTTTACTTAAATTAATTTCTAATCCTTAAAATCTTATTTAGTACTCTTTATTTAAATTTACAGACAAAATGATGATATAAGCTTAAGACTCAAGGTCGTAAATAAAGTTTGATCTAAAATTTTTCTCCTTTAGCCCCACTTAACCATGTTATCTTTCTTTATAATGTTGATTCCATTGGAGATGAAAAATTGGTGAAAAAGATCTTAAATCCTATGTGTCATGTTATTTTAAAAAATTTAGTCTTTACCTTTTATATTGGAGATACTACTAGGTAGGGCTGTCAATGGGTCAGGGTCCTCCCGGGTACCATAGGACTCGGACCCGGTCCCTGATATTTTAGTCGGTTTCGGGTCCTAACGGTTCCGGGGCCGGTTCCTAATTCTATAGACCCAGAACCTGACCCTATTAAAACAGCGGGTAATTCTCGGGTCCGGGTAGTTATCGGTTATCAAAAAATGATTAAAAAAAGTCTGAAATTTGATGTTTGAAGTTTGAACACACATATATACTATATAACATCAAAACAGTAAGTAATGAGTTCAACAATCCATCTCCAACCGATACATATGTATCTATAAAGCAAAGGTTCTCGTAATATAACCACAAAAAACTGGCAGACTTAAAATATATATAAAGTGTTTGCAAAAAAAAAGTGACTTCAAGTGCAACTTCAAGTATTAACAAAACATCAGGGATAATTTGCAACTTTGAATATTTTTGGCTATATAAAAAAGAAGCTTCGTTTATATGTAATTAACCATCATGTCCTGCAACATATACAGATGCATTTTAGCAGAGACAATGATCAGAGTTTCAGCTGCATTTTAGCAGGGATTTAAGGTAATCTAAAAAGGAACACGCAATTGGACTGAGTTTAGAAGAGACAATGATCAGAACTGCAGGGTATAAAGATAAGGCAATGCAAGGTGAAAGATGAAGAACAACAAATTATAAAAATAAATCTCTGGGTAGTTATTCAAAAATTGATCTTAGGTAAAGAAAGCAAGCACATGCCAAAATAAACAAGGGAAATGAAGGTTATAAGATATTTTAGAAGCTAGGTTAGGAAACAAAAAATGTAGGAAGAAGATTACAATAAATCCAATGAAATTGCAAGAAGCTAGAGAAGGGTCTGAGTTTATCTGCATAGGACCAGAGGTTATCCAAGGTCTTTATTAACTGGCATAAAAGTTGAACAAATGTACCAGAGAAAGTGTGTTGATATCATGTGATAAGAAAAAATTAAGGTAACACAAAGTATAATAAGTTTCAGCTGCATTTTAGCGGTATCAGCTTACCAGACATGCGACATCGTATATCTCTCCAGCACACCATATTAGAAAGTTAAAAACTGCACAAAAACAAAAAAATAGTATCCCTGCAAAAACTATGAATAGATTATTCAAGATCTTTATTAACTGGCATAAAAGTTGAACACATGTACATTAATAAAAGTAATGATCACATTGACCGCGACAACCTCATCTATTGGCACCTGCAAGTAACTTAGTCTATATTCAAAGGTACTATCTAAATCTACTTGAGCTCTATTTGAATACTATCTAAAGGTACTATTCAAAGGTAACTTAGTCTAATTAACAAGAAAATGGAATAACTGAAAGCTAAGAAAGCGATACTAACACAATTTTTCATATCTAAGTATCAGAACCTTCTATTGTAATGTAGATTCTAGATCTGTCAAAATGAGACAAATACTTTCTTACCCCCCTTTATGGAAAAAGGGATGTGTGTGGAGTTCTACCAGAACGGATATATTTCAGTTGTTCCATACACAAAGAATTTAACTAAACTAAACTAAACACATGTAAAATGAGAACTTTTTAACCAAAGTTAAAAAACCTCAATTACTTTGAAAAAGCTGGAGCTAATTATGTTCCTCAGTACTAGTTGTAAAGATTTCATGAATTCTATTTCCCCCCTTCAAAAAATTATTTTAATTCCAACTATAAGTTTTTGGTACAAATCCCACTTTCTCATTATCTGACCAAAATGGGTAAAAGTTAACTGACAGGTTCCATTATTTATTATTGTTGCACTAAGGAGACAAACAATATAACATGATAAAAAGAGTAAGGGAACCAACCAACTAACCATAACACTCAGTTCTTATCTGTAGGGACAGATGTGTGTTGATATCATGTGCAAAGAAAAAATTAAGGTAATACTCTAGAACAGATGCATTAATTCAGTAACAGCTTACCTGACATGCGACTCTGAACCTCTCCAGCACACCAGATTAGAAAGTTAGAATCTTCACAAAAATAAAAAATATAGTATCCCTGCAAAAACTATCAATAGATTAGTCGAGGCATAAGAAATTCCACAACAAAAAGATTCAAAACAGTATGACTTATATATAAACTTTACTTTGCAAACAGAAAATTAGTCAGACAATATCTGACACTGCTCAGTATTGCCATCAGCATTAGTTCCATCGCCTTCGTCTTCTTGCTACTGATCAACTGTATCTAAAATAGTCTTAAAGGCAGGATTATCCAAACCAAGTCCTTCATCTAACATAAGAAAATGGTCAGTCAACACATGAACCAGAGAAAGTGAATCGATATTACAATTACATATAAAGTTTTAGTTAACATTAATACATCGAATAGTTTGAAAATGTAACTTACTTTCCATCCCACTCCTTATCCAATCTTGTCCGCATATCAAAGCTTCAATAGTCTCTGGAAGCATTGAAGAACGATATTTATCTATAACTCTACCACTAGTGTTGAAAACAGATTCAGAAGCCACTGAGGATGCAGGAATTGCTAAAATATCACGTGCCATCAATGCTACAATTGGATACTTGGGTCCATGAAATTTCCACCATCCCAAAACATCAAAACTGGTATCATTCAAATTAACTGTACCACTTTCTAAAGGGAGAGCATCATCCATTAGGTATTGCTCTAGATCTGTTTGAACAACCGAATTCTGTGAACTTTCTTCAAGATACGTTGTGAAACCATTTAGTTTAGAAGTAAAGGAACTTTGAGAAGGTATTGAACCACCACAACTACTAGATGAAACATACTTTTCAATGGTAACAGAATTTGCAGGGATGTTTCCTGAATATACATGAATTGAAGAAGCATAACGGTTTACATACTCATTATACAATTCTTTCAGCAATTTCTTTATTTTTAATTCCTTTATGTTGAAGCGCGTCATGGGAGAAAACAAAAAAGAGTAGCACAGAATATCTAGTAAGGAGCGGGTACTAGTACTTGTTTAAGTGAAGACTGAAACATCTAAAATGTTGTAATAAATAACACTTTCTCTGAACCACTTAGGTATAGCAGACTTGTACTTGTTTAAGTGAAGACTGAAACATCTAAAATGTTGTGGATCACAATGAGGTTAATGACAGCAATGTAAGATGTGGTCTACATAATTAGTTGCTAATGGTGCTACACATTTATCAAGAACACAACCCAGTTGGATTCCTATTCTGGTCCTGGGTACTAGAACACCAAAATAAGAATCTTCGTGATATAAACTATCAGTATACGTATTGATGATGTTCTAAGTACATCGGCAACCAACAAAGAAACACTTACTACTGTTGTATATTTCCCTTCTTCTAATTCGTCAAAATAAATAACACAATAACATAATTTATAAATAGCCCAAGAATCATACTGGGCCAACTGAAAAGGTCAGAAAGCAGAACTGTTTGTTTAAAATGTTACAATTTAGTTTGATTACTAAACTGCATACACAATGAGTAACTACGTTCAAAAGTTAATCAACATACCAAGACTAACAGCAGCTATTGGCTCAAAATCAAACCGATCGAAAATATCGTTCACTGGGCCTCCAAGTTCTTCTTCTATTATAGACACAACAGTTTAGATGGGAATGGTGGAACTTGGTCCTGCACTGAAACATGCAATAAATGATATTTAGATGAAACAAATGCTGGAAAGATATCATATATGAAAAAATTAGGAGAAAGAGTAAAGTATAATGAAATTAACATGTGATTTTAATAATTTTATGCTTATAAAAACCTTAACTAGATAATGAGCTAACATATGCAGCCATAAAAATTCACAGGTCATAACTGAAAGGCATTATTGATTCCAAAAAGGGTTTTAATAGCATTGATGTCAATTGGTAATATTACCAAATAGTTAATAAAATAATACTTAGATGCATTCCTAATCCATTCATTGTAACTAAGGTAAAAAACAAGGTGGTACTACTTATCATTTATTGTTATCCTCCTCAAAGTTGTTTCAACAATTCCAAACTTCCAGTATGTAATAACTACAAGGGCATTTATGACCTGGTCATGAAGTAGTGACTTCACAGTTCACTCTAATCTTTCATAAAACAATATCTAGCACTGAACTGAGGTATACATGGATATGAAGTATGAGCACTTTGTGCACATGATAACCAAGCAGTACTACACTTCGGGGAAATCCAATGATCCACTACCAGTGCGCAAGATGTAAAAATACGAAGGAAAACTATGGGGGTTGTCTTTTTGAAGCAAAAGAAAGATAACAATCCTGTTTTTCAAATACATATGGAGGGAAGGGGTGGTGATAGAGACAAAAGTGAAAACCCATTGCGTCTTTCCACTTCAACTTTACCATGTCAAATGACAAAATGCCAAATCTCCCTTCAAAACAGAATTAGTTCTTTATAACTTTGTGGTAACTATCACCAAATCTCCATGGATACAAGAAAAAGTTAAACTCTGGACAGAAAAAATTGGTTGCACAGGTCCAAAAAATATGTTGATCTCTTTCTCATCAACAAAGGTTTGAAGTTGAACCATAAGGGGTTTCATTGTAGCAGCAAATTGCACTAAATTATCTAAATTTATTATTTCTTGGTCAATTATTTTGTTATCTCTTTATTTACTCAAAACTAAAAAAAATGAATAAGACCATCATAGAGATTCTCTCTGTCTCGTACAACTTATTGGTTTATGGATCTATAGTTAATGCAGTTTTCTCACTGTTTCACACTCATGTCTTAAGCAAGCAGTCCTCTACACTTAAAACTATTTCCCTTTTTAGTTGTACCCTATTCTATGTTGTGTTTTATTAGCGAGAAAAAACCATGAATATGCTACTATATACTGAAAAAATCATGATAGTATAACTAGAACAATCATGAATCTGTACCCTTAGCTACAAAGTACCCAATCAAGATTTCACCAACATAGAAAAGAAAAAAGAACTATCAAATAAAAACCCCTATTATGATCATATAAGAACAGCCGATGAGTTGTTTGAAATCAAGTGTAGAAAGTGGATCTGGTGGAGAGATTTGGTGGCGTTGTGGTCGGAAAAGAAGATGGTTTGGAGAGATTGAGTAAGTAAGTTAGTAATTGAAGTGAAGTGAAGAAGTCTTCTCTTCTCATTAGAAACGGAAAGAATTAAATAAAGTGAATCAGATTTAATTTTTCTATATATATGAGCTAATTTTGCTATCTAATTTTACAAAATTAACCCTCTACAAATTACCCGATTATCCGCGGGTACCCGACGGGTAGGACCCGAATGGAACCATTTACTATCGGGTCTATTCCGGTCCTACCTGTTAGGGTCCAAAACTACTAATGGGTCCAGTTTTTGGACCCGGACCCGGACCTGATTCATCCGGTTCCGGGACGGATCCGGATATTCGGGTATCCATTAACAACCCTACTACTAGGATTTGGGGATAGTAGTGTGCACAAAACTTACTTAATTTTTAGTAAGGTGGACACATTTTATTTTTTATAAACATATATCATGTTTTGCATCTAAGTTCAGTATAACCGAGTCTAATTATGTGCACACTCTTTAGAAGAGTATACATGTAAATTCAGTGACGGACGTGGACCTATGGGGCTTAAGCCTAGGTAAACCCCTCAAGCCCACAATCTAAATTTTACATTTAGAATTTCTTTTAGGATGGTTTAGTGTATTAGTCCAGGTCTCGTTAGTTTTTTAAGCCCTTCCAAATCCGTTAGTGTATAAATTAAAATGTTACGTATTTATTCGTTAAAAGCGACTGCAGCGGCGCGATGAAAACACGGATCAAAGATTAAAATTGATCTTTGATCGCCAAATATCAGCCGCAGCCGTGCGATGATTGATTAAATATAATCGACGATATCGACTGTTCATGATTAAAAGTAATCGCCCAACCCCGAATAAAAATTATAATCAAGCGAGATCGTAGAAGTTCGTTTGTAGCCAAGCGAAAGACCAGCATTTCGTTAAAAACACGGGCGCACAGCTAGGAGTTTGCCAGACGCAACGGTACGTTGAGGCTTTGCCTGCTGAGATGGGAAGCTAGAGTGCCGCTTACACCCAAGCGCAACACCAGCCTTTCGCCCAATGTGAGCGAAGATGCACAGCTTCTCCTAGTCCCATGCGAGAATAAATTCATGTGAAGATGAAGACGTGGGTTTAATAGTTGTCACTGCTAGAGAAACCCAGTGGCAAGAAAAAAACTACAGTGAGATAGGTTTTATTGTTCGAACCTGAAAAGTGAAAATATGGGTTTTCTGAGATTTGAGATCGAGAATTAGAGACAACCAATAATTGATAGGGTTCGAAAGCTTGATGTTGTTGAAGATAAGAAAAAGAAGTCATGGGATTGTGCCGTGAGTTTGCTGATGGGTTTGAGTGAAGAATGGTTCGAAACAAAGATGTGAGATTGATGGTGATGTTTCAGGTCTGTTGGGTCTCAAATGGATGGAGCTGTTCTTGATAGAACTGGATGGAGTGAAGATATGATGAAGGTGTTGGTAGTGAGACGCTGTTGATGAAGCTTTTCTCAAAGTTAATGAACCTGTGATGTTGAGGGTGTTAAGATGAATATTGGATGATGGTTGACGATGTGATTAATCGTGATGAATCTTGATTGCAGTTCACGACAGTTAATGGTGGTTTCGATCATGGAGCTCGATTTGAATTATCATAGCAGTTGAAGATTGATGAGTGTGTCAGGGGTTTTGGACGAGAAACAATAGAAGATGGAATTATCGAGAAGAAACAGTTATAATGTAAATTGATAAATATGGTTGAATGGTGTGTGATTGTATTGAAACCCATATTGCAGGGAAGGAGTTGGATGCTAGAAATACCAACAAGATGATGTTAGAATCAACAATAAAAACACACAGTATGTGTTTGATGAAACACCCGAGTGACCAATTTTCTCAAACGAAGTGTTGGGATTTCGTTTGGCCAGGAGAAATGTTGGTGTACCGTTTGTGGATTGGGAGAAATGCTGGAATTTCGTTTGGTTCAGGCGGTACACTATCATTTCGTCTGGAACAAGCACGGTACCAGTATCTCGTCCGTCTTCTCAAGCGTTGCGTTGACATTTCGCCCAAACATATACGCGACACCAACATTCCGCTTGACTACTCATGGTTATTCTTGCAGCGTATCAAAGATCAAAATTTTCAATTTTTAATCTTTGATTTTAATCGCGCCGTTGGAGTTGCCTTAAGAAGCATAAAATCCGACTCCGGATAACCGAGGTTCCCCCAAGTTCCAAGCCAGAAAAAGTGAGCCGCAACGGTCAAAAGTCTAAAGACCTGAGTTAGCCGTTGGGACCAACCATTGATAATCAGTCAACAAGTCTGAACTACCTACTTCCCTGTTCTCACTCTCTCTTTTCCTAGTCTCTCTCCTCTAGTTTGTTTGTCTAGCCATGGCTGATTTCTCATTCTTTTCTGAAAGCGACGAATCCACAGTTGAAGACATTATCTCACAAGCTAGGGATCAATGTGTTCTTGAACAGATTGTATCCATCAATTTATCAGGTATTTCAGACACTTCCCTTCCTACTCATCTTGAAAATCGTTTTTCCAAACTCAAATCATTTCCAGGAACTAATCCTAAACCAGAAATCCCTCAAAACCCAGTTTCTAGTTCACATAGTTTATCCCCAAATCAAGAGATTGGATCTCCATCAAATCGAAATCATGTTATGAAAAGTCCTAGTACTGATATCGAAACGCAATTTTCCAAAATCAAATCATTTCCTGGAACTAATCCTAAAACTGAAATCCCTCAAAACCATGTTTTATCCCCAAATAAAGAATCTGGTTCTTCACCGTCAAGCTCAGATCAGGTGAAAAAGAGTTCTAAACCTAAATCAAAACAAGCGTTTATAAGATCCTGCTCTAGTTCATCTGATTCTTCTCAAGAAAATTCATCTTCAGCAAAGAAAAATTGTTTCTTTTGGTGTTCTCCGAAAAAGGTAATAAGGAAACAAGGAAAAGAAACTAGGGTTTCAAGAGGAAATGAAATGGACCCATTTGAATGGGATAAAGATAATGAATTAATCTCTGATTTAACTTCACTTTCATTGAAAGAACAGAAAAAGAAGTTAAAAAAAGTGATGAGAGAACAAGAGAAGATCAATAGAGAAGCCGAGAAAATTGTTGAATGGGCTAAACAAGCTTCTTGCAGGATTGAAGTTTCTGAAATTGAAGATTTACTAACCGATGATTTTGATGGTGACTGTGACAGGTTCAAGTGATGAAATGTGGGTAATCTATTATAATCATTTTCTATATTCTGTGTTTCAGGGTTGCCATGAATCTATTATAATCAGCTTTCATCTTGCTTTATTGCGTTTGTAGACATGGATAAAATTATAAATATATACAAGTTCTGTAAGCCCCTGCATTTGCATGGGCTAGTTCAGTAATATGGTATCATCGCAATTGTTTTCCTTTAACTCGGACTAATTTCATAACTACTATGTCGTTACCGTCTGCACACCAAGTGTGGCTCCAAGGGACCTCCTAAGCTTCAAATTGGTATCTCCATCAAGGTTCATAGTTTCGACATAACATAGATCCACTCAGAAAGTATTCTTATGCAAATGTGGTTGTGCAGTGATTGTGCTCACTATTATGCAATTGTGGTTGTGCAGTGATTGTGCTCATAGTTTTGGACTCACTGTTATATGATTTATGCAGTTATGCAAATTGGTTGTGCAGTGATTGAAGTGAACCTGGATTGTCCACATGACTATGACGTCGCCGAAGACAAAGATAAACTTTCGCCAGGAAGCTCCCAAGGCACCGAAAAAGATGTAGAGAACCCTCCAGAGACCTCAAAAGGCTCCACAATTAGTGTGGGCTTCTCGACTAATTACATTTCAGTCTATCTCAGGCGCTACTTAATGCTAGGTACTTTCTTTTAAAATTTCACATTCACGGCCTCCAGATTCCAAAAAGCGTAAAATATAGTCATTTGCCTTCAGATTGTAACAACTACTTGGGAGTCTTGATAAGCTGTATAGCCTTCAGCAATCATGAGTTTCTAGCTTATCGGTACTTCATTTTCACTTTTGTTTCAGTGCCTCATGTTAAACAGTTATATAACAAAAAGTTGATGCACCAACAAGCAGTTGCTTTGTTAAAATATGGGTTAACTTGTCTCCATGAAACAACGAACTAAGTACAACTAGAAAACTATTTCAGTAATTCCAGCATCACGAGTACAGCCATAAAGTATGGAACCATGGAATTCGTATTGGAGTGCCTTCAGACATTTAGTTTCCTAAGTTATCATCCAGACCTGAGTTTAAAAATAAGTAAAATGGTTATTGAAGAGCGGAATGTGAAGATGTTTAATTACATTTGTCAATGAAATGAAAAACTGAAAAGGGATAGACTTTCTTTTTTGGATGAAAACAAAAACACTATCTTACACTACGCTGCCACATTAGCCAGTACCATCAACTCAACTCCGTACCCGGTGCAGCTTTTCAAGTGCAGACACAAATGCAGTGGTTTAAGGTAAGATTCGTGAATAAAAAGATCCAGTGGATGATATTATTCTATTAGATCTACATTGTTTCCTTAATTTTCCACATTATCCTAATTAAAATCTTAATTATATTTATATAGGTTTGTAAGAAATGGTGATGGGCATACAGCCCAATTCTTATTCACAGAGAACCACAGGGAATTAATGGGAAAAGGGGAGACATGGATGAAAGATACGTCCGGATCATGTATGCTAGCAGGTGCTCTCATAGCAACTGTAGCATTTGCAGCTGCCCTTACTGTCCCCGGCGGAAACGTAAGTGACAATAGTAGTAAATCTGGTACCCCAGTTTTTCTGCAGAAGAAATCGTTTATGGATTTTGCGATAGCAGATGCATTAGCTCTCTTCTCTTCTATCACGTCAGTACTGATGTTCTTAGCAATATACACGTTCCGATATTCAGAAGAGGACTTTCTAAAATAGTTACCGCAAAAAACGGTTATAGGACTTGTAACTCTCTTCGTTTCTATGGCCACCATATTAGTTTCTTTCGGAGTAGCATTTACTATTGTTCTTGGAAAACGATTTTCATGGGCTTCCATCGCTGTGGCACTATTTGGTTGTGTTCCAGTATTTTTGTTTGGTTTTCTGCATTTTTCATTTTTTGTCGGAATGGTACTGTCTACATTCTGGCCAATAATCTTCTGGAGGAGAAAGCTTCGCACTACTAATTAAGCGTAGATATCAAGAAAAAGAAAGAGAGCTCAACCTTGTGGAAGAATTATTTCTATCACATCTATTCATATATGTCTATATGCGAGATTGCGAGCGTTATTGAGTTGTCAGGTGAAGCTAACAGCCTACATGTTGTGAAGTAAATGGTTCATTATTATTCAGTTATCAATGTGTGGTATGATATCCAATTTTTCACATGTAATAGATTACTGCTGGAAATTTCAGATATTCACAGAGTTAGTTTGATTTGTACTTGATTTTGTAGATTATCTTAGATTCCAAAACTATGTTTGCAAACAGGTGATAGCTAGAGTGATGTCTAGAACTCCTTACTGCTAAATTGCTTTGATGGAGCAATGTTAAGTACTCAGACTTGAATCTAGATTTAAGACATTTCATCTGAATTAATGGCTGTCTGTTTGAAATAGTAACAAAAGTGAAATAATTATGGAATTGGGCCAGGCTTTTGATTTTGTATGTGATTTTTTATAAGGCTATTTCTAACTTATATAGCCCAGCACTTTGTTGTTGATTGATAGGTCTATTATCCATATAGTTATTTATATTAGGGTCCATCCATATTATAAGTTTACCCAGAGGTCCATATTACTTTAAAACAATGAAAAAGATAAAAATATCCCTCGTCACCAGACATGTGAAGCTTACACGGAGAGAAATCAATACAACCGTTACACTCGCATTTAGTCAGTTTTTCTTTTTTTCTTCCCCACTCTCTTCTCTCTTTCTCATCTTCTCAAACTGAAAATCAGTATTCAATTTTGATTTGGTTTGAATTCTCAGAGAAACTTCAACAATCGTGTAAACAACTTCCTAATAATTCGTTAGAAAGTCTTCGAAATCATTTTATTTTTAGTTGCAATCAACCGAATCAACTCAAAACCCTAAAATTGAAACTTGATTTTCAGTTATTTTGAAATCTTAGTCAATCTTTTCGTCATCATCAATTCCTAAAGAATCGAAGCCAGTAGAAATCATATTATGCACCTACATCAACTGCGTCTCCCACAAAAACTACAAAGCAAAACTACTCTAAATTCAAAATAACAGATGAACAATGGTTGAAACTATAAGAAAAAGTAGTAGAAAAACAGGAAAAAAAATTGTAGCAGAAGATCTTGATGCTCTAAGACATAAAAAAGTAGTAATACCAAAACGTAAGTAGTCACATCTCTATGTTTATTTCTTTCTGAAAACTCTTTTCATTCTGATTGTTTAGTTGATACTTTTGTGAAATTTCGTTACACTTTTATGAAGATGTATGTAGGCTATACTGCATAAAATTACGTATCAAGTGTTAGGATTTGAGTGTATATGGGCAATGCTCACACTAACTACACTGATGGTTAGTATAGTTAGCATAAGTATATCTGTAGAAGGTGCATATTAACTATACTGATAGTTTTAATGACATTTTTCTGTGAATATTGATATTTTCATCACATGCAGTTGTGAAAAACAAGATAAAAAGCATACATTACTTATAATGTAAGTATTTTTAGATATTAGGATGCTATACTAGGACGCATAAGTAGGTTTATGTGGTATTATTCATAGTGCATATTAACTATACTCTGAAAAAAATCTATGTTCTGTTTTAACAGTGCAGATTCTGTATACTCTATTCATTGCTACACATTAGGATGGTATTTTTGTTAGTGAAGATTGACTATATTGTATAGTATTGTGCTTGAGAGTATATATTTCATACACTATGTTATATTTATGTTTTTTTGTGTCATATTGATGTAGACGGTGAAGCTTCTAGCTCAACTGGTACAAAACCATATAGAGCTGGTTTTCTTCCACTCTTTACTCTTGTAAAGAAATTAAGACAAAAGGAGTTAAGTTTCTCTGATGTTTCTGTTGAACATGATAAGAGATGCTCCGTACGGGAATTTGATATTCTGGAATAATACAAGTTACAAACAGGAAAACTGGGAGAAACTGGATGATGTACTAACAAAATTAATAAGGTGTTTTAAATTAGGAGGAAATGATGATGAGATAAAATTTGAGTTTCAAAATAAAATAAAAAGTGCATATTCTAACCCACCAAAAGAGATGGGTGTCATATTTGGGATGCCTAGGATGACAAACAGACCGGAGAACTCATATGTTATGACTGGGGGTACATTCAAACGGTCCAAGTTTTATCATAGAGTTTTTGGAAAAAAAAACAGATGACAAAACAGTCGATAGAGAATGCAATACTAAAACTAGTTAAAGTGGCACAAGATGTAGATTAGAAAGGCAAGAAAAAAATGGAAAGAGAAAAAAAAGAAGAAAAGGGAGTATGTGGTTAGTGAAAAGGAACAAAATGTAATAGATGATCGTAACCAAGACATTGTGTGGCTGATTGGGCTCTTTATGTGTGCAACATTGTTCTTTACTAAGAAAGATGCAAGTCAATTGAGGGGGCCATTTTGTAAATAATTTCTCATGGATTTATTGATGCGGCGCTTTTTTTCTTGGCAGGAACGAGTTATGATAGAATACGTCTCGTTTATCTCGACGAAATGGGAGATATGTACATAGGTTTAGTGAACATTCATGAAGAATCAAAAAAATGTTTCATGGCCAGACTTGATATATAGCAACCTCAAGAAGCAAATATTGCTGAATCACAATTTTCCAACTAGTGTCACTGGTTGTGTTGTATATTTGTTGGTGAGATTTAAAATTGTATTTAAATAATTTAAAACATATTTAGACATGTATTTGTTGTACTAATGAATAAATCTCTTTTGTGTTTTTTCTACAGATATGGTACGCTAAGCATACTCATTGTATTAAACCAATGGAATTAGAGAAAGGAAGCAATTTACCAAGAGCTGCCAGGTGAGATCTTAGAAAAATCTCGATTGAACTTACAAAAGATTTGGAGTCTGCAGATTACCCGGTAACCATATGAACATAAAATTTATTTTGTATGTTATATCTTAGCCAGTGTATATAGACTATACTAAAAAAAATACTTGTTTGAGCTGCTATTTGGTAGTGCAGATAACATATACTTAAATAAAATACAATATTCTATGTTAGGAGTGCAAATAACATATACCATGTTTATGTTTTTTGCATAGTGTAAAAGCCATGTCAATGTATTTTGGGTGCAGATTGTCTATACTCTGAAAATTTTAGAAAATGATATATAGTTTAGTTTTATTTGCACTGATTAACTAAGTTTATTTGTATTATAGATGTCGTCAAGTTTCCTCGATGAGTACACTGAAGTTGAAAATAGAACTTTGGCAGAACTTGCAGAGAGGGTGCGAGAACAACAACGAAAGGATGGTGTTGAAAATGAAGAAGTGCAACAAGAGAAAGAATTGGATGGTACTGAAGAGGATAAGTATGAAGATTTGAGGCTTACTGTAAATCAAAAATAGATGGAAATGATGTGTATATTTGAAAAAGGTGGTTCAGTAGATCCAATAATGCGTCAAATTATGGATGACATCTACTGTAAAGATTTCTCTGATAGAAAGCCTGGATCTAACAAAGAAAAAGAAAGACATTCAAAAACTAACTTACGTGGAGAACATAAAGATTCACTAACTCAGATGGTAATGATACAATGAGCTTGGGATAAGAAGAACATATTTTTACTTGTATCGACCCAGACGAGGTTCCAACTGCAACTATTCCGGAAGGTACGAATACAAAGAATACTGAAGAAGAAAAAGCTCATTCAAGCTCATCGAACGACCGTTTTGAGACTTCGCAATACAAAATTTAGGCTTCCACTCAATTAAACCAAAAAGTCGATGAGCTTCTAGAGGAGAAGAGCTTAACAAACCAAACACCAGTAAGTTATACTTCTCTTTAGATTTTAAATTTTTTCGATTGCATGGTAGTATATGTTTCATGCACTATACCTAAATTTGTTTCCTATTGAACTTTAATGCTTATAGCCAGAGTTATTGGAAGTTAAATAAGTAGCATCTACAATAATGACGGAAGCGATAGATGGAGCCATTACTTCTCTTCAAGAGAACAAGGTATCCGCAGTGTTAAATTTCCACATTTAACGGATTAGGATGCTAATACCAAAACACATAATCTAGTTTTAGATGTTTTTTTTGCACTGCAGATTAGATATACTCTCAAAAAAAAAACATAGAAAGCATATACTGCTTATAATGCATGCATTTCAGACACTAGGATGCTATACTAGGACACATAATTTAGTTTTAGGTGGTAATTTTTAAGGTGCAGATTGACTATACTCTCAAAAAAATCTATGCTTTAATTTGGCAGTGCAGTTTAACTACACTTTATTCATTTTCTTCTATGTTATTTAGATTTTGGACTAGTTTTAATCGTAATTGGAATTTTATAGGATTCTATTATTCAAAGTGTGTTGTCGAGAATTGAGTTTGTTCCTTTGGTTTCTAAGATGCTGAAGTTAAAAGAACTTAAATAACTATCAGTGGAAGATATTCTTCAGTTGGTTGTGACAGGAAAGTACATTTACAAAAAAGAATTTGCAATGTTTCTGAAAAGTGAAGATGAAGATGATGTTGATTTGAACATTGATGAACAAGAAAAACAAGCAGAGAGGCCAAATGATACTATACTGAAAAGTGAAGATGAAGATGATGTTGATTTGAACATTGATGAACCATAAAAAACAAACAGAGAGGCCAAATGATGCTATATTGTATGAAAATGTGTTCAACAATGGTCAGAAAGTGGGATTCTCTAAAGCCTAAGTGAATTAGATCTCACAAAGCTCATTGAAAACTTATATGCAAATGATGTGTTGCCTCTTCCATCAGAAACAATAGCACCTCGTCCACCAAAGATATACACATATTTAGGTAGTTTTTATTAGAGTATATATATTCAGCATTGTCATTTTATTCGAGTGTATATTAGTGTCTAATGCAGTAGAAAAATGCAGGAACAACCAATGGCAGAAAAAACAATCAAACCCCACTCATCTTTGGGTATTAGCTGTAGCCATCTTGCGAGGATTATTGGTGAAGAAGAAGATGCAATAGCTCAATCTGGAAAATAAGGTTCAAAACCTGCTATTTCATTTGAATGACCATCGTTCTCGCTTCACATAAATGGGACACCAAAGAAACCTGAAACTGAAACTGAAGTTGAGCAACCAAAAAATGTACACAAAACATTTAATTCAATTGTTTATTTCAAATGCTATGATGTTTGTTCAGTGTATTTATTCTGCACTCAATTTTTTATTTTACACGCAGACTGGCATCAGGGTAAGATTGCCTCGCAAAAGACCAGCTGAAGTTAAGTTGCCAGAGGTCCTACCACCATTCTCACAAATTGAGAGGAGTATGAAGAGAAAACATGATAATCCCGCACTTCATTTGGAAGAAAAAGTAAGTTATTATCTCTATTTGAAAGTATATATGATCTGCACTTTAGTTTAAGAGCAGAACTGGTAACTATGTTTTAATTAAAACAAAATGCAGGTAGAAGAATATGCAGAAATGCAAAAAAAATCAAGGGAAATAAATGAGAGGCTTGAGGAAAATTAAAAGAGGATACAAAGAGAAGCACCAATTTTCGCGTGACAGGTCCTTGAACGAATGGCTAAGGTAAAAAGCTAATTATTTTGAAAGTGCATATAGGCTATACTAGGAAAACTAACTATCATGACAGTAGGATTTGAGAGTGTATATTGACTATACTATCAAAATAGTTAGTTTGGTAGTTAAATTTGACAGTATAAATAGGCTATACTATGAATATATACTATGATAAAACACAAACAAAAGAATCTGTGCAGATTCACTATGCTGGGTGAATTGTTAAATTTGTTTGTTGTTTTTTAAAAAAAATACAGGAAGAAGTTGAGCGACAACAAATGAAGAAGTAAGAAAATGCAGAGAAACAACAATTGTAGAAGCAGGAAAAAGTTGTTAAAGAGAAAGTCCAATAGAAATTGATAGCCCATGTAGATGGTGAGTCAGCATCTCAGATAGAAGATGAAAAACCACTTGCTATCAGAAAAAAAAATTACTGAGAAGAAGAAACATAATAAGGATTTGGTCTCAAGTGTGGTCCATGATGTAGTGACTCGAAAATATAGACAAACAAAGACCCTTGGACCAATATATGACAGTGGAAACAAGTTTTCTGATAAAGCATAAAAAAAGACCAAACCAAAAGTGCAAGAAAAGAAACAAGTTGACCAGAGAGCAGCACAAAGAGTACAAAGACAAAGAAGCCGAAAGAAAACGTAAAAGCAAATTCAAAGGGAAAACAATATAAAAGGAAAGGGAAAGAATTGGCATAGGAAGGACAACCCCTCAAGAAAAAACGACAACAAGTAAAGGACCTTAATAAGTTGAAGGAACTTAAATACTCACCATACTTTGAGAAGCTGAGTCTAGGGAAAGTACAAGTTCTGTATCCATACTTTGATAAAGCGACACTTGTGTAAGTCTCCGTAATTGTATCTCTAACTAATATATGAATTACAATATATACATATAACTAGAAAAAATTTAATTATTTTCACATTGCAGATCAAATCCATGAAGAGTGAAACTTGAAGATGGTAGTTATTTGTGTGTATTTGCCAAGACGGTTGAGTCATTGTTACACAATAATTGCTTGGAAGCAGATTTGCTTCGATACACTGTGGACAAGATAAAAGAAGCTTCTTGCAAAGATCAAACTAATACTGATGCAAAGAAGAAGTACCATCCAACATTGTACATTGAAGCAGCTTCTTGGGTGAGTGTTGTTCTTCATTATATTTTCTTTTTTCAAACATGAAAATGAAAAAAACTAGTTACTATATGGAAAGTCCATATAGGCTACACTAAAAGAAAACTAGTTATTATTTAAGTGGGGGTTCAAGAGTGTATATAGGCTATACTCAAAAATAAGTAGTTAGTTTGGTAGGTAAATTTGATAGTATATACAGGCTATACTCATACTAACTTAAAGAAAAAACATTTTACACTCCAGTTACATGTCAACAAGCCTCATATTATGCCTGGAGAATTCAAGAATGTTATTGATTCTCCAATCATGGGCATGCACAAAAGCGTCAACAAGATTTTTATCCCTATATGTCATGGAGAAAGGGTTTGGAAATCATTGTACCTTGTTGGTATTCTACTTCAAGGAAATGCACTTCATTCACTACAACTCATCGGAAGCCAATAAGGATGTTTACAAAGATAATGCAACAAAAATGGCCAACTACTGCTTCCAAGTCATCAACAACTTCTTGGATGTACACGAAAGGAAACAAGTGAAGAAATTTATGTTGTTGGAATACCCAACACCTCAAAAAGGGAGCGCACAAGACTGCCTACTATATATCAGATATTTCATGAAGAAATTCTCCAAGTTTAACCCTCATGAAGATGTTGATCAAGCTTGGGAGATGAAGAAGAAATGAGAATGAAGATGCAGAACAAGAGAGTTTCCTTGGCATGCAAGTTGCTGACAACAAAACTCCCCGAAGAAAGTTGGAAACCGTCTTACGAAACTGATTACTTCATACTCTTGATAATGTTGTCTTGTTTTCTCTTTAAACTTCAGTATATATAGGATATACTAGTATTAATTGTTTATGTTTTTATTTTTGGTGAACCCTTTGATAATATATGTAGGCTATACTAGCATACATAGTTCTATTTTTGGTGGAATTTTTAGCAGTGCAGGTTGCCTATACTTTCAAAAATATATGTTTTTTTAGCTCTATTCCTGAAGAAAAAAAATGACGTATGGCTATATGATGTGATTAATACACTTGACAAGACAAGACTAGCACTACACTTGACAGTCTAAGTGAATAGTGTAGAATATGAAAATGCTAGACCTTAGGTGAACAGGCAAAGCATGGGTATGACTATATTCTCATTTCTCATTATAGAATGTGAAAAGACTAGACCTAAATTGAACAGTCAAAGTAAGAGGAGAAAATTAGGAGTGTATTGAAAAACAACTTGGCATTAAAAGAAGGCATTAATGTCTTCATTAGGGTTTCAAAATTGCTATAAAATAAAATACAAGGATTATAAGATAACATAGTTAGAAGCAGTTAGAGAATAAGAGGGAGTCAGAGAATACATTTAAAAAGAGTCAGATAAATAGTGTTAATACTTTGCAAAGGTTTAAGAAAGATGAAGACGTTTTTCCAGCATAGAAGAGTTCCAAAGTATGTCACTGTGGAACGAACTGTTGTAGTCCTCCGTATTAAAGGTCAGTTATATCGCATACACTTCTACACATGTCCAATACACAACTGAGAAGCCTTCATGGACATAGATGCAGCAGAAAAACTGTCTCGTTGCAATGAAGATAAAGCTGCAGCAGCTCGTCCAAGAACACCATGGGGACAACTGAAAGTGGAGGAAGAAGTGTTTCTGACTCAGGATAAGTATCCTCAGGGATTGGATGAAGTTTATGTGGAAGCTAAGGCTGCGGAATATCGTCCTCAACCTTTGTAATTTTATTTTTGTAGTGTTTTGATTCTGTTTTTCCTTTTATGTTATATGTTTTAAATTAATGTATGTGTTTTTAATTTGAAGAAATGGTTTGTTTATTTCTATTTTTTTTTTAAAATTACAATTTGTAGTTAAAGTTTTTAAAATCCAAAAATATATAGTATGTGGTTAAATTATGAGTATATATTGCCTATACCAAAAAGGCACTATGAAAATACAAACACAAACTACACTTATAAAAAGACCTAGAAGAGAGTATATGTAGTCTATACTCTTACGAAGTGTGTGTGCCTAGGTGACATGCATCTAAGCCATACATCTGTAATGGTGAACCCTTTTGGGTAAGAACCATTTGATATTATAGATAGGCTATACTCTTACAAAGTGTGTGTGCCTAGGTGCCATGCATTTAAGCCCTAGATTTATAATGGTGAACCCTTTTGGGTAAGAACCATTTGAAAGTATAGATAGGCTATACTCTTTTAAAGTGTGTGTTCCTAGGTGCCATGCATCTAAGCCTTAGATCTATAATGGTGAACCCTTTTGGGTAAGAACCATTTGAGAGTATACTTAGGCTATACTCGTACTAACTGCAAAACACATATATAAGCAACTAGTCAAAATGATTATAAATTTGTTACACTATGAAGAACTATGAAAAAATTAATAAAAAATGCTGAATTTTGATGTGAATTTAATTCTGAGACCGCAAGAGCGCGGCTGTCGATGAGACAGTTTGCAAGTACGGTTCATTCCACAGGGATTTCAGAATTGTAAATTCTAGTTTTTAATTAACTTATGTGCTAATGAAAAAATTATTTTGATGATTTAATTCTAAAATAAAAAGATAAAATAATTATATAAATTAATTAACCAGGAAAATAGAGGTCTAGAGTTTTGGATTCCACTACTTTTGATGTTTGTACAATTAACAATTTAATTCTTAAATCTACTCTCGAATTACTCAAAACAATTTTGAACCCAATCTCATGTTTTGGAAAATAAAGCATTTTAAATTTAACATTACAACTTTCGTCTTTTTTGCGAAAATATCTAATTTTCCTTTGTTTATAAAATATCAATAGTTGAAATCTACCCAGGACAATTAAAACGAAGCTTTATAAGAAGAGAAAATTGTTTTAATTTGAAAGCACAAATAGTAGAGTAAATATTGCTAAGAAATTAACTATTAAAAATACACATCAAAACTAGCTTTCTCCTACACCTTAGAAAATAATCTAGCTACTCATTGAATGAAAGACATGGGCTTTTCTAGAGCTCAGTAGGAGCCATCCAGCCATTTTTTATTTAAACGTCTTGCACATAATAGAATCAGTCTTCTTTTGTACGTCCGGTTCACCAGGTTCTACCAATAGTAGAATGGCAGCTTGAATGATTCGTTCATGTATCAAGTTCATTCTTCACTTCCTCTCTTTCGGAGTCGAGTTCCTAAAGGACCTTGGCTCAACAGCGCAAGCAAGAGAAATAAAAATTGCCTCTATTTGATGTCGATTCATCCAGACTTCCATTACTTAAAATTTACAAAAATACAAGAAAGAACTGACCATTAGCGTCACATAAAGAAAAATGATTTAATAATGTTTCTGTTTGACTTAAAACCCAAATTGTCCTTGTGACTACTCACATAACCGTTGCTTTAGATTTTATATTCAAGAGCTCTGACAACGGTTATTAACGAAAATTTATGGTAGCTTTTTGTTTTTCTTCCTTCGTCTTCTTCTTCTTTATGTCTGTCTGTAGTAGTAGATTTTTTTTGGCTTTGATTTTTCTTCGATTCTGGCAGCCAGCCCTCCTCAATGCTTTCCCAACTTCTCTATTCATATTACAACACCCATGAATCCCGTATCTTCCCTCAAATCTTCCCAATAACTTCACACAATATTCTCAAAATATTCTCGAGACAAAAAGAACTTTCCGTGATTATTCTTGATCTGATTTTCTTCTTTAAATAAATCTCGATAGAATCATTTTCTATATTGTTTCCTGTTCGAACCCTAAGATGGTACCACCGAGAATTTTTGTTTTAAAGCAATTCGAAATGTCCAAATTTTTTCTCCTATCTGTTTTTGGCGAGAAAATTTTGGATGAGATAGTGTTGTTGATGTTTACGTGTATATCTTGTGTAAGAGTCCCTGTCAATAAGGAAATAACGAATTCTTGTCTAAAATACTTTCAAACAACCCAAAATTCTCAATTCCAATTCACGCAGATTAGATAACAATTTTCCCGCCAATTGTTTTGGATTTGAATAAAGTGGGTGCCTTTATGAATTTCATGGGTGCCTTTAACAATTCTTGTTGGGGTGCCTTTAACACTTTTTAAGGTGCATTAAACACTTTTCTCGCCAACTTTTGTGTGATTATTTATTCTTCCAAAAATACTTACAAACACAATAAAATGACATTATTAATACAAAAATTGAGTAATAGCAATAGAAATATGAGTTCAAATAGGACACATAAATGTGTCTATCAAATTTCTATGTTGAATGTACGAGTATATATTGCAGAATTTATAAAACTGAATGAAAAGGAATCTAAGTAAACTATATCTCCAAACTCCAAAGAAAATATAGTGCAGAATTTATATTGCCTATACTGAAGAGGCACTATGAAACTGCAAACCGAATAACACAACTTCATGGGTAGGAAGGGATGACAGTGCAAGTTTGTTTGCTATGGTGACTTCTAGAACCATATTTTGAACATTTAACCGACTCCTTATCCCTCTCCCATGCACTTTTAATACAGTTGACCGTTGGTCTACCTGGTGGAGGCCTCACAATAGGTGGAAAAATATCATCTTCATCCTCACACTCGTCAGGCCTGTCGTAGTTTGGAACAGGTCTGATAGACAGGAGTATAGTTCACGAAAAGAAGCAACTGTGAAGTAGGGTTAGATGTAATCCATGTATCGATCGCCTTTTGCAGAAATAGCGGAGGTTTCATGGGAGCATTGAAAACCATACACACGCCATCTTTGGAAAGTGCAAGTACTCCTATCCAAGTCCACGGAATGAGACATGCATTATACATACCAATGCCAATTATTAACATCTTTTCCAAGCACCAATGCATATGCTAAAGGATAAAAACCTGCAAAAAATAAACAACACATAAATGTTATACTCTGAAAAAATGGAATGTGAAATGTGCATCTCCTTGCTACCTGACTCAGCTCTAGATTAGGAAGATCTATGTTCTAATGTAAGAGTGCAGAATGCCTATACTCTGAAAATCTAGAGTATGTTATTATGCTTATGTTCAAAGTGAAAATTCCATATACTATTTTCATGTCAAACATATAAAAAGGAACCTAGTTTAGTTTGAATACTAATTTGGTAGTGCAACTTGTCTATATTGTATGCATTTCTACAGAGTTAGGATGTTATTTTTATCAGAGAAGATTGCATATACTGTGAAGAACTAGAAAGAACCATATTGCGCATATGTCGACAGTGCAGAATATATATACTATTTGGATAAACCAGTACTTAAATGGTATATTGTCAGTAAAAATATAACAAAAAAGCGCGCAGAACACATATACTACTGAAAGAATTTAAAAAAAAACTTGCCTCAATCGCTCTTAAGACAAGTCGCATCCATCAAACCGCACTTGAACCTCCCCGTCAAGAAAGTTGCATCACAATAAATCATCGATCGGGACAATTTATAACCTTGAATACATGCACCGAAGCAAATGAACAACCTTTCAAACCTGTGGGTTGCATCATCGAACTGAAAATCAACATACGAATCCGGATTGGGTTCTTTCAAGGCATTTACAAACCAAACAAGATCCATGTAATACTTGACATCATCACCAAAAATCTGTTGGTGCGATAAATCCAACGCATGATAAGCATTGTGATACTTGAGATTCACCCATATACCAACTTTGAGGTAGTCTTTAATCTCTCGAGTCTTCATCAGTGGATTATGCCTCACACGGTCATGAATAATGCCAGCACCACATGTATGCCTTCCGACATACTTTTTTATCTTGAAAATATCATTAGAATAATCAATAGCAACTGCATGGATCATCCAAGAACAACAACCATCTTGCACTTCATTGTATACCTCTCTAAATCATTCTTCACTTTTCTAACCCTATACCCAGTTCTCAAGCAGTACATCTCACATGCTAGTCTAACAGAATAAACACCTCCTCGAAACAACTTGTTAGGGTCATCAAAAACCTTATCCCAACCATCAGAAAGAAGTGGTTTTGCAACCTCATTACCCTATATTTCATAACTGGCTCGAGCTATCACAATCAAATATGATTCCTTGATCACATGAATAGAATTGGATGAAGTTGAACCAACACTAGAAAGGACATCAACATGCAACTCAAAAAAATGAAATTTTTTCGAAAAATATAATGCTAAAAGACTATGCAGTGACACATCAACAAGCACACACAGGTACTTTCACATCATCATCAATAAAATTGATTAAAATATTTGTGGGTGTCAACATCCTCCAATTATCACATATGCAAAACTTCAAATATTTAATTGTAAAATCAAAATCCACGTTATAAGCAAAATGATGCTCTTCATAGTATACATGTGCATATCACATAATAGGGTCAGAAGTAGACATTTTAAACTTGTAACAAAAAAAGAAATCAACAATTTAGAGGTACTACTGAACTGAAAAATTGAACAGTGTAGTCAATATACATTTTAGAATCAATATAAACAATGAAAATGATAAAACATCACATAACTCATATTTGAAAAGTATAGTGAATATGCACTTTAGAATCTATAGACAAAACTGAACATTATAGAAACTGATATTAACAAGTATAGTCTATATACACTTTGTGATTATACACAAAAATAAACAACAACAAGAAGATTTATTCGCATTACTGAACTTCTATTGAACTGTATAGTCTATATACATTGTTGGATCATGTACAAAACATAATGAAGAGCATAACTAAACTGATATTGAAAGTATAGTTAACATGCACTCTTGGATCTGAATGAAACAAACAGAAACAAAATCTAAAAACAAACAAAAGAAAACTGAAAATATGATAATCTCGCCAACTGAATCAGAAATAAAGAATGAACATGCAAAACCAAACAAAAAACCAAATTGAAAAAATGATTTCAAGATCTACAAACAACAAATCCTAAAAAATTAAATCAAAATACTGTTATTGAATAGTATAATCCTAATGAAGCATATGAACAATAAAAGATCTAAATACAGAACGCCAGAAAGAGAATCAAATGTTGCTGCACTAGTTATGATGGAATCAACATCATATAATTCAGTAAAAACTAAAAACAGAACAACCAATACAAATATTTCAAAATTATAAATGAAAAACTGAAAAAAGATCATCAAGATAAGCTAATCAAAATGATTGATTTGATTAGAAAGTAGCAGATACAAAAAAAGAATAAAAAAACAAAGACATAACAAGATTAAACATAAAACGACTAACATTTTTGATGATCTGAGCAGAGGAGATGAAAAATCGAACGTAAACCCTAGAAAATTCGAGAGAAGAAGAAGATGAAGCAGCAGAGAAGAAACCGGAGAAGAAGATCTGAAAAATCTCGGCTGAAATCTCTATTGATTTATAAAAGGAAACTTTAATTTTGTTTCTTTATATATCACTTAGTTGAGTGGGTAGTTTGGGTGATATAATTTTGTTATTAATAGACTCACACGTGGGAGGATATTGTGATAAAAAAAATGGGGTTTTTTTATTTATTTTTGGTCCTCCAGTTAAAGTGGACTCAATGCGTGGACCTGCCATTAAGTCAGCCCACCAAATATGGACCTGCCAGTAATTCCTACTTGTTTTTTTGAAGCATGTCCAACACAGTGATGATTACTCATTATGGAATTATGTTTTTAGGGATGCAAGATTTTTAAAAGGATGCATTAAGATTAATTTTTCTAGAACGAGGGATAAGGGTTGTCCTAGTACATAGAAAATAACTAAGTTACCCCTTTAATCTAACTATGTTACCATAATAGCCTTCCCTTGATATTAAACCTAACCTAAAAGTGAAGCAGAATAATTTTATCTTTTCAAAACAAAAACCTAGTTCTAGCGGTAGACAACATTCCTGTTCTCTCCTTTTCTTTTTCTTCGTCAAACGAAACGATTTATCGTCATCAAATTTCAACTTTTAATCGTCAATTACATATTTTATAAATGGCTGATCGAATGAAACAAAGCAATACGACTACTATTCGTGATCTGGGTATTGGAATAGTTACGACTAATCGATCACAACATCAAAGTCACACCTTCGCAACTAAAAAAGATATATATTATATATTGTTTATTAAAGAAATTTATATTTTAATTTGTTTTTTAATTGATCAAATAGGTTTGGAAACTTTGAAATTTGAGATGCATTTATAGTTATATGTATGTGTATGGTTATTTATGGTTTTCTTTTTAATAATGCGATGTACGGTTATGTTGGTTTTGAAAGGTTAAATTGTTATAAATGGTTGATTCAGAAATGAACACATTCTATATAATTGGTCTCAGACGGGAGTGTGTGTTAGGAGGTTAGGATAGATACTAGTCTAGTTGGGATCCTTTCAACTAGGGAAGGGTTGCTTGTGCTCATAAGAAGCGGGACCCGTTTATAATACATCGAGATTTTTTCAACACATATTTGAGAGTTAGAAAAAAAAAAAAGAAAAAAAAAAAATTGCACCGAAGTTTCTTACAAGATTTTTACTTTTAATTTTGGTGAAGTACATAAATGGACACCGCCTAGTGGTAATTATGAGAAAATCAATTATGATGTTTCTTTTTATTACATAACTAAAAATGGTAGACATGGACTACTAATTCAAGGCAAAGATTTCTTATGTACCAAACTAATTAACTCCCTACCTCTCGACATCTTCTTCCTAATGTTCCAAAACAATCAAAAAAGAAGTTCATTCATCAACCAATCAGATCATACACGTACACAACAACGCACTTTTTCATCAAACTGCATTTAAGAAGTTCATCCATCACGTCTGCATCACCTAAAAAACCCTCAAAACAAGGCTATTTTAGTCAAATCACTACAAAACCAATGTAGGGTCACTTGTGGGACCAACTAAAACATCTAACGGCTATCAACTCTGATACACCAGTTATCTCTTTCTGGAAACATAAAAGGCTTTTCTCAGGTGCTGAGTTTTATCTGATAATCTATGACCGTTTATATGAATCTAACGATGGTTATAAATCCACATCATCATCTTCTTCTTTCTTCTTCTCTGCTCCTTCGATATATAAACATTTCGTTTTCTTCTTCGTCTCTTTCCTTTTCTCCCCTGTAGTATACCTTTCTCTTATTTCTAGGGTTTCCGATAACACCTTCATAAAATTCCATGGTTTTTCACTCATTCTCAGAGTGAAAATAATTTCTCTCAAAAACTTGATTTTTGGTTACACTGGCTGCTGGTGATTCAATTTGGAAGTCACGGAATTAGGTAATTTTTCTTTTACATTGTTAATTTTTTGAGGGGATTTTAGGGTTAGGGTTTTGATTTTTCTTTGTTTTTTTTGTATGAATTTACTGTTCGCGGTGATTCTGGTTGTTTTGATTATCTATCTACATTATACTTGAATTGGTAGTGTAATTAGGGTTTGAGAATTTTTTGTTTTTGTGTTTATAGGGTTTTGGTTGGGGAGAAGGAATTATTACTGTGCTGGTGATTAATAATGGCTATAGTGAAAAATAATTTTGGGGTATCAAGATTAGATGAAGAGTTAATAGTAGGAGGAGGAGGTGGGAAAGGGAGTAAAGCTACTGATGATGATGAACAACAGCTTCAGAATAGAAATTCAGATTCTGGTTCTGATTCTGAAGGTAATGGTGGTGATGCAGATGATGATGACGAGGATGACGATGAGGATGATATGGATGAAGATGAAGATGATATTGATTCAGGAGCTGGTTCTGATGATTTTGATTTATCGGAATTGGGTGAAATTGGGGAAGAGTTTTGTCAGGTTGGGAATAGTAGTTGTAGTATACCTTATGAGTTATATGATCTTTCGGATTTGGGGGAGATTTTATCAGTTGATGTTTGGAATGAGTTGCTTACTGAAGAGGAGCGTTTTAGTCTAGTGGAGTACCTGCCTGATATGGACCAAGATACATTTACGCGGACTCTGAAGGAGCTCTTTTCGGGGAATAATTTTCATTTTGGGAATCCTGTTGCTAAGTTGTTTGATTTGTTGAAGGGGGGATTATGTCAGCCGAGAGTTAAACAATACCGACAAGGTTTACATTTCTTGCAAAAGCGTGAACATTACCACCGTATGCGCAAGTATCAGAATTCTATGGTTGGTAATTGTGTCCATATGAGAGATGCTTGGAGTAACTGTAAGGGATATAGTATTCAGGAGAAGCTTCGGGTTCTTAGCATAAGGAGAAGTCAAAAGAGCTTGGCGTATGAAAATATGCAAGGTTTTGAAGGGGAGACTGATGGATCTCATGAAGGTTTATGGAGGGGACAGAAGGATATTCGAGTCGGGTCAAGGATGGGATCTCGAGCAATGTATCTAGAAATTCCAGCAGTGGATCATTCTTCAAGGGATAGGGCAATGATGAAATATGGGAAACAAAATCATAAAGGGAATCTCAAGCATAAAAATATTTCGACGAAGGACATAGTGGGTAGCTCTCCAATTCATCAAGGAGTGGGGATAAAGTCTAGACCATTAAACAGCTCAAAATTAGCTCTTCCTTGGCAGGATACTGCATTATTAAGGTGTGATTTGGAACCTTCTCATAGTAGGAGAGGCCAAATAAGAAGTGAGAATGAGCTGGAAGAGCCATCTTATGAAATGAATTTGCTGAGAGACCGCAGTGCCACTCGTGCCAGTACAATGGCTAAATCAAAATATGGAAGAAAACAAGAGTTTCTGAAAAGTGAAGATTACTACGGCAGTGAAAGGTATGCTGATTCTCTTATGACCTTAAAGAATCAAAATTCAAATTTACACGCCAGAAACAGACCTATGATCTCATCGGCAGACATGGAGATGTTAAGGGGAAGACAGGTAGGTGATAGAAATCTTTATGATTATCAATTTCGAGATGCTGGGAAAAAGTCAAAATATCTGGACAAATTCCAGCTATCTGCACTTGAAGATCAGATTAATGTGGGGATAGGTCGAGCTCTGCCTTCAAAAGGAATGCCAGTTGATTGGGCTGATGAAAGTCCAGCCTTTCGGCGTAGTAATCCACAAGGAGCTTTCTCTAGGAATCATCCAGGTACATTTGATGGTTGGGATACTAGACCTAAGAAATCGAATATGGGGCAAGAGATTCGTACCAGTAAGCACAATCTAACTCCCTTCCCCAAAGGTAAATCTTACATAGTTCCAACTCAGACAATCTACCCATCAGATTATAAAGGTAGAACATTCCAAACAGGAGGTAAGATGAGTTCCATTCGAAATGGAGGGTTGGGTATAGAAGATTCCAGACAGTTTAATAGGCACACTCAATCTCAAAGCGAAGAAAGCGAATCAGACTCATCAGATCAAGATGACGACGAAGAAGAAGAAGACTATAATCCCCTTAAGAAGAAGTTGGGTTATGGTGGCCGCGGTACTACTGCTAAACCTGCTCTCAGTCCTAGAAAAGCTGACAAGATCACGAGGAAAGGAAAGGAGTTCACACAGATGTACATGCCTGAGGTTCAATTGTCTTCTTCTGGAAGAAGTAAGGGTAAGATGTTGAGCCCCAACTTTCCACATAACCATGCTGCCAGCTCTTTGCAGGAAAGTGTTTTTCCTGGATCAGTTAAGTTATCTGATGACAGAAAGCTAACTAATAAATCAATGAAGAATGGCCACATGCTGGTTGATCCTGCTGAAAGGACGCAAATCCCAATGTCGAAGGTCTTGCATGCGGAAAAAAAGAGAAAAGGGAAAGTAGATTATGAGAATTCTGTGTCTCAGTCAAAATACCTGGAAGAGTACACAGATGAAGAGGATGGCAAAATCATTAGTAAATCAGGAAAGAAAGGTATAAAGGCTGAAGCTCAGGCAACCGAAGCTCTTGAAAACCCGGAGATGTCACTGGTAGGGTGCAATTCAGTTCCAAAGAAACGGAAAGGGAAGGCTGACTTGACATACATGGAGGGGTTAGATGGAACTGATTACACGCAATGTGGTCCTAACCAGCAGATTGATGATTCTTCTTCCTTGAAGAAACGGGGCAGAAGGCAAATCGACGCTCAAAATTCTCCATCTATGTTGGCCTCTGAGCCACTTGTTCCTGATACAGAAGTTGCAGATCCAGAGTCAGATGCTAAACCAGCAAAGAAACCATATATTCCGATCACTCCTACTGTTCACACTGGCTTTTCATTCTCTATCGTACATCTCCTTACAGCGATTCGTCTCGCAATGGTTACTCCACTTCCAGATGATGGCTCACAAATTGGTAATCTTCAGGTGAAGACAGAGGTTGGTGTTAATGGAGATCCAGAAAATACAGGGTCGAAGAACTTACCGGCTCTCACTGTTCAAGAAATTGTCAGCCGTGTAAAATCAAACCCTGGGGATCCTTGTATTCTTGAGACACAGGAGCCACTTCAAGATTTAGTCAGAGGGGTATTGAAAATATTTTCATCTAAGACAGCACCTTTAGGGGCAAAGGCTTGGAAAGCATTGGTGGTTTATGAAAAAACTACAAAAAGCTGGTCCTGGATTGGCCCAGTTTTACCCACTAGCTCTTCAGACCCAGACCTAGTGAACGAGGAGACTTCTGCTGAGGCTTGGGGTCTTCCTCATAAGATACTCGTGAAGTTGGTTGATTCATTTGCTAACTGGTTGAAGAGTGGTCAAGAAACCCTGCAGCAAATTGGAAGCCTACCTCCACCTCCTATGGCTCTGATGCAACCCATTTTGGATGAAAAGGAAAGGTTTAGGGACCTAAGAGCTCAGAAGAGTCTCTCAACCATTGGCCCCAATTCTGAAGAAGTGAGGGCGTATTTTCGGCGGGAGGAAGTTCTAAGATATTTAGTTCCTGACAGGGCCTTTTCTTACACAGCTGCTGATGGTAAGAAAACCACTGTTGCTCCACTGAGGAGGTGTGGTGGTAAACCAACGTCAAAGGCCAGAGACCACTTTATGCTTAAAATTGATCGGCCGCCTCATGTCACGATTCTTTGTCTTGTGAGAGATGCAGCAGCTAGACTGCCTGGAGGTATTGGCACAAGAGCAGATGTTTGTACCCTAATACGAGACTCACAGTACATTGTTGAAGATGTTGGTGATGCACAAGTTAACCAGGTCGTTAGTGGAGCGCTGGACCGACTGCATTACGAACGCGATCCTTGTGTACTGTTTGATGGAGACAGGAAGTTATGGGTTTACATGCATAGAAATAGGGAAGAAGAAGACTTCGATGATGATGGTACCGCGTCTACGAAGAAATGGAAGAGGCAAAGAAAAGATCCTGCAGATCAATCAGAATCAGGAGCTGTACCTGCTGCTTTTCTTGGTGCAGGAGAGCAAAACAAACTTGATTCTGATCTCAATCTCGATGCATTGTCCATGGGTTTAGATGATAGAATGGAAGTCATGTATAATAAAGATTTGAGGCCATCGGGTGTGGAGAAATCCGAGTCATTTGTTCTGTCAGCTCAAATTGGCCATCAGGGTCAACCAGTGGCTTGGGGTTTGAATTCTCTACAAGAGAACAAGATGGTGTGTCAAGAAAACACAACAAACGAGATGTTGGATGACGATACATTTAACAGAGAAAGGAGTATCAGTGGGCTCATAAGTGCAAGCTTATTATAAGTACTTGCTGAGGAATACATGATTTAGGAGGAAGCAGCATGCCTTGTTTGTCCAGGTACCATTTTGTTTCCCTTGTGCTTGTTAATTTTACTTGAACCGCTATACGTTTTACTGCTGACATATGGATATATAATGATGCCCCTCAATATCTTTCGTTTTATGATTGTATCTCATTGGTATATATTATAGTTTTTGCAAATGCTTTTTAGGAAAAATAATAGCTCCTAGAAAATACTTGTGGGGTACTATAATGGTATATCTGCAATTTTTCTGTATATTGAAGTCATATGTGGATTGATAAAGCTTCAAGTGTATCCACTCTTAGTTTATCATCTGATTGACAAATGAAAGCTGTTCTTCTTGCCATCAATGGTATCTGGTTCTTTGATCAGAGGGGTTCTACTTTTGGTGCATCAAGTTCAAACATCTGTCTTTATCTGTATTCTTGTTTTAGCCCCTGACATAGAGAACAAACTTCCACCAAAACGCTAATTTCGGTAATCTAAAAGGCTTTAGAATCAGTCCTTTAGTCTTTTTTAGCTTAAGAAAGAAGAGGCAACAATGATTTGCATCCTGTGCACTTAGTCAAAATAAAGTATAGGAGTATATGTTATCCTCTTTAACAGTAGTAATTTTAAATATTGAAGCTCTCTGTCTTGCCGTAACTCTTGATGAAATACAACATCTTTCTAGATAATCTTGGTAAAAATGAACTGATATGATTCCATGCATCATTGATGTGTTTTTTTCCCCTTTCTTTTGGCAGATCCTGATTCCATTTATCTTGCAGAAGACTGTGTACATCAAAGGTGTGGTTGGTCCCTTACAGTTACAATGTACATAATTATAATGTATATTTCTCTCCTTAATTGCGGATGGTAAAATAGCAAGTTCTACCTTGTTGAGGCGCTCATATGATCTCTCGTTCGCTCTCTTTTCATAGCTTTTGCTTAGCAGCAGCATCTGAAAGTAATTTTTGTTCCTTCTCTAGTAATTATTTCCAAATTCATATGAATGCTTTAGTTTTGCAATGCCACTGTTATTAGTTAGAAATGAAAGTAGTGGTTTTGCTTTTTTGAATTAATCTGGTCACAAGCGCAATGCTTTTGTGATTTTACACCATAAAAAAGAAAAAGAAAAACAGGTCTTGTGACGATGATTTGTCCAAATTGTATTGGTTTCAGAATCTTGACTACACTTCTAATTGCAAAATCAGAAATCTAGAAATATTCTAGTATCAGATCGGTGTACAATGGAGCTCGTACGGAAACAGAAAAGCAGTGTAATTATGCAAATGTCAGTTAATTTTTGGTGGATGAAACTTTCACAGGTTTCGCTGTAAAATTTTAACATCCCAATTTCGGGCGCAGTGTATACTTGAGAAGTACATTATAGAGAATTTTAGGTTCTTGTCCCGTCTCAGCTGTGGTTGTTCACAGTACAGACTGATGAGTGATGAGCAACAGGTGGTGTAATAGTGATGTGTTAAATAAACCTATGGCTGCTGAATGCATATTCATCCCCAGCCATACAGTAGCTCGTGTTGGTAGTAAGTTATTTGGTTGTAAAGGAATCAAGCTGAGCTTGAGGATACACAGATACCTCTCGTTCATGTTCGTTCTTAACTAGGTAGTGCAATCGGTCTTGTGAAATAGCTGTTCAATTCTAAGAAATTGGACCAAACAAGTACCAGTCCGTTGTAGTCTAGGTGGTTAGGATACTCGGCTCTCACCCGAGAGACCCGGGTTCAAGTCCCGGCAACGGAATTTTTTATCTCTGCAATAAGTGTTAATCCAAATACTAATTTATTATTTTCTACTGTGTGATTTGAAACAGATCAACACTCAGCATTACATTTTTTGCGTAACAAAAAAATAAAATAATAATAACAATTTTAAGAAGTTTAATTCAAGAAATAACAAAGCTGTTGGCGATGTTGAACAAAATTACCCCAACACTTTACAGTTTACACGAGATTAAACTGTCTGGTGCACTTGTAATTCAACGTAAGCCACTCTCATATAGTCATATGATGATGTTTTGACTAGTCAATGCATAAAATTGACTATTTAGCAGCTGATTCTAACGGTTGGGACATAGTATTCTTAATATTTGCAGTTATAGAACAGATTCCTTAACGTATTATTAGTGAAATTGGGACGTATTTCCAATTTGTGTAGGATGTTGACCATCTGATCCTAGTTTAGTATGTTATTTGGGAATGAATTTGTTACACCATGTGTATGCCCTTCAGTAAAAAAGTTTGAAAATTCTTTGAGACATAACACATGAATCAACCTATATTCTCCCAATGATTCCAGTAAACGAGACACGAGTTCATGAGCATCACCACTTTCGTTGTATAACCAAAATTGCGGAGAGACGTCAAAATTATACCAACTGAATCAGTTCTGGAATGCAAATCAGTTTGCACAACTTGGAATAATCTTGTTTCTCATCATCCATCATTCTCTAAGATGCACTTACATCATCTTAATAATCATGCTGATGATTCTTCTGGTAAGTTGGATTTTCTTGCTTTGACTAAGCTTAGGAATAATGATGAAGAATTACAGTATTTTGAATATAATGAAAATCATGATCAGTTAACAACACCCATTAAAAGAATTAGAAAGATGAATTTAACTTCTCCGTTTAGGAATAGTATCATTCTTGGTTCATGTAATGGGCTGATATGTTTTTCTCAACAGCAACTTTTGCAGTACACAGTGATTTACTCTATTGTATTCGTAACCCCGTGACTAGTGAATCTGTTATGCTTCCTCAAATTGAGAGAGATTGTGATATTGATCAGTATGCTTCTTGGACAAATGGATTTGGTTACGTTTCTTCAACAAATGAGTACAAAGTTGTAAGAATAATGTTGACGACCGAGTTTATACAAGTCTACGTATACACTCTAGGCAGTGGTAATGGATGGAGAAACCTTGGAAACTTCAATTTGGGATCCAGTAGAAATATTGGCGGGGTGTTGAATTAGAAATAATCATATCCTTTTGATTTGGCTGAGGAAAAGTTCTCTGAACATCTATCACCACCTCTTTTGCCACGTAGTTATTGGTGTCTTACTAGAATAGGGCTTTTGGATGGGTTTTTGTTTTTTGCTCTTTGGCTAGTCGGAGGAGTTGAATCTTATGACGTATGGCTATTAAAGAAGAAGAATAATGATAATCATGGCATGAAAGAGCGAGAGGAACGTCAGTCATTTGGCTGGAGTAAAGAGTTTAGGGTTGATGAAAGCAAATTGTTTGCCATTACGAAGACTAACGATGTTTTAACTTACACTAATAGTTATATCAACATTTATGACACAAAAGCTTCAACCTCAAAAAAACTTGTGGATTTTAAGGAATGGATTATGAAGGTATTTCCTCACAGGAACACCTTAGTTTCGTTGAAAGAATTAGGAGAAGATTCGAAGAAGTTACGGAGATAATGGCGTCAGTTGAAATTGAGGAGACACAAAGCCATGATCAGCCTTTGCAGCAGCTATAGGAGGATGAGATCCCTGCATACATACTTATAAACTAACTGCTCAGGTAATCTTCGTTGAGTTTCATTTTGAAATTGGATAAAGTAACATGTGTGTGAACCTAAATGATGTTGACACTGTCTTTAGTGAGTAATATTCGAGACTACTGTTGTTCTATCTTTATAATTATAACATCTATCCAACTTTGTGAGAGCGTTTTTTACTTTCTTATTTTAAGCTATATGCTTTCTTAACTCTGCTTGTTGTTAGTCACTTGGCTTTATATCAATGGGAGAATGTAATGTTACTTTAGTGACCAATTTCGTTGATGCAAAGGAGTAGAATAAGTAAATGCAGGCACAATTATGGAAAGGGATAATTTGGAATATGTCCGGAATTATATGCCTCAGTTGAGGATATGTCCTGTAACGGTCGGAATTAAGGAAAATGTCCCAGTCATCCATTTAACGGCCGACTGGGACGTATGATCAGGTCTTGCTTAAATTTATATTTTTCCATATAATTTCCAACACCTTTGCTTAGATTGTGGAGTGTATCGTCGTGTTATTAAGTATTTTTTTTAAGTTATTTTCTTTCTAAGAGGTGGAATAGAATAACCCGGTTGAAACGTAATGATCATACGTTTGTAATGCATTGTATGTCTCATAGGTCCCATTCTTCTACCCTTTCCCGGTAGTCGATGACTATTCATAGCTATTACCTTGACACCAAAGAAGAATTCGACCAAATGCTTTATTTCTGTCCTAGTTACCTTTTATAACCGGCCGGTATATTATAGAACCTAGGGGTATATAAAATACTAAAATATCCTTTCACTAATCAAATAATTTCCAAAAAACCTTTCACTAATAAAACCTAAACCTATTTCACACTACCCACTTCAAACTACCGATTTCCAATTTCTGTTTTCTCTTCTTCTTCTATCCACTTCAAACAACCGATTGTGGCATATCAAATTCATCTTCAACCGATCAATCGTAAACCAATTCATCGATTAATCGTAAACCAATTCATCGTCGTCATAACAATCTAAAGATGGTTCGACAAAAGCAAACAAATCGTCAACCTCCTAATACAAGGTGGTCGGATTTTGCCACAAGAATAAGAGATCGAGAGATTGTTGAAGAACAACACGAAGAACGCGAAGAGGATAATCTAGAAACGGAGACCGATTCCGACAATCAGACTCTCCAGAACTTTGTAATGGCTCCAATAAGGTAAAGGTTTATCATTATTTGTGTTTATATTGGTTCAATCGAATGAATTAGTCACTAGAATATCAAGGGTTTTAGGTTAGATTTCACAATCGGTAGTTTCGTGGTTGTATTAAACTACCGATTATGTTAGTGTTCTTCATTGCTCATGAACATCATGCACAATCGATAGTTATGTTTAGGTTATAAACTAGCGATTGTATTACTGGACCAAAATTTAGTGATAATCGGTAGTTTCGTATAGGGTTAAACTTCTGATTATGCAAGTTAGTGATCCTCAAAAACATCATGCACAATCGGTAGTTATTTTTACACCTAAACTACCGATTATATTCCTGTCTCCAAATTTACACATAATCTGTAGTTTAGTATAGGGCTAAACTTCCGATTGTGAAATTTAGTGGTTCCTCAAACATTGACCATAATCGGTAGTTATAATTTGGTCATAAACTACCGATTACATTCCTGTACCCAAATTTACACATAATCGGTAGTTAATTTTTTTATGTAACTACCGATTGAACGTGTGTCTATAGACTTTTCTGTTCCATTTTTTATGCACAATCGGTAGAGTATGTAAAGCCCGAGCTACCGATTATGCACAATCGGTAGTTAAGTTGATTTTTAGACTACCGATTATGCTCAATTGGTAGTTACGTTGTTTTTTTAACTACCGATTATGAACAATTGAGTGAGTTTAATATACTTTGTCTACCGATTATGTACTGATTAAATGGTGTCTTGTTGGAAATAATTGTTCTTTATTTATCTTGTCAATCATAGAAGGGAAAGGCGATCTAAGCATTCCCACGATGCAATTCTATCGGGGCCTCGTCGTGAAGGGGGAAAGAAGGTAACTGCTAGTGCAAGAAGACAAAAGAGCGCTAGCGGAATTGTTATCACTGAAGGAACTCAACCAAGTATTCCAAGAAGTACAAACCTATAAGAAGGAGGACCAAGTGCTCCACAAGATAAATACTTTGATGAAGGAGAACCAAGTGGTAGACAAGAAGAAGGAAGTGGTACAAAGAAGCCAGCTAGGAAGAAAGGAGGACACAAGGTCCCCGACTATTTGAAGATGAAGGGTATACAACAAGGCCAAATCCCTGGCCTCCCAAGAGATGGAGGAGATCTATTGTTTGGGTACAAAGACTCTTGGACGAAAGAGATTTACTCAACAGAGGTAATAATTATAAAACACCATTCTTAACATATTGTCTTTTTATTCGTAGAAGTGTTAACTGTTATTCTAATTATTTTTTAATCCGTCGTGTATATTAGGACCATTCTAATAGGGTCATTCTACTCAAACCTACGGCTGCACCAACAAAGATGAACGATTGGCCGTTGGAAGGTGAGTGTCAACGGTTCCAGCAAATTATACTGCAATCTGGGCTATTTACGGCTGCCGAGAATTCCATGTTACCTCACGATCGGGTGTCGATATCGGCCTTCATGAAGAGGCTATATGCTGAGACCAATACCTTCCACATGTCGTGGGGAGACATGACCATCACCTCCGATGATGTGGTGCAGATTCTAGCTCTCACTGACCATGGTACAACGGTGAAGTTTGATTATGTGAAGTAGTTAAGCTGGGACCAACTTTATGTTTACACTGAGAGGTGCTTCGGTTGGGACCGAGCGACTTCCGATGTAAAGTTCGGCCGGTGCGCTTCTTACAAAACCAGGCAATTCAGCATGGTGCAACTTATGAAAATGTTCAGAGGCACCAAGGCTAAGGAAGAGCTGAACCCAGAGTTTAGCGATGACCAGGTCAATGCTGCATCCACTGCATATCTTCTCTGTGTTTTGGGATGTGTAATTTTCCCCAATGCTAGTGGCAACCGGGTCAACGCCAACCTCTTACAACTTTTGCATCCCCTCTACAAAGTTCAAAACTGTTCGTACATGTCTTGCGTTCTTGATGGAAGAGATGATAAAGGAATCCAGGGAACAAAATAGCCAAATAGCCGGGAACGTGAGCTTACTACAGGTATTTTGGTAACTCCATTGATGGTTTGATTGTTATTTTTTTTCCTTGGTTTGATATGTACACTAGATGTGGATCTATGACCACTTCACGTCCCTCGAGTTGGCCAGAGAGAACCCGGCATGAGAGAATGGCACACCTCGAGGCACAAAATACATCTTTGAGGGCAAACGTTCAAGGATCAAGGAGCAGGAGTTGATTTCTTTGAGGAGGAAATTAGACTCCATGGCGTCCAAAGATGTATGTTTTTATCCTTACAGGGAAGACCGAGCTAATGGGCATATAGCGCGAAGGTCTGAGTTGGGGTTCTACTATGGACCCTTGTGGCATCCAACTGGATATGTAATGTACAATGCCACAAGGGTGATGCGTCAACTAGGTTTTGTCCAAGAAGAACCTTGGAGTCGTTTCAGGGGTAGGTTCGAGCTGGATGTGGAGAATTGTGTTTGTGGTAAGGACTCGATCATAATTGTTTACTCTGGTAACCCATCGGTTGAACATTGGGACAACAGGATGCAATCTATGATCAACGAGGGGAGACCTGTCACCCGAGCTGATGAAACAGATCCTGGCTATATGGTATGGTACCGGGAGCATTCTCATCTTCACGTGATCCGTGAAGATAAAGGTAAGAGCACCAGGGTACCCGAATATAGTTGCATCATCAAAGACAAACCCTCGGGATATGAAAGGCTGGTACGTAATGTTATTTCCTTTTGATTTTAGTATTACGGGTCAATATTTTAGATAATAATCGTTTATTGTTATTTCCTAAAAACAGAAAAAAAAGGTTTGCATTTTTGTCGAAGAAGATAGCTGGGTGCATCAATGCGGGAGTGCCTCCAACGAGTGAGCATAAAGACCTCATTGACAACATCGATAATGAAGACTATGCTATCAAGTTTGGAGAGAAATCTGTGAATAAGCCGAAGAGGGTAACATCAAAACACAGTAAAAGATCTCGCGGTTCAACGAGTGCTGCTCCTGAAGAAAATGTCGCTGAGGGTGAAGGCAATGCCACTGATGCTGAAAGAATGTTAGCCCCTGGTGCTCGTGCTCCTCGTACCAAAACCAAAAGAGTTAGAAATTAGATTGTGGTTGTTAACTTGATGAATATTACTATAGTGTTTAACATTACTGGTTTTAATTTCTAACATTTGAAAGGATTTAATTTTCTTATTGTGAGTTATCAAATGAATTGCAATCGATTTATTTTTAACAAATTATTTTCTTCAAAATTTATATTATAATCGGTAGTTTAGTGGTTTGAAACAACTACCGATTGTGTATATTCATCAACAAACGGTAGATAACAAACTACCGATTGTATTTACCCCAGGAACTGCCTGTTCCTGGCCACTTTTTTTATGATAATCGGTAGTTTAAGAATTTCTTAAACTACTGATTATGCTTGTACAAAATGTTGAAATTTTTTTAAAAAAATTCGAATTCCAATTTGGGGCTACTTATTATAATCGGTAGTTTAAGAATTTCTTAAACTACCGATTATGCTTGTACAGAATGTTGAATTTTTTTAAAAAAAATCGAATTCCAATCTGGGGATACTTATGATAATCGGTAGTTTAAGAATTTACTAAACTACCGATTGTGCTTGTACAGAATGTTGAAATTTTTTAAAAAAATTCGATTTCCAATTTGGGGCTACTTATTAGAATCAGTAGGTAATTGGTGATCCCAAAACCTCCGATTGTTAATAGGGATTTTTAATAAAATGGCAGACTATTAACAACCGATATAATAAAATGCCCACGTTTTATTGAACTTTAATAAAATGCCCCAACCGTTAGTAATTCCGTCAGGGGCCACCAAATTGGTAAAATCTCGTTTACTTAGTCAATATATCGTATGACGAGATGATAGTTTGATGGGAGCAATTACAAATCTACCCTTTAAACTGTCCACGCGTTGGAAAAAAATACACCAGATTGTTACACGTGTTTAAAAACAATCTGTGCCGTTTGTTGGTCATTACACGCTCTCAAAGGAAAAACGCCTTCTTCGTTTTCCGCCTCCTCCTCCTCCTCTTTTCTATTTCTCTGCTTCTTTCCACCTCCTCCTCTTCTTCTATTTTCTCTGCAAATCAAGCAGAATCACCAGCAACATCATCAAGACCAAACCTAAAAAAAACAATAGGGTTTGGGTTATTCGTTTGATTTGATTAGTAGCCATAGAAGTGTCTAACCGAGAAGATGAAGAACAAAAAGGAAAAACAAAAAAAGTCGATTTCCAGGTAAGATCAAAGTTAACCCTAACCCAATTGTTTAATTTTAAGATTTGATGATTTCGTATGATTAGTTTTTTTTCTTTCTGAAATTAGGGTTTTTTTGTTTTTTAAATTGGGGTTTCAATTTTTTTTTTCGTGAAATTAGGGTTTCAGTTTGTTGATTTCGAAACCCTATTGGAGGTTAAAATTGTTCTGTTTTTCTGAAGTTAGGTTTTATTTTTTTGAAATCACTGTTTCAATTTTTTGGTTTAAGGCTTCAGGCTTCAATTTTTTGAAAGCTTGACCACTAAGTGCCGTGTAATAACTTCTCTTTGGTTTAAGGCTCCAATTTTTTGGCATTGCTATTGTTTCACAGTGTAGCATAATTCTCATAAACTTTAATTTCTCTTCCAGGAGAATGTAAGGCGGATTCTTAGAGGTCAAACTTCTCTATTCGACTGGACAAGATCAACTTCGTTAGCAAGAACTTTATCCCCCCGGGTTTTGGAAAGTCATCTAGATGCCAAGAAGGTTTTTGGTTTTCCTGCTGATCATTTTGTATTATCTCTTTCTATTTTGTTAGACTGTTTCTTTTCCTGTTTCCTTTCTCTTAATAATTAGTTCTCTTAGACAGTTTGTACAAAAATATTTGTTTGCTGGAAAATCAAGAGTCTAGAATTTTATGTTTAGTATTCCCTGTTCTTGTGTTGCACAGGTGGTATGAGTATGACTCAACAGACGTGCCTATCTATTGGGAATTCATTTTTGAAACCCAATGACCCTGACTGATGTAGATTATGTAGTATTCCCTGTTCTTGTGTTGCACAGGTGGTGATGTAGATGATGTGGATTCAAAATCATAGTCAATGAATCTTATTCTATCTATTTATGTCAATGGAACAGGTTGGTGCTGCTATTCAACAAGAGTTACCAGTTGTCTTGGCGAAAATGAAGCTTTATCTGCAGAACCCTTCAACAAGAACCATTCTATTTAAACCAATCAAGTATGTCACTGATTCCCTTTATGTAGTTATATTGTTGTTTAAACTTTGAACCCTCTTAAGGTCGTAGTATGCAAGTCCTGGCCAAATTTGGGTCAAATTGCAACTGTATTATCCAGTCAAATGGAAAATTTCCCAAGAGTCCATTATTGACTTTGTTAAGGCATATATTCATGTGTAATTAATTGTTCTATTTATGCAGAACCAATATTCTGGAAGCTCATTCTCAAGTACACGCCCTTGTAAAGTCTGAGTACTCTGCTGAAGATCTACAAATCATCAATTTGAAATCAATTCAAGACTTGCAAACTCAACTCGACAATATTCTCTAGAGCTTACTTGTGAATCTTAGCTTCATCTTAAATTTTCTGTGTTGTTTTTGGCCTTCATCATAGAAGAAGAAAGTTTTGTTTGCAGTATCAGATACTCAAGTAACCCAAAGTTAGTTTACGTTGATTGATGCATGGGTTTCCGTTTAGCAAAACCTTGAGAGAGAGCTTCACTATTGTAGATTGTATATTAATTTTCATGTTGTATTAGCATTGAGTTGTACCTAAATGGTTTAGTAAACCTCATTTTGATCATTTCAAACAATAGTGCCTAAATATGAATGACATCTATTAGTATGGCTAATTTATTGGAATTTTTTGTCTCAAACCTTGTTACTAATGCTAGGGTTCATAACTGGTATAATTAGGTTGAAGATGATGAAAAAAGACCACTAATGGTAGCACGTGATCTGCATATGCTGTGAGTCACGAATTGAGCACACAATGACTCACTGTTCTAACTAGGCCTCTTTAAAACGATTCAATGGCTTTAACGTCTTTTCCAATAGTTGATTTAATGCCACATATGCTCTAACGACCGTTAACCTAAAACTGGATGGAAAAGGTCAAACTGTGACCATTTTATTAATGTTCCAAAAAACGGGGTTATTTTATAAACGAGGTTTTCGTACATGGGCATTTTATAAAAAGCCTTAGTGTACATATTTTCTGTACACTCTTGTTACACCATCCCTCAACAACTCTTTTTTTTTGGAAAAAAAAAAGCCGTTAAGACTCTAATCTATATAAGGAGGGTGACCTATTCTCATTTATAAACCTCCAATACATTTTAACTCTCCAACATCGAAGAAATAACCGTATAGATTAATGGCTCAACCGTTCACGGTAGAGGAAGATTTATCGTTATGTAGGCGCTATGTGCAATTCTATCCGAAGCGAGGGGAAGAACGTATGAAAAATGGTGTAATGAGTATGAGTTATTTGGATAGTGAAATCGAACATTTTTGTGTTGACACCGGGAACCCCAATAACCGTAATAAAGCTGATCTTTTTTTTTTCGATTTCATTCTATATGCAGAAAAGTTGATCCATTTGTGAATTTAACTTATCTTGTCAATCGATATAGTTTGAGGGGTGAAACTAATGATGAAGTTATATCGAGATCTCTCGAGGAATGGCGACGATGGAAACGATCAAATTACCGTTACGAAGCTCATTTCAATATCATTAAGGTGATGGACAGATTCAACCCGTTTAAGGTTCGTCCACGCCGTTAAAGCAGAAAGAAAATTTTCAAGACAGTGTAAAATAATAATTAATATAATTATAGTGTAAAACGACAGGTTTAATGAACAATATGTAGTAAGTTTATTTGAACAAGTTTTTCTTCGGATGTTGAAATAGTATTACGAAGTTAGATGTTAAGTAAAATCGGCATAATCGGTAGACAATAATGTTCCTAAACTATCGATTACGTACAATCGGTAGTTATTAAATTCTCGTGCTAACGATTATCCACAATCGGTAGTTTTTATGTTCACTAACTACCGATTGTTAATATTAGTTCGAACTTAGTGTACATATTTTTTGTACATTCTTGTTACACCAGGCCTCAACGGCTTTTTTTTTTTTTGAAAAAAAGAACAGTTAAGACTCTAATATATATAAGGAGGGTGACCTCTTCTCATTTATGCACCTCCAATACATTTTAACTCCCCAACTTTGAAGAAATAACCGTATAGATTAATGGCTCAACCTATTCTCAACTAAAACAGCCTCATTTTCCATTTCTTTTCCTCTACCGATTCTTCTACTCCCTTAACTCTCATTCTCCATTGAAAATGTCTCCAAAATCTTTACCTAAACAATCAAAGAAGGGAAAGGAAAAGATGGTGATAGAGGAGTTCAAAACCATTGAAATCAATTCGTCAACCGATTCCGAGGCAGATATCTTTGTTTTTGATCCTCGACTCTTTATCAGGGAGAAATACTTCTCAAGTATAAACCCATACTACAATGAAGCTGGAGAGTACATATGTCCACTTTAGGATGATCCTAAGGGGAACGAGAAGAAGAAGAAGAAGCAGGCTGAAACTAGGACCAAGTCGAGAGTAACAAGGAGTGGAAGAATTTCATGAGAATTTCTGTGATGTATTTTGTTTTGTTTTGTTCGGATGTTTTTAGTTTTTTTGAACAAGTTTAATGAACAATATGTAGTAAGTTTATTTGAACAAGTTTTTCTTCGGGTGTTGAAATAGTATTACGAAGTAAGATGTCAAGTAAAATCGGCATATTCGGTAGATAATTATGTTTCTAAACTACCAATTACATACAATTGGTAGTTATTAATTTCCCGTGCTACCGATTATCCACAATCGGTAGTTATTTATGTTCACTAACTACCGATTATGGCAAGAAAAGTCCTGGACAAAAAAATAAGTATAATCGGTAGGTTAAGTTGATCATTAAACTACCAATTACAAAGTTTAAATTTTGAAGTTTAGTTCAATTCTGGCTACAATCGGTAGATATAAATTTTCAATTACTACCGATTGTGAAAGATGAAGAGCTAGAAATTTTGGAAGGTTTTGAGAAATTCAATTTGGGTCGACACCTATAATCGGTAGTTTAAGTACTTCATTAAACTACCGATTGTACAATCGGTAGGAATAAAAATCACGATCCTACCGATTGTACAAAACTATAACTCGAAAAATCAATCTAAAACACTCTCGAATTCTCTTCCAAAACTAACTCAATTAATTTTTTAACACTAACTATAACCAAATTAATTAACTAATTAATCAAAATTAACACTAATTAAGCAAGGGTAGATTAGCCATTATAGAAAATATATGGATAAAGGATGTATTGAGATTACTTCAAAATTACCTTATTTTGTTTTATTGGTCGACCCTAATTAGTTTTATCGCCCTCAAATTCGCCAGGTAATTTAGCCCCTCTTGTCGCCCTCAAATTCGGCCAGGTAATTTAGCCCCTCTGTTTAGGAGATCTATCTTTGTTGGTTTATGTAACGGTCTCACATGTCTTTCTCGATACTCATTTCCTTCCCTGAAATTTTTTATTTGTAACCTCGTTACCAAAGAATATGTTATGCGTCCTCAAATTGAGGGAGATTGTGATGGTGATCAGTATCGTGGTTGGAGGAGTGGATTTGGTTATGTTTTCTGCAACCAATGAATACAAAGTTGTAGGAATATATGAGTCGCGGATCGATGTAGAAGTGTACATATACACTCTAGGCAGTGGCAGTGGATGTAGAAACCTTTTCCAGATTGGGGACAAGGTATCTTTGCCAATGGAGCTCTTTATTGGATGGAAGTCGAATTAGATATGATCGTTACCTTGGATTTGGCTGAAGAAAAGTTCTGTGAACATCTTACACTGCCTCCTTCGCCACCAGAGATCGGAGTACGGTAGAATAGGGGTTTTGAATGGGTTTTTGTATCTTTCTGCTTATCTATGACATATGGCTATTAAAAACTAAGAATATCATGACATGAAAGAGCGAGAGGAACATCAGTCGTTAGTTTGGAGTAGGTATAGGGTTGACACAATCGAAAGGAACATCAGTCTTAGTATCCGTTACAAAGAGTGACAGTGTTTTAGCCTATTTTGCTTACTGCCTCTACCTTAACCACCCAAATGCTTCAACCTGGAAAATGCTTATGGAGTTTAAGGAAGTATTTTGTGCAGTATTACCTCACATAAACACCTTAGTTTCGTTGAAACAATTAGGGGAAGAAGATGCGAAGACAATAGGGTCAGTTGAAATCGAGGAGATAGAAAACCATGATTAGCCTTTCAACCAGTTGTGGGAGGATGAGACGCTGGAGACCTACTATAAACTGGTCAGGTAATCTTCTTTTAGTTTTAATTTCAAATTGGACAACAAGTATCATCTGTGTGAACCTAAATTCTATTCATGACATTGTCTTAGTGAGTAATATATCGAGACTACTGCCAGTTATTCTGTCTTTATATCATCTATTTAACTTCATGGGAATGTTTTTTACTTTCTTCTTCAGGCTTGAGCTATATTTCTTTGTTGACTCTTCATTTAGTTTGTCGCCGCTCATCAATAACATTTACAAGCGCAATAGAATCAACTAGGCAGAGTTCTTTGCGATGACTTTGTTAGAAATATTAATATGGAAAGGACTATATTTAGGGAATCAAATTCCATAATATCTGTGATTTCCTATTGTTAATATCTCCTATTCTAGGAATTGTTGTACAAATATAAGTAGCCTTGTAACCCCTGTATTCAAGATATGTGAAAATATAGAGAAAATTCTCCAAAATTATTTTCTATTTCATCATGGTATCAGAGCAGGATTTTTCGATCAATTAACAATCGATCTTCCTCGACGCTCATCATCTACCAATCGTTCATCAGTATTGTTGCAGTCATGGAAGGATCTGAAGACGGTAGCGTCAATACAGGCGAACCCGCTGCAACAGATACGACGCTGGCGGCTCAATTGGCGGCACTACTCTCAAACCTACCACAATCAAACAACAACACGCAGAAGCAGTCTGTTCCTATAATTCATCTGAGTATAAAACTCAATGAGAACAATTACTCCCTATGGTCTCGGTTGACCGTATGAATATTGGCGGCCAAGGGAAGCTGCATCACCTCACAGGCGCTCCGGAGCCACCTGGAACCGATGATTCTGATTACCCACAGTGGGAACAAGACGATTTAATCGTATGTTCGTGGATGCTAGATAATATGGAGCCGGATATGGTGCATTAATATGCCGAATTCCCGACTGCAAAAGAACTCTGGAGGGGGCTGCTCGGGACTTACAGTAAGGGAAAAGATGGCGTTCAACTGTTCGATTTAATCGTTCGAGCAAACATCACCAAACAAGGAATTGATTCCCTTGAAACTCTGTACGGTAAATTACAGAGGCTATGGAGGGACGTTGAGTTACGGGATCCAAATCCTATGAAACATCCATAGGATATAACAATATGGAACACAAAGCGAGCAGAAACCAAATTATACCAGTTTCGGAATGCTGTCATGACGAATTTGACCAAGAAAAACGAGATCTGCTCCGAGAAAACCCATTACCTGAGGTGGAATCCGCGTATGCCACTATACGATTAGAGAGGGACCGGAGGCGCGTTATGGGTGCTGCAAAGAGGGATATTAAACCATCAACTGTCACCTCCGGCACCGGAATCGGATCTGGATTCTTCGTCACACCTCGCCCAGAAGAGGGAAATTACACCACCAAGCCACAATCAGTCGCCGGTAGAGGGAAATCATATCGCAGCGGCGAGGCGTTGACCGGAAAAACATGCGGTGTAGTCACTGTGGCAAATTCCGTCATAGCAAGGAGGAGTGCTATCAGTTGATTGGGTTTCCCGAAGGCTGGAGGAGCCAACGGAAAGAAGGGATAGGCGCCGGGGCGATTGGCAGCCAAGAAGAAGAGAAGGACGATGGCAGTGAGAAGGAGGAGCAGCCAGGTATGTCTTTTTTTGGGAGGTCGACTTGTACCCCTCAGGCCCTTGCAGCTCGGGTATATGAACCTAACAAAACTAATCGGTGGCTATTTGATTGTGACGCCAGTGACACTATGACATATGACAGAGATGATTTTATTAGTCATTCGGTACTGAATAGGGAAATGATTCAGAGTGCAAATGGAGATCTCTCACAGGTTCATTGAGCGGGAACCATTGCACTGTCTCCAACACTAAAATTACAGAATTGTCTCTATGTGCCCAATTTGTCTTGCAAGTTACTCTCTATTAGTCATGTGATAAAAGAGCTGAACTATATGGTACTAATGTATGCGAGTTTCTGTTTGTTGCAGGATATTCAGTCGGGGAGAGTCATTGGACGTGGTGCTGAGCATCAGGGACTGTACTATGTGGATGAAGTGGCTCAACACGGAACTGCATCGCTTGCTCACGGGACAGTTGACAGGCAACAATGGCTGTGGCATCGAAGGTTGGGTATCCGTCTGCAGGATATCTCCATACATTATTTCCTAAGTTGTTTCCATCCAATAAAAATATGTCCTGTGAGACATGTATACTTGATAAGAGTCATAAACAGTCTTATTCACAGTCTGATTCTAGAGCTAAGTCTGTGTTTTCCCTGGTTCATTCGGACGTATGGGGTCCTGCCCCGAATAACGGTATATGCATGTCAAACAGTGGTTTCAAGTATTTTGTTCTCTTTATAGATGATTTTTCTTGGATGACTTGGGTATATTTTCTCAAACATAAATCCGAAGTTCCGTCTAAATTTATAGAATTTCACAACTTAGTTCAAACTCAGTTTCATACCCAGATTCAGGTACTCCGTTCGGATAACGGAGGAGAATTTGTCAATTCTACTCTTAAACAGTTCTTCCAGGAAAAAGGTATCATTCATCAGACTTATTGCCCGCATACCCCACAACAAAATGACGTAGCGGAAAGGAAAAATCATCATATTCTTGAAGTGACAAGAGCAATTATGCTCGAGTCACGTGTTCCCACCTTTTTTTGGCCTGAAGCGGTTACAACCTCAGTGTATCTAATTAATCGGTTACCTACTAAGGTATTAAATCTTCAAACTCCGCTTTAAGCCTTATCCATTCATATGAGTGTCCCGACATCCTTGACACTCCAACCTCGTATTTTTGGATGTTCTGTTTTTGTCCATATTCCTAAAACAGAACGCTCTAAGTTTGATCCTTGTTCTATTAAATGTGTCTTTGTGGGGTATGGGATCCACCAAAAAGGATACCGCTGCTATAACCCTCGCAGTCATCGTATGTATACCACGATGGATTGCAATTTCCTTGAAACTGAGTCTTACTATTCCACCCAATCTAATGTCCAGGGGGAGAGTCCTAGTAATCCATTAGATTGGTTGAGCAGTCCAGTGTGGCCCGAAACAATCCCAACGGAGCAGGTAGGCGGAACCACCGAGACGTTGACTCCCATAGGACAAGTTTCTGATGGCTTGGACACGTCACTCCCGGCTAATATCCCTGAGGTTAGTATTTCTATTGTGGCTTCTGTTTTGGATAATCACTCTTCCGTACATAACTCTAATGATACTAGTACAGAGGATGCAACAGTACAGGAGACGGTTGAACCAACACAGGAGAAGTATGTGTTGCCAAACAGGAGAACCGAGAGGCATTCCTCCTATTCGGTATGAACCGGAGTATAGTACGAAAGCCAGTCGGTACCCAGTGGCGAACCTAGCCAGGGGGAGCTTATCACCAATTGCACATGCCTTTGTTGCAGCTATATACACTCAGGAGGTTCCTAGAACAATAGAGGCAGCACTTGAGAATCCAAAGTGGTGTCGGGCTATGAAAGTAGGGATGGGGGCATTGGAAAAGAACAAGACTTGGGAGAAGTGTGTTTTACCACATAGAAAGAGAGCAGTTGGATGTCGATGGGTGTTCACTGTGAAACACCGTGCTGATGGATCAGTCGAGAGGTACAAGGCGATATTGGTAGCTAAAGGCTATACTCAGACATACGGTATTGACTATTCAGAAAAAATTTCTCCGCTTGCTAAAATTGACACTATCAGAGTCTTGTTTTCAGTAGCATCCAATCGTGATTGGCCACTCCATCAGTTTGATGTAACAAATGCATTCTTGCATGGCGATCTGAAGGAGGAAGTTTATATGGAGCCACCTCCGGGCTCCAAGTCAATATTTCGAGATTCAGATGTATGTAAATTGAAGAAGGCCTTATACGGCTTGAAACAGTCACCTAGGGCATGGTTTGGAAGGTTTACAGTTGTTATCAAGAAGTATGGCTACAGGAAGAGCAATTCAGACCATACCTTGTTCCTCAAGAGAAAAGAAGTCCGAGTGACATGTTTGATTATCTATGTTGATGATATGATCATTACAGGAGATGATTATGAGGAGATATCTCATCTCAGGTGGAATTTATTTTGGGAGTTTGAAATGAAGGACTTGGGAAAGCTCAAGTACTTTCTAGGGATCGAGGTACTACGTTCTAAAAAAGGTATCTTTATTTCTCAAAGAAAGTGCGACTGCATTTTTTAGTTGAGACAGGTTTGCTCGATTGTAAGCCTGTAGATACACCTATTATGGTGAAGTGATTTGGCACTGTGGAAAAACTCTTTACCTTTAGGCAGTACTGTTGTCAAGGATGGATGATTAACACTGCCCATCAAAACTGTAATTAGCATTGTATGGACGACATTTTCTTTGCAGTGACTTTGTTTTTGGCTTATCGATTTTCTGGTTATCAGTTCTAACAGAACTGTGATCTGTAGCCCATGGTCATTAGCAATCCTTGTCACATAAGGAAACCGGCTTCCTAGTTTGAGATGGTTTCAATTTCTCCTCTTATCTTATATATAAGGGTAACGCAATACATATTTTTATCAGCTAATCAATTCATTCATTGGTAATGGCAGATCTTAAGAAATCAATGGAAAGGCTTGGTAGATCAATGGATACTCTTGAGAGAACAATGGAAGATATTCATAGTTCTATGAAAAAGATGGGTGTTTTAGATGATGCAAAAGTTGTGTTTAGATTGTGAAGCAGATCTGTAGCGTGCAACCAATTTGGAGGCCGTAGACCCTAATGCATTGCTGAAAAGTCTGGATGCTCTTGAGAGAATACTGGAAGCTCATAGGACGACTTTGGTGGAATCTTCGACTGTTGGCAGTGTTTTGGATAAACAGTTATTAGAACCAAACGATATTCAAAGTCACAAGAAAAAGTTAGATGTTTTAGATGATACAAACTGAAACATCTTACCATCATGGCAAATTTAGAGTTTGATAGCCAGTTTTGGATAATCTCAAATTTAGCAAAAGTATTTTTTTTTATCTACATGTTAGCAAATTTTAAGTTTTTTAGTCCGTTTATTGATAATAAAAAATATATGTTTTATTAATTTTTCAGAAGATTACTGAAATTTATTCTCCAGATATTCTTCTTTCATAAACCAATGAGTTGAAGAATGTATATAATTAGTAGTCATGATTATATTTGTTATGCACTCCTGGCAAGCATCAATCAGACAGCCGTGCACGACTGGACAATGTCATGTGAAACAAATGTACAATAACCAAAAATTGGACAGTCAAATACCAATCCGTTGTAGTCTAGGTGGTTAGGATACTCGGCTCTCACCCGAGAGACCCGGGTTCAAGTCCCGGCAACGGAATTTTTTGTCAATCTTTTTTTAATTTTGCAACAAATGTTGATCCAAAATCCAAATACTAATTCAAGTGAAATTGAAACAGATAAACATCAACACCTTAATTCAATTTTTACAGCAACAGTAGCTGATTGGCACAAAATCCAGGGTCTATCACTTTGAATTCCTTACACACTAAACAAAAGCAGTTGCTCCATACTAATTCTGTTTAGTAATAAATAGGAAATCAGTTACATTTGGTAAACCAACGTCAAAGGCCACAGATCACTCACTTTATGCTCTAAATTGATCGGCCGCCCCCACGTAATTATTATTTTTATTGCCTGCAGAGATGCAGCTGCTAGACTGATTACGCGGAGGTGTTGGCACCAGAGAGGTATTGGATTATTTGCCTTGCCGAGATGCTGCAGCCGTCTAAAGTCTATAAGAACAAAATGCTAGAACCAAAAGGGAACATGCTAAGTACATAGGTGAACAAGAAAAGGGAACAATAAATCCTTGAATATTCAGTAGTACGTGATATTTCGACGTTGGTGGTTAAATCGGTTATAACAATGGCTGGAAAAATCCAAGATGGTAAGTATATACATGGATTCACTATAAGTAGGAAAGTACTTGAGAAAATCTCAATACACTGAAAATTTGAACCAAAACAACAGATTTGCCTTAGTATTCTCTATTTCGGTATGGAGTTTATCAAACTATCTTTGTTAATGACTCTTATTGCTTTTCTCTCTGCAACTAATTCAGTTCTAACAAATGATGTGTTCATTTTTCTTGTTATTTTTGTAGCTGAAAATTTGGACTTGTTTCGGCTATACATTGGTGCTGAGTCGGATTCGATAAAATTAAACGACGTACCAATAAATTCTCACGTCCAATTCCATTTCATTCTTGCCTTTGCAGTTGATTACACAAAAGGTCCTATTAACGGGATATTTGACAAATTCTGGGAGAGCCATTATTTGAACCCAGATTGGGTTGGTAAAACGCATCCACCGGAACGTCAAGATTGGATTAAGCTTAGGTGGAGACACTGTCAAAGGACCACGTAGATTTTATTGGAAAAAATGATTTTTAATGTTTTAATTTTGATCTTCGTATGAATGGATTTTAAAACCTAAGGATCACTAAGAACACTAGCTCATTTTATTAATTATGAATGAAACATTAAGTCCAACATAAGAGAAACTAAAGATGTTGCCTCTCCATATTATTAAGAAAATTGCATCTAAGAGTGACTATTTGGGTCAACACACCTTTGTGTGCGGGAGAGGACTTAGGCAATGGGCTAGTTGGTGCAACCACACATTTCACACACGCGTGATGACAAAATATTTTTGAATTATTTCCTTAACGAATTTAAAATCAAATTAAACTTGTCTTTAATATGGGGCGTCTGACCTGTCAGAAAAAAATTTTCTTACCAAAAAAATTTTCTTCTACAACACAATGTCGACATTTTCTTTACAACATTATTACAAATTATGTCGACATTCTGGACGGATTTCTCTCTGGTTTCTGCCTATAAAAGCAAATCGAATTCTTCAATCCAACCATCCCACCATTCCACCATCCCAGAGCAGACTACTATCTCTGGTTCTTTTTCCCTCTTCTTGTTTTGTTTGCGCATTTGCTTGTTAATTTCTTTCCTTCATCTTGTTGTTGAGTTCGTTTGAGTGGACAAGTATTGTAGTACTATATAATACTTGTATCGGACAGTTTTATCCTGGACACAACTTCACTTTTGGGTATTTAGCATCACCCATTTTTAAAACGTGTCGGTAAACTACTGTGTTAAGGACAGCTTGATGATCAAGTGACTCTACCCTCAAATCAGTGTTTAAATTTTAGTATTTTATTATTGCAGTATTTTATTATTGCAGAAACAACATATTTCGCACCTAAATCCATCGATTCGTGGGTTAAAAATGTTGTTCAGTCACTTACAAAACTGATTACCGAGTACCATATAGACGGTATCGATATAGATTACGAACATTTTAGTAGAAATCCAGACACGTTTGCCGAATGCATTGGACGACTAATAATAACTCTGAAGTAACATAAGATAATTTCTTTCGCAACAATTGCACCATATGAAGGGGTTCAAAGTCACTACTTAGCCTTAAGGAAGAAATACGGGCACGCAATAGATTATATTAACTTCCAATTTTACGCTTACGAAAGGAATTAGCGTGTCACAGTTTTCGATGAACAAGCTTCTAACTATGCCGGAGGGAAGATACTAGCGAGTTTTGATACTGCCGGCGATGGAGGATTACGTCCTAACAATGGATTTTTCGAAGCTTGCAATGAACTTAAGAGGAAACAGAAACTAGGAGGCACTTTTGTATGGTGTGCTGATGAATCTCAGAAATTTGGGTTTCAGAATGAGAAGATATGTCAAAGAATTCTTAAGTTCATATAGTCTATAAACTGATAACATTGCATTCATGTATGATATCCGATATGTTTTTTTTAGGCTACCCACAATGTACATGTTCACCTCCAGTAATGATTCTGGTCACCGATGTCAGGTCGGACGAATTTACTGGGTTAACAAACGAGAGTTTTATTTATTGTTGAAAGAATACATATATACCAATATACACTGACATTGTTTGATGAATATATGATAAATTTATGGTATTTGATCTTCTTCTTCTTCTTCTTCTTCTGCCTGTTTCAACCACTCGATCAGGCTTTGTGACTGGTTAACAAACATTTTATCAGCTGCATCTGCCCCTCTCTTTCAGATGCCCATAAGAGTATCGCCTCTTCGGTCAGAAGATCCTTCTCATACAGTACATGCAAAATTTTATCAAACATTGGAGCAAAATCTTTGGCAAATCTGAGCACATCTCTTCAAATGTCGTTATGATTTCAATCTGCTCATCCGTCTCCGTGGACTTTACGTAATTTCGCAAAAGATCCCGCCATGTTGTGATTACGCTGACAGCATTTTTTAACAGTTCACCTTTGGTACCATATGGGGTTTCAAATGCCAATTTCATCGTGGACTAAAAAAGTGCCCGAGCACAATCGGATGAGTCCAAATTGAAAGCTAACCTTAGTGCAGTCACTGCTATGATTGTATTCTCTTGGTCCACGCCTTCATGAACTAACCTCAGGAAACTTGCTTCCACCTCTTTATCAAAATCCTCCTCGGCCTCGCTATCAGGGTCATCAGAAGTTTCACCATCACCTGGGAGCATTTCTGTTTCTGGTTTTGTGGTATCTGACCAGATATAATAACCAACTCCTGAAACAGCAGCCTCAGTCGTAACGTCAGAAGATGTTGATTTCGACTCCCCATTGGGAAAATCAAGAGTGCTATCGAGAATTCCTCAGCTGTATACTCAAGCTCCTCCTCATCACTGTCTTGGTTTGTTGGTTGGGGATGTAAAGACACCTTCGAGTAAGCCGGTATAGGAGGTAATTCTGGTCCAACAACGATGACCTTGAATGATAAAACTACACCAGGTTCTAAAACCACTTCTGACTCTATCACCACTCCATCACAAACCAAAGCATTGTTAAGCTGACAACCATCTTGAATAGTGACATTGTCCCAAATGTAGGAACCCTCAATTGAAACATTCGATCCAATAAGTCAACCATTTCCAATTACTGAATTAGAGATCTTAGAGTAGTCCCCAATGCTTGTCCCACTTCCAACCAAGGTAAAAGGGCCAACATCTGCAGAACTCGATATCTGTATGTCTGATCCTTTATAAATTGTTCCCTGACTTTCTAGCTTCAATGGGTACGTCGACCATTGAATTATGTCCTTGCTAGTGGTATCATAGCTTCTAAAATTATCCACTCTCGCAGCATAACTTGAGCCATCAATCTCTTGCATAAATATTCTGTAGCCCATAATATCATCTTCGAGCAATCCTCTGACAAGATGACACCGCAGATGTTGATGATCAAAATTGTCAGCGAAAAGACTAAGCACTTCTGGAGAGCAAACATCGATATAGCAATCCTCTATGTCATTGTGCACTTGAACAGCAGCAGGATTATCAAGGAGCAATCCCTTATTACCAAGAGTACTAACCATGTCTGTATTCGAATCCGCACCATCCTCATCATAATACAGAAGCTCTTTTGTATTCGGATGAATAGCCATAACCAACTGATCATCATTGTTACCAGTTAGGTGTTTCAACTTCTTAATCACACTCAATCATTATAGCATTACAATCCTTTTTCTTTCTGTCTTTGTGATCTTGTAATACCTGTTTAAGTGACATATTCGTTACAGTATCACCACTTATAAGAACGAAATCGCCATGTATCACATCACGCTCATAAACAAACCTGAGTGCATCACCAGCACTAACAGAACCCATTGGTGCTATAGTTGTAACAGTGAATTTAGGATCTAGAGATAATCTTTCAAATTTGGCCAAGTAATCGATAATTTGCCTAGAATGAGGACCATTACAGACGACTACAAAAACTTGTTCAACACCAGATGATTTTAGCCAGGCCAGTGAATAATCAATCATTGGAGTTTTCCTCGTCCAAACTGTTTGCTAATAGAATTGCTTGCAGTGGAGCGTGATATTCAGCTTCATCTGCATCATCTTTCTCTGCAGCTCTTCTAACTGGTTTCTTCTTCACCATGAGAACCAGTGATAACAACGGAGAGTTATTATAAATTTGGATGAATCTGAAGAACGCATGTGTGTTTTCTACAATACTAGGCTTTTTTTTTCAGAGATGTTTTATGTTTAGCTTCTTGTGTTGCAATTGATGTGGAAGAAGAACAAGGCCATACCTTGGTATTTATAGCAGTAGGGAATTACACATTTGAGTATTCAGAATCCTGATAGAATTAGAAATTTTAAGTAAAGCTATTTTAGGTAATAAGTTACACCGTAATGTGCAATTCTAGGCAAGTAACGCGTTTCTTTCTGATGCTGACGCGTTTTACTATTTGTTAGTTTTGTGGTCGAACTAGCTTTTCTAACTATGCCGGAGGTCAGATAGATACTAGCGAGTTTTTGATAGTGCCGGTGGCGGTGGACTACGACCTAATGCTGGATTTTTTTGAAGCTTGTAGCGAACTAACGTGGAAACAGAAACTTGGAGGTATTTTTGTATGGTGTGCTGATGAATCCCAGAATGAGAATATATCTCACGAATTTTTAGGTTCATGGCGGCACCAGGTTTTACAATAGGAGGTGTAAAAAATTTCCTTATCTACGCTAGGGAAGCAAAATTGGCTTAGGAACCAGCTGGGCTAGATGTGCAACTGCACACCCATGCTACAAACTGGCTCCGCCCCTGCTTCATTTCTTTTCACACACACTCTAAATTAAGGTTTGTATTGTTAATTTCAGCAGCAGATACTTCGTCTATGGTTTGTATTGGACAATCAGGAAGGCACAAATATCATAAGAAGATTATCCTCAAATGCCTGGGGATAGAATGAATCATCTCAGTGACAATCAAGGTGGAGGTAGAAGGAGTAATAATACAAAGGAAAGCAAAAACAGAGGACCTGGTAAAGAACAATATCACGGTGGCTGTGTCGGTGGCGGCAACAATTTTTCACCACCACCACCCTATAAAAAGAATGATAAGTATTCATCAAACCAACAATCATCATCTATTCGTCTAAGGAAACAAGTGGATCCAGAGACGGCAAAATACTTTTCGGAAATTGCTAATTTGTTTGAAGGAGCTGAGGTTGAGGAACGTAATGTTATATGTGGAAATGCATTAGAGGAAACAAGAGGTAAAGAATTAGAACTGTCTGCTGATTATATTATTAGTCATAATTTACAAGCATTACTTGAAGGTGCTAATTTAATGTGGATTCCTTCAAAACTCTGCAAAAGTGTTTCCGTTGATTGCGTTGGATAGGTCAGGTTCTCATGTCGCCGAGACTGCGTTGAAAGCATTAGCTGTGCATCTTCAGGATAATGATATGTATACCATTATTGAAGAGACTTTAACCAAGATATGTCAGGTGATTGTGGTAAAACCTGTTGATGTCATGTGTGACCGTTATGGATCACATGTTATTAGGAGTCTTCTTTGTCTCTGTAAAGGAGTTCCGTTGGACTCTTCGCAAGAGTTCCATGTAACGAAGTTATCTACTGTTCTAGCAGAGAGGTTTAGTACCAAGGAAACAAAGTATGTTGGAAATAGCACACAGCATCAGCGAGGATTCCCTGATTTACTAAAATTTCTTGTTACAGGGATGATAGAATGTGCGTAAAAAGATATTGCAACTCTCCGAGTTGATCAGTGTAGCAGTTTAGTGATGCAGACTGCTTTGAAGTTATTAGTGGGAGAAGATAAAGAGTTGATGAACATAATTCCTATCATTCTTGCCTGTCATGGAGAAAATACAGGAGAAGAAGGGAACCTTATACAAAATGTTGCTGTGTGGAAAACGTTGAATTTGTTAAATGACAATGCTTTTAGTCATAAATGGAGATCATTTTGGAAGTGGCACCGGAAATCTTGTACAATGAAATTCTCGCAAAAAATTTCAGCAATAGGTTATTCGAGGTCTCTTCAACTCACTTGGGTAGTTTTGTGATCCAGTCGTTAGTTTCTTCTGCAAAAACTCAAGATCAAATGGACTTAATTTGGAACTACTTCATCTTCTACCACACAGTGGACTAGTGGAGACAATTTACTAGTCTACTATAACTGCATTGAAAATAAACACTTACAAAACAAAATAGGAGACTATGAAAGTTAGGTAACTCTATTTCTACTCAACCATCAATCTGACGGTTTCTGAAACAACTTAATGTACAGATTCAGCCAATCTAGTGCAACACTCTTAAAGTAAAATGTACTGACATTGACCCTAACATAGCTACTGCAACGGCACACAACCACTCCATTTATCAATTGTTTATAAACGGGTTAATAGTTAATACAAAATCTAAGATGCCTTCAGAGTCTATGTGGTCAATATCGGCCGTTACGGCCGCGATAACGGCGATATCCAAGGTATCGCTTCAAAAATCCCACGAATCTTCAAATATCACCGTATCGGCCGATACGGTCGAGATTCGCCCGATATTCAAGGTATATGCTTGTTTAATCTAGATTTTTGGAACTTTGAACTTAGAATTGTAATATACTAATATGATCTCTTTTTAAAGTATAGTTGTTAAGATTCTTGGTAATAAATCAACAAAAATATAATTAATTCTTGGCATTTACATGTATAAAATTTGGATATAAGATTTGGGACTCTCGATATTTCACCGATAATCTCCCCGAGATATTGTTATCAAGGTGTCAAGGTCCCGGCAGAGACGAAACCGAGATCCGAAATTAACTACATTGTTCAGAGTTCAGACATACAAATCTTCCTTTCTATCAATGGATTCCTTAAAACTCTTTTGTCTCCCTAGTTGTTCTTCAAGCTTTTCTCAATCCTTTGTTGTCGGCACAAGCAGCACCAAGTGAAGTTTTCAGAGAATATATTGGAGGAGAGTTTAAGAATGTCAAATTCACAGATGTACCAGTTCACCCAGATGTTGAATTCCATTTCATCCTTTCTTTTCCAATCGATTACACCACTTCATCTTCTGCTTCCACTACTAATGGAAACTTCAATATTTTCTGGGACTGACAACCTCAGTCCCTCTCAGGTCTCTTCCATCAAGAACAAACACTCCAATGTCAAAGTAGCAGTGAGTTTAGGAGGGGATAGTGTCGGTGACGGATCTGCATCTTTCAACCCTTCTTCAGTTGAATCATGGGTTCAAAATGCTGTTTCTTCAATCAGTGGTATCATTAAAAAGTATAACTTGGATGGAATTGATATCGATTATGAACACTTTAGTTCTGATCCTGATACATTTGCAGTGTATCGGACAGCTTTTGGCTACCCTCAAAGGAAACGGAATAATCTCTTTTGCTTCTATAGCTCCTTTTGATGATGATCAAGTTCAGAGCCACTATCAAGCTCTGTGGAGTAAATATGGTCACCTAATAGACTATGTGAACTTCCAATTTTATGCTTATGATCAAGGAACAAGTGTGTCTCAGATTTTGGACTACTTCCAAACTCAAACCTAAAACTACAATGGGGGTAAGATCTTACCTAGCTTCGGCACCGATGGTTCAGGTGGTTTATCACCAGAAAATGGCTTTTGTACTGCTTGCAGTAAGCTCAGAAGTCAAGAAAAACTTCATGGTATCTTCATTTGGTCTGCAGATGACTCAAAGAATAATGGTTTTCGTTATGAAAAACGATCACAGGCAATGTTAGCTGGTTCACGATAAAGTTTGTTCATGTTAAGAGTTTCTTCTCTTCTACTTAGTATATCTAATCTTGTATTGTGCTTTATGTGACTACGTGTTATATATGATATAGAACTTACTAGGAATCCTGCAAAGACAAACACCTAAAAAACACCATTTCAACAATAATTTTCCCAATAAAACGTCTAGCAAACAACACATGATTCTTGTATATTTTCCAAAAACAAAATGTGCAAATCTAACCATGCTGAACATCTCAAATTGAACAGGTGATCAATATAAGCAACTGGAAATCCTATTCTACCTGAAAGTGGATATTCAAAAGTTGCAAACAACTTGAAGCTCATTTAATTCATCACGAGAAAATAAAAAGAGCCACTGTCAGGAATCGAAATGTAATTCAGCACTAGGAATTTTAATCCCAACTTATTGTTAGGTACAAACTGAAATCTATACAGTCTATCCTACCGCATCAATGTCCGCTTTTAATAAACAAGAGAAGAAGTGGTTCTATTTACTGAAGAACTCGCATCGAGATCTGAGTACTCAAACAGAAACTCCTGTTCTTCTCAAGGACAGCATTAGTTGCATCAAGCTTTGAAGGGAATTGCATCACTGCGTACCTCACGGGGCCTGAGAAACTTTGCCTGCAAAATTTCAAAAGATTATCAAGAGATGCGTCAGATGGGCTATACAGACTTAACACTGTTATACAGTCAGACAATTAAAAATGGCAAATCCATAACCTCCACATGAATCGCAAGCTGGATGCGTTGAAATCACAACCAGACAACATGCGCTCTATGTCCTCTGAGGAGGCAAAGCGAGGGACTCCTTGAATTAATACCTGACATAAGATACATATACTTGATTCAGTTTCAGCTTACAGAACTAAGATAAGTAGAATACTGACCATATTACCAGTTATTAGTTTCAAACATGCATATACTCTTTATCTTTCCATATTAACAAAACATTATAATGCAACTTATTCTAACAGAAATCATGTACTGATCCAAGTTGGGGTCTGTCTGAAAATGTCACTTCAGTCAAGCGAAAAATGGACTACCCTAAAGATCACAAGACAACAATCACAATAAATGAATATAATAGAAATGCAAAGTGATAAAGTTAGAATTTAATTGTTAACTGAAATTAATTTCTGATAACATTTACAGCTCTTCTAATTATTGTCAGATGGACCAAAAACATTTGTTGTTACCCTCCCCTGGTTTATGCATTTGGGCCAATCGAACAACCAGATGTCATAAACAAACTATTGCCAAGAACACTCCATCCTAATTAAGTGTACAAGTAGCCATATGACAGATCCAGCAGCGCAAATGTATATACATCATGGTTATGAAATTGTACTTACAGCTTTACCATCATAAGATTCAAAACCCCACAGGCCAGGCTCAACCTAACACGAACAAATTCATCTTATCAGTCATTGAACTCACCCAGATAAGAAGAAGAAAAATACTAAAAGAAACAAATTTCAGTCAGTTTCAAATGTTAAATACCCATCCATCCAGATCAAAACAAAGACGAACCCCACCTTCTCGATTTTGTAAAATCGACCTTTCCTAGTGATTTCCCTAACAGCATTATCATATGCACTATGTGACGGTAATTGCAATACCCTGCATACAAATTGCAAAGGTGAAGAGTATGATAAACCTCATGAGCCACACCACTTATACAAAAACATCTAGACATTTTGCAGAACATTCATATGGAGTAGCGGACATACATGCTAACTGGGAGGAACATGGGATTGTATTGAACTTTGATATCTTCACTACTCAAATTACAGCTTTCCAATAAACTCATCACATCATTCTTCGTAGTAAACATCCCAACTCCGAACAATTTCGCATAAACACTACCTAGTAAAACCAAATTAAACAATTAATCATGTTAGCGAAAATGAACCAAAATCAAAATCCTTAACCTAAACCCTAATAACCTTAGGTTTTGAAACAATACCTTCTCTATATGGTTGACGGAGAATGGCGTCAACAGCCCTGTCCTGATTGAGTCGCTGTTGTTCTTGTTGTGATTGAGTTGAAAAATGTGTTGATTGAAGAAGAAATTGAGATCCTCCTCCTTGATTAGGTTTGAGATGATGTGATAAAACTCCATTTGATCTGATTATTATGTTCCTCATTAGACTCATTTTTTTCTTTTCACCCTTTTTAATCTACAACTGAGGTGATGATGAGTGAGAATGAGATTTTAGAGAGTGAGAGAAAGAAATTACTGAAAGAGAGTATCAGGAGGAGGAGTTCATTTTTGGGTATTGAATGCTTGCCATTGGATGAAGTGCTTCATTTTCAGAAGCCGAAGCCAGAAGCAGGTTTCGGAAGTAAAATTATTTTCATTTATAAAAGACACTTGCTATTTACAATCCACTATTCTTATTCACCAATCCATATATTTAAATCAATCCAATTTTTTAATATTTTTATTAATACAATCCTATGGATTGGATTTAATTTTTATAACTTTTAAAAACACACCTAATCTAATTTCTTCAACTTCTCCAACACATATATGTGTTGGAGAAGATTTTACCTGAATTTGGAGAAAATTACACCGCTGACCATTTGGTACCCATTCTTATGATTTACAGGGTTTATGAACATGTTATTTATGGATTAGATATAAAAAACTAGAAATAGAAAAGAAAAAGGAAAAGTAAAATAGATTGGATTGGATTCATAAATTTTACTTTGATTTGGTTTCTAAAATTAGTAAAATTTTGTTTAATTTTTTATTGTATTGTATTAATAATAATGGTGGATTTGAAACAGCAGGAGTCTTATAAAAAATTAATTTTTTTATTTTTAAAAATTATTCTGAAATTATATAACTAAATTAGTTTTTAACTTTTTTTACTTTTTAAAATCAAAACGTAACTTCTTAAATGGTATTTAAATATTAATTTTTTTTCCACTCTTTTTCTAAGCTATTTTCCATAAAAAAATTTTAAAAGAAAGTCTAACGGGACTACTCCAATTTACAATCCTCATATATACTTGTGAATACTTAGAATCCTTCTTAATAAAAGGGAAATAAAATATTACTCCCTCCGTTTCAGGAAAAGAGTTACTTTCTCTTTAAATTTTTGTTCCAACAAAAGAGTTACTTTCATTTTTAATATAACAAACTTTCAAAACTATCCTTATTATTTTAAGAAATGTTATTATTTTCATCATAAAGATATATGTAGTATTAAACTTTTTATTAGGGTAAATCTGAAAATAAATTACAAAAGTTATTCTCTCTCATCTTGCCTTAACAATTGTGCAAATAGAAAAAGTAACTCTTTTCCTGAAACGGAGGGAGTAGTTTATTTGAATTTTCTTTTTATAATAATAAAATAGAAACTATTTCACCATAAAATTAAAAATATTAAATAAATATGGTCCATCAGAGAAGGTCTGTAGCTAATTTATAGCCTTAAAATTTCCATGCTTCATATAGTTAGTGACTCTATGTATATAGTACAACTTATTTTTTTATAAGCATTCTAAAACATTTTTTGTTTGAAGTCTCTTTTTCATATTATATTCTTCAAACACTACAACCATAAAGGGAATTTTGTAGTTGACTTTTTTTGCTAAGAAGGCTATAGCACCTGATGTGAATCATAAATGGATCTCTATCCCTTTAAAATTTTTGAATCTTTTTTTTGCTTGAATATGTATTAAAAAGAACTTTTTTTCGTATTAAAGCTCGACTAACTTTTGATGTTATAAAATTTTTACCAAAAAAAGAGTGTCAACTAAATGTTTAAAAAAAACAAAAAAAAGTGTCAAATGAAAAGAAAAAATATTCAGACCATCTCACATCGATTTTAACTACTCTTTCATCGTAGTTTTCATCGAAAATAAAAGAAAATTGTAAGAAAATAATAAAAAAATTCTTTAAAAAAAATAAAAAAAAGTCTAGGCGATTGACTTAAAGACTTAAGAGCAAGTCATGCGAACGTAGATCATTCCAGAAAGGCGTTTCAAGTTCCGCCCGTATAACTATCATCATTCCCGGCGTACTGTAAAAAATTCCTCCGTTTATTGAGCTTAAGCCTATAAGGTTTAATCAACCGTCTGTCTTGACTCTTCTTGTTGTAGACAAGACAGTAGGTAAGTCCAAGAAAGAATACAATCAAAAGCAGACGGAGGAGGGACAAGAAAGAAAGAATACGATCAAGAACTTCTAATCACTTTTTCTATCAGAAAATTTTGGGTTGTAGATAGTTTGATTCATCCTGAAGCTTCATATACATGGAGTTCGACTGATCCACTGGTCTGTAATTCCTAATCACTAGCTTGTTTCTGTTTCTGTTTTTCTTTTTCTTTTTTTTTTTACATTGTTTATCCCTTTATTCTGCTAGCAACAAGCATGCAAGATTATAGAAATTGAAAATCCCAACCTCTAGAATTATGTGATTTTCGAAGTAGATGATCCAACATTTCAGCTACAGGAAATTAGAATCTGGGTTTTACCCTTTCCCTAATTTCACTATGCATAATTACTTAAATGGGTGAGTGACTAATTTTCAGTGAGGGAAATTTTCTGTGAATGGTAAAATTGGTTAAACTTTAAAATTGTTGCCTGAAAATCCTATGGATATCTCAGTCACCATTGAAGTTCTTTGGTATTAGACGTTTTGAAATTGCATTACTTTGTTTAGAAAGATCCATATGATTGTTGATATATATGGTTAACTGATCATTATTATTCCCTTAATCCAAGCAGAGAGTAAAGATGCGAAAAAGACAGCAAAAGTGGGCAATAACACACTACTCTTGTGGAGAGTAGTTCAAGCTTGAGAATTCATGAAGGAGGAAATGGAGAATAAGGAAAAGAAGAAAGAAGAGAATGATGGGAAGAGGTATTGTATGCTAGACTTACCCAAAGATTGCATCTACAGAACTCTTATTAAACTTCCCGTTGAGTCACTTCGGAGGTCAAGTTTAGTTTGCAAGCCATGGTACAGGATGATCAACAACTCTATTTTTATCCAAGACCATCTTCGTCGATCCGAAATGGGTTTAATCTTTATATCTAAGTCATCCGGAACAGAAGCTAATTCAGATGAAAACGTTTTTCATGTCGAGAAACATCATCTCCCGAGTAAAGTTGGAGCCTACTGGGAGTCCCGAATTGACCACTACGGAGTAGAGTTGAATTTGCAATTCATGGATATTAAAGATGGGAAAGCACGGTAAAAACTTTGAAGCTAAGTTCCTACGGAGAAATACGAGGTTCGTGCAACGGCTTGGTTCTACTCGAAAACAGCAGAATTTGTGGTCCAATTGTCATCAATCCTGTGACTCGAGAACACACTGTTCTTTGCCGTGGTACAGTAGCTCCCCCACAGGATGAATCTTATGGATTTGCTCTGTTATAGAACTGGAGAGTATAAAGTCGTACATTTGTTTCGAGATTATCTGCGGTATTTCGGGTGTGAGATTATAGAGGTCGGTTCTCATACATGGAGGGCAGTTGATGCTCCTAGTTTTGGACTTATAAGTCAGTTGGGGAAGGCTCCAGTTGTTGTCTTTGGAGCTTTTCATTGGATGCCTCATATTGAGGGCAGTGAATACATAGTGTCAATGGGCATTGACGATGAAAATTTTCGCAAAATCCAGTTACCTAAAACTTGTGGAAGATATGATGGTTTAGTTGATATGGGTGAATGCTTATCGTTCGTTTGTCCCGCTGATTATAATCAACTTGATGTTTGGATTTTGAAGGATTTAGATGGAAGTAAGTGGATCCTGGAACACAGAATCACTGCTGGATTGACTTTGTGTATGGTTCCCTTTGGTTATAGTTCAAGAAACAACTTACTAGTTTTGAAGAGAGATATAAACAGCACGTTGTTTACTTATGATTTTAAGCAAAGAGAGATGAAGGAGATTGAAATGAATGAAGATTGTTCTCCGTATGTGGGATCGTATGTGCCTCATTTTAATAGCATAGTTTCTTGGAGAAATCTTAAAGGTCAGCGACTAGAAGATGTCTGATGTTAAAATGCAGGAAGGCTGCTATTCATATGTTGAAAGGGATGGCAAAACATATACAACAAGTTCTAAGGTCAGCAAATTCTACATTTAACTATAGGATAGGATCATAAGATCAGGATGTTTTTTGCTTTGCCACTGCCCGGGTAGTATGTTGTTAGTTGTCACAAATGATAAATGTTGCAGTAAAAGGAGTTTGCACCCATGAATTATGCTTCACAAAATATGGCAGTTATCTGTAGCCAAGGGTTGATGTTTTTGGTCTTTGACTAGCAGGTTCTCCTTTTGCTTGGCCACTGGTGCAAGTTAAGAGAAACTTAGTTTCAAGCGCAGTTATGAACCTCCTTTCTTACCTCCTGTGTTAATGACTAATCTTCCACATTTGTTTTCACTATGTTTACATACATAGCAGAGCATAACGCTATCAAAAATAACAAGCTTTAATGTCTACACTCTATTACAATACAGTATCTGTCTTTTTCAGCTGCGATTTAGGGCCACCCACTAGCGTCATGTACCTTGAGCAAATCTGATTTTTAATCCAATAAAGATTTAACAACATACAGCTGCTATGCTTCAAAAGAAAAAAACAACATACAGCTGCTTCTAAAAGTTCCCTGTTGGGGGAAACAACATCCATAAACAGTTTGCCGAAACTGTAACAACCTTTACTTAGAAATATCTTAAAAAGTAGAGAGAGAAAAGAATGAAAGAAATATTGCGAAAAAGTAAATTATATTGAAAGCTATTGTTGCCTGCTGTGGTTTATTAAAAGAAGAATCAACTGTTCAATCCTGCGAAAACACTATATATTCATACTCAGAAGCAAACTTTATCACAGAAAATGGAGGTAAACACTAGCTTGCTTGCAGGTCACTATGGTTACAGATGCTTCAAATAACTACAACAAACATCAGGTAATTGTTGAACCTAATTACCTTTATGAAGGTTCATCTACTTAAAAACAACTAAACCTTCCGACTATGTTACTGTTTCTTGAGTGCATTCTTTCTATCCCTGAGATAGTAAAGCTTGGCCCTCCTGGCTTTATTCTTGTTCAGCACTTTCATCTCCTTTATGTTTGGAGAGTATCTGTCCATTCACAAATTCAGATAGTTTTCCTAAGAGGATCCCATAACAATTGAAAAAACAAGGATAATACCAGAAACTTGTTACTGTAAGTCTGTAACTATGAGATTGAGTGCAAATCAATAAGAATATGCAAGGCTTATTATTCAATATCATGCTTTATAACTTCGCTAATAAATCAGATTTGCAAGCCAAGTTAAAAAACAAATATGTTTCACAATGACAGATTGTAGCTGGATTTCTTTTTGGGAAAGCTTTGATGCACTTATTTCTTCCACCAACAGCTTGCGAAGGAAACAAACATCTTGACAACACAAAAACAATAAATTAACGATACTTACAGAGGGAAAACAGATTCTAGCCCAACACCAGCTACCATCCTTCTTATTCTAAATGTTGAATGTAGGCCAGCATTCCTTCTTGCAATAACAGTCCCTTTCAGAGTTGAAACTCGTCGTTTGTTCTCTGGAACTTCCTGTTCATTTCGTGTGTCAGCTGAAAAGAAATAAAAAATCACTTGAACAATGCAAAAACTTCACCTACCACTTTGAGCTGGACGGTATCACCAGGCTGTATATCAGGAAAATCTCTGTGCTCTTTCACTGCTTGCACTTGTTCCTTATCGATAATCTGTAAGCGAGAGTAACATTAGGATGTTTAGATGTATAAGAAATGTAAGTGACATTCTCTGAAGCAATGAAATGCATACCTGCATAATATGTCTGGCTGTTTTATCAAGCCTCTTGAATTTTATACGCGGAGGAGCTATTTCATTGGTGGAAGCAAAAACTGGTTCCTTGGGACGAGCATCTGTTGCCATGGACCTGGAAGTGAAAGCAGACCCAAATGCACCCCACTTGGATATCCCTACTCCATGGCTTCTGCATAACATTGATGTGGAGGATACGTAATTGTGGTGGCAATGACATGCTGATGACTCCAATGAGGAGCTAAATTTAGATTCCTGAAATGAACTCAAAGACATTTTACAAAAGTATACACACTTTTACCGATTAACTAAGGACAAAGACAGACATAAAAACAGTTGACTCCAGCTGATCCCGGATGGAATTATGGGCATAAAGCAGCCAATGTTGATGTTTCTCTAGATAAATTTTAAACAAGACAAGACAGATACCAAATTGGTCATGAACATTTGAGAAATGGCAAATTTTTACTGAAAATTTCACTTCAGTCATTGGAAAATGGAGTATTCTACAAGATCAGAAGACAACATAATAGAGATGCATCTATTTGGTAATAACTAGGCGAAATTAATTTCTGATAACATTTACAGCTCCTGGTTTCTGCATTTGGGTCAATGGAACAACCAGATGTCATAGAACAAATGTCAAGAAAATTCCACCCTAATTAAAAACAGATCCAGGTCTGCAAACCATGATTAAGATTCAACACCCCACTGGCCAGGGTCAATTCATCTTATCAGTCATAGAATCCACCCAAATAACAAGGAGAAATATTAACGAAAGAAACAAATTTTAGTGAGTTGAACCCCACCTTCTGATTGAGTCGCTGTTGTTGTTGTGATTGAGTTGAAAAATGTGTTGATTGAAGAAGAAATTGAGATCCAGGTTTGGGATGATGATGTAATAAAACTCCATTTGATCTGATTATTATGTTCCTTATTAGACTCATGTTTTCGAATCAGATTTTAGAGAATGAGAAAGAAATTCTCAGTGAGTTTCAGCAGGAGTTTTGACTATTTTTTACTGAGGTGCTGTGAGGACGACTAGGGTTTATGAACGGTTTAAGCTTCACCAAGCAGTATCATCGGTTCACTGTATCGGTGCGTTGATTTTCGGGATTTATGCATCTTTTGGGTGTGGAATGTGGAATTCTGGATCTTATTTGCGTGGCGCTTATATCGAGGATTCTTATACTCTATCCCATAAAAATAAGCTTTTTGATATGTATACAATTTTTAAGGAAAATATAAATCCTCGTGAACCTTGTCTATCCATTTGCGATAAAATTTACCGTACACAAATGAAAGCGCTCTGGGTTTGGCGAATAGCACTTATGAATAACAAGTCTGTGTTTCTGCCGACCCAAGAACCCATTAAGTTTTGGGATGTAATGTCTTTGTGAATGGTCAAGTGCCGGCCGCTTACCTGTTAGTGAACAACTTGTTGCCTTCATAGCCTCAGCCCTATTCACTCGATAACAACTCTCAGTCTCAAAGAACATTATCGGCATAAGCAATTTATTCGCTTTCATAACATTTATGCATCCTTCTAAGAAAAAAAAAAGAAAAGAAAAATCCTGCAACGAGAGCCTTTTTTTCTTCTTTTTATGTTTATTTTTCTAGTATCCTGGATCATCGGTTGGCATTAGTCTTAACAACTCAAAGAATTACCAAAAAGAGAAGGCCAAAGCAAGCTAAGCCCAGCTATCTGATGATGCATCCAAGGGGGCTAGCCTCTTCTCTGTCCCCACTCTGAAGTCTAGTACCCCTCTTAGGCCTTAATTAGGCCCTTAGCCAATGAATCAGCTGAGTGAACCTTAGTGACAAAACTTTCCTGCAAACCAATTTCCATCTGGCTAAAAGAATCCACAAAAAGAGTACAATTGATTAATAAAAAGTATTTTGGATCAACTTTGGTGGTGTGATTAAATTGTACCAATGGTTATTAATTTTGGAGAAATTTTGTGTTTGGGTCGTAGGTTTTGATATGTTAGAGTGTTTGGGTCGTAAATTTGTCCAATGGTGTGTTTTGGTCGTAAGACCGTCAGTCAACACGGTCAAACTAACCGGCCGTTAGTCCCAAAAATTACAAGTTTGCCATTCCGTTAAACAACCCCACTCCAGCCGATTTTACGCCAAAAAATCGCCAAAATCGCCAAAATCGCCGATTAATCGACAATTAATCGTCAAAAAATCGCCAAATTCAAAAACTCTCTGTAGCCTTTTGCCAAATGCAAAAATCGTCAAAAAAAATCGTCAAAAAATCGTCGATTATATTGAGTTGCCGATTAATCGGCGATTAATCGGCAAAATCACCAATTCCTCTCTGTGGCCTTTGGTATATTACGGGATTTTGGGTTTTTTCTTAACTTTTAACAAATTTGTGATTTCCTCCCTGCAAAAAAAAAAAAGAAAAAAACGAAAAAGCAACGATCAATCACGGGTTTGTAGGTATTAATCGATTATCAACACTAGAGATTAAGCCAATGATGAACAACAGTGTATCTAGGTAAGTAATTTTGATAATTTTATGTTTGGTTTTAGGGTTTTAACAATGGGTAGTAGAGTTTTTAAAGCCATAATTTGATCTTGCTTCTATGATTGTGATTGATTTGTGTTTTGAATGAAATCATTTGTTTGTAAACAGGTTGGTGAATGATGGGTGTAGTTCTGAAGATAAAGACTACATTCCAAGAGTAAGGAACCTTAATCTAGAGAATTGTGATGAAGAAAGCTCATATTACACAGGAAGTGAGAGTGATGAAGGGGATGATGTACCTAATGATGCTGACAATGAAGTGGATAACATTAATCATCAACTAGTTTTGTATAGTGATGGAGCTGAGGTTTGTAGAATGAAGAAATTGATCATGGTGAGTTCATTAAAAACACCCAGAATCTGTATGAAAATGAAGATGAGGATGATGAGTTTAATGTTGCAAAATCTCCCACAGATCAGTTATATATTGGCATGGAATGGCCAACATTTATTCACTGTAGGAAGTACTTGAGAGAGTTAGCAATTAAGAGGCATTTTAGTATTAAAAAGATAATGAATACTGAAAAAGGCAAGAATGGAGATGTGCAGCGGAAGGATGTACTTGGAGAGTTAACTGTTATCCAACCTTTGATAAGATCACATTTAGGTGCAAATCTGGAGAGTTGAAACATAAATGTAAACCTAAAGGTGTGTGCTCTTTTTTCATGTCTCCTTATTTTGTGTCTCATTTAACTATTCCAATAGAATGTATAAATATGAACTTAATATTGGCAAATATAGGTCCCTGATGCTTACAAGGTAAATCCTCCAAGAATCGTAAGACCAGTTGGTAGGCCAAGATCGCAAAGAAGGCGAGAGAGAAATGAGCAACTTGGAATACAAAGGGGAATGAAACAATGTGGAGTTTGTAAAGAGTAGGGCATAATAGAACTGGTTGCAAATTTTAACCTGAGGGTCATCCATCCAATGTTGGTAAGTGGTAGCTATCAGAATCTCTTTTGTACATTTCACTTTCTTGAACTGTGAATGAACCATATGTTAATCCATGACACTAGTACCTAGCTCATCCATCTAATGTATGATATATTGGTCTTAGGTGTCCATATATATCGTGGACCACATGATAGGAGGCCTCTTATCAGTGATGGAGCCGTAATACCTAGACCAGCATCTACATCCAGAATATATACAACTACAGGTATTAGGCCAACTAATGGAGGAGTACCTAGAGGTGGAATTCCACCTATGGCTGACATTACAATTGGTAGAGGGAGATCTGGTGCTATTGCAAGAGGTAGAGGTGGTGCAGCTGGTACTACAAGTGCAGCTGTAAGAGAAACAGGGTGTGGTATTGCAAGGGGAAGAGGAAGAGGTACTCATAGTGCTACTGCATCTCAATCATCTCAGACATCATCTCAGGCATCTACAATCATACAACATCCTACTACATCAACAAGGCTTGCTTCCCTTTTGTGGCACAATCAAGACCAACCACAGCTAAAGAAAACCAACAATTCTACTTTTGGGGTTAAATGGTATTAGGTATGTTACTTTTGTTATTGGCTATCTACTTATCTCAATTAAGCTTTAAACTACTGCAATTAAACTGTCCTAGCAGTTTTTAACTTTGTTTTTTGTCTTGTCAAACCAAATACTCTACTCTACAATTGTATAACTTGTTTAAATCCTTAAAAATCTTATTTTGTTGTGATGCCAATGTGTTTTTTGTTAAGTTTTCTTGTTATGGTGGTGAATGCAATGGTTCTAGTAAATATTGAACTGCAGGCAGGAAATTACAGGACTATAACCCAGGAAAACAGAAATAGGAAAAGGCTTCAGAGATTAATTGACGTTTTTTCAATTAATTGGCAATTAATCGGCGTGAAATGATTATGCTAACGGAATGGCAAACTTGTAATTTTTGGGACTAACGGCCGGTTAGTTTGACCGTGTTGACTGACGGTCTTACGACCCAAACACACCATTGGACAAATTTACGACCCAAACACTCTAACATACCAAAACCTACGACCCAAACACAAAATTTCTCTTAATTTTGCTAAACATGATATAAATAGGTGGCCAATAGGTCCTTAAAGACTCGATATGATAGGTGGCAAATACTGGCTTCCCGTGGTTAAAACGATTCCATTGTATGTGCACTTTGAACTCTGGATATGATTCAACCTTGTCTATCCGACCATAGTACTTAGGCAAGTTATCGAACTCGTCATACAGAGCCCATACCTGACCAGTTTTAAGTTTGTCATGAGATTTGTCAAAGTTGTAGTAGTGGAAAATCCTACTACCACAATCAACCAAATCTAATAGATCAAAGATGTACCATAGTAAAATAAAGTAAGAAGTAGAGATGAGAGATTTTGAGATGGACACAAGTATTTATATGGTTCGGCATAAATGCCTATATCCACAGTGGGGTGATGGTTTGAGTTTCATTATGAGTATGAATATTACATTTAGCTCCATTAAAAAGGAGTGAAGCTCTAAATAAGCAGTAGAATGAGAACTAAAGTAGAGAGGGAGTGAGGTGGTAGAAAGACTATATATAGATGATTACATATTTGCTCTTAGTTTAATAGTTAAGCATCTACACAATAATTATTGTACATGTCGCTTCATGATATTAAGTTGCCTACGTTCTAATCTTACGACACGTGTCAAGTGAGATTTTTACCTCTCACAAAAGTGAAAGATAGAAAATTCGGACTTTAGAAGTTCACAGGGGTTTGACGTCGAAGAAGGTACTGAAGTCGTCAGAAACTTCTTCAAAACTACCGGGCAGGGAAGCGGGATCAAGTTCAAAATAACCTTCAGGGACATCTCCTTGTTGTTTACCAATCATTCAAAAAAAAGGAATCATATGCGAGAATCTTAGAAATTCATTGGATTACATCCATTCCATTGTTTATGGTAACCGGCTTGAACATGCACACACCCGTACTCTCAGTTGTTGTTCGGAGCAAAGCTCCAACTGATGTTCAAGTTATGTTATTCCAGAGTGTTTATGCCAAAATTCCCATTGACATTAACAACCAATGATTTGATGAAAAAACAGTAAACATAAAGATTTTAACTTACAATTTGATACATAGAATCCTCTTTTAAACCAATGATTTGAGAAAAATTTCAATAATCCATTCATTTACAGATCATAAATCTGATCAAATTACAGTCACAAATACATAATCTTTTAAATCAAGAAAATGAATCATGATAGTGGAATCTGTAAATTCTAATCTTACACAATGTATACATACCTAATGATCTTTTTCCTTTTATTCTGATTAATCTTCCTTTGCCTTTCTTCACTTCAATTTTCCGACCCCTTCTCTGTTGAATGCTCTCTACTATTTATAGATTATCTAGTGGGTCCCTCTTGTCCCGATACCCTATTTCGTTCTCCTTATTATCTTAGGATCGGGATGATTATACGATTGACAGGTCATGCCTTTTGCTTTTTGGTCCGTTACCTTGCATGATTAACACGTATTCTTCGTTCCTTGAGAATCAGCTTTGTCCCGATCATATGTGTCAAACGTATGATACAAGTAATTATCGTCTTACTTTCCCGCTCCACGTTCATCATTACTCCTACTTTCCCGTTCCACGTTCATTATTATTCTTACTTTCCCGCTCCACGTTCATCATTACTCCTACTTTCCCGTTCCACATTCATTATTATTCTTACTTTCCCGTTCAATAAGCATTTAATGCTATATGCTTCGATCAGTGTGATGTTACTTTCCCGATCTTATGTGTCGATCATGCAGAGATTTACTCAGTCTTTCACATCTGTCATTTTTCGATCCTTCGATACGGCTTTGATTGTGTGCTTCTCATTCTTCTTAATTTCACTGTCTCCTTCGTTAATCGTTTTACACGTGTCGCCCTTCTTTTATTTCCCAACAACTTGTCCCCTTCTTCTTCTCTTTTCAAAAACTTTTAACGGTCGATCCAAGGTTTTGAAAAAAGTAGAAGAACAATTATTACCTTCTGTTTTACCATTACTTCTTTTCACATGTTATGCGAACTTTTCGCAAGCAGTAACTTCTATTATCACGTTTGTGTCAGTTACCCTTTTTTCGAGGAAATCAAATCTTTGCCTTGATTAATGCCTTTTCAAATTGTGATGGTTTCTATTCTTCGCTTTAAATACGATGCAGTCTTTTCCCCTTTTGTTTTTACCTCTTAAAGGTGATGCTCTTTATCTTCCTTGAAATTTTCAAAGACTTTCGTTCTCCCAACTGTTCAGGAGCTTTTAGCATCAATCACATTTATTTTACCTTTGATCAAGTAATTGTTTATCTTCTTTCTCCAGGTATGTTGAGGATTTTTTACCTTCAGTATCTTACTTTAATATTTAACCATGATTAGATTTTAACAGATATGATTGAACTGATGATTGTTTTTTGGTTTCTATGATTGTTTTTTTTACGATCTATGATGATTCCTTCACATATTGATCCTTTGAAATTTTCTTTTCAGATAAAACGTTATATCTTCCAGAAATCCCAATGATGCTGGTGATCACCAAGAATCTGGAAGATCTTCAAGAGTTCCTTCTTCTAGATATGCTGTGTCTCGGCCTGCTCGTAATCCAGCTCCTGAGGCTTCTATAGCCGCTAATCCTGCCCTCAGAAATAAGCGGGCTCATGCGACTTATAGTTACCGGTTGATGAACATTGATATTTTTAAGAGAAGACATGATCTTGAAGGATTTAAAGGCTCGTTCTATGATAGAAATACTGATGTGTTAACTTTAGGAGCGATACAAAGCTTTAACTATTCTCCCAATAGTTTACTAATTTCTGCTGGTGCTTTAGAGGCCGGACTTCGTCTCCCATTATACGAAGAAGAAAATCCTTTTCAATATGAAGTCCTTGCAACTCGTGGTGATTCTCATCATGGACTTGCTCGATCCATTACTCAATACAATGGAAATTGGTGGCGAATCCTTGATGAGTGTAGTCTCCGAAGCGAAGGGCGGACTAACCTTACTTGCTACGTTCTAGATTTTACAGAACGTAGCAGTTATACCGTTGAAAATTTTCATACTACATATGGAGATTGTATTACCAAGAAGAATTACGTGAAGTGGAGCGTTAGCCCTGTTCGCAAGTGTCTTTTGGGATTTCCCTTATTACATGAAGTCGACGATCCCAAATCAAATTTATTCCCCATACCAAACTTGATTTTCCCACAAAAGAAAGAATTCGTCAGGATCATGACTATAAGTGGTATCGCACTCCAATTGTAATTGAAGGTCCTTGGATTTACGGTAACATCTCCAAAGATGAAATTCAAGGACTTCGTAATCGTTTTCCAAGCTATTGTCCTTGGCGGTTAAATTCTGAGGACTATAACTTTGATTATAAGGTTCGTATTATTCTTTATTTCAATATTGTCCCGAACTACTATTGAATTTTTTTCTTACGGGACAAATGTTTGTGTTTCAGGTTGAACCCGATTCTGAACTTCACACCGATGTTCCTCCTCCTCGCCCAAGTCTTGGTATTCAAATCGTTGAAGGCAGGCAAAAAGTTGAGGAAGAAGTTATTGAAGGTAAGGGAAAACGAAAATTGGTTTTCCCTGAAAAGCAAAAGAAAAAACCGAAAAGACCATTGCACCCTTCCGAAGTAGAGGAAGGGGAAATTAGAGATTACTTTGTTGGGGGGAACAGCAGTTCCGCTCTTATCATTGCTACGAGACAGGACGTTGAAGGTTCGGTCCGAGCAGAAATATCGGGACAGCACGTTATCATCAATGTTGTTCCTGTTAGCGTGGGGGAACCAATTCTTTCTTCGGAGCAGACTTCAATAGCCCCAACCATTCCTGAAACTGTTCCTACCACCGCTGCTCCCGCCGTCATCTATGATTCTTTTTCTCCCCTTCCTTTTAACTTTGACATAGAGCCAATTGCTCCAACTAGTGGTACAATAACATTTTTTACTGGATTACCTCAAGAAGAAGCAGATGATATTGCTATTGAAGAAGAAAATATGGAAGAAGTGAACGAAGCTGTTATCGTTGAAGAAAATACTGAAAAGGAAAATGTTGTTGTTGATGTCGTTGTGGAAGAACAGACAAATGAAATTTCTGAAGAAGTAAATGTTGAAATCGTAGCTCCTAGCACTTCAGCTACAGACATCCCTAATGTCCCTTGCCCCCTGGTGGATGAAAATGCTCCTGGAGTCATTCATATATCAAATGCACCCATCGGGACATTAGTTCAATCTGCCGCTCCTGCTGATGATGGCGATGTTGACATGCCAGATGCTGAACCTTCTATTCAATGGCCCTTCTCTGAAGAGGATGAGGGAATCACTCTTGCTGGTGAAGAAAACGAAGCCTTTCAGTGGTTTGTTTCTAAAGGATTTCTGAATACTTCCGCACATCACGATCCATCGAAATATGATAGTTCTTCAATGGCTAGGCTGCGGACTTCATTCGGTGCTGCTCCACTGGAGAATACTCGGGACGCTTGGTTCGAAAGCGAGTATTTCGATCAATCGTACCCACTCAGTCTTCCTTCTTCTTTAAATGAAGTTCTGACTGTTGCAGAGGGTCCATCATATTCTTTTCCGCAGCAAGCTCTTGCTCAACTTAAATATGATACCGATTGCACATTTGCAGCGTACAAGTTTTATAAGGCTCGGGCCATAATGATGGAGCTGACGCTCAAGAATGAAGCAATGAAAGCGAAGCACAAAAATGAAAATTTGCAGCAAGAAATTGAAAATCTCAAGCAGCAAAACAACTATCTTCAACAACAATTTCAACAACAACAAGAACAACAACAGCAGCAACAGCAACAGCTTCAAAATTTTGAGGATCAAAATCAAAAGCTTCAAGATCAGAATCAAGGTTCGCTTCTTACCTCTTAGTTCGTATCATATTTTGAGTTCGTACCTCTATAGGTTAGATCGTACTTATATTGGGTACGATCCTTAGGTTCGTACCACTTTTTTTTTTTTTTTTTTTAAGTTTTGCAATTCATTTATGAGATCAGTGGGAGACTTGGAATCCCTATTTAGGTTCCAGAGTAAGATGACTCAGTTGAACGATCATGCAAGAGAAGTAAATATGGATATGGAACTGGTTAAGGGGAAATTAGCACAGTTGTCCGATAGTATTGAGTTGAATACTTGGAGACGTAATAGAGCTGAATCCAAATATCAGGAAGCTCTGAAAACTTTAACCCTTAAAGAAGCAGAGTTTAAGTCTGTAGCTAGAGGTATATGTTTGAGTTACATGCTTGTTTTATTGAAGGTATTATATGGTTTATCTGATGTTCATTCTGGTTTTCAGTGCTAGAAAAGAAGGTGAATGAAGCCAATGGTTGAGCAACAGTAGCAGGAGCTGAACTCAATATCGCAAATAACACGATAGCAAATATTACTGCAGAGTTGAAGACTTCAGAGAAAAAGGTGCCTCTGAATGTAATAAAGCTTCGGGATTTGCAATCTCAGTTGAACGCTGAAACTTCAAAACGCGAAGCTCAAGAACAGGAAATTATAAAAGTACAATCAAGATCTGATGAGCTATTAAAGGAATTAAATGCTGAAAAAGAAAAGGTAGAAAAGGATCAGCAAAAAATCAAAGATCTTCAATCAGAAATTGATTACAGGCATGCTTATATCATCTGGGTAAGACAAGATGCTAAGGAAAAAATTGCAATGTCATTTAATTCTGCCCTGGATCGTGCTCAAGCCGATCCTTCTGTTTTGAACGGTCGTACTACCGTCCCGATGGTTCCTCCTCAACCGTCCCGACGGTCCAACTCTGAAGCCTAGTTGTACTTGTTCTTTGCTCTAATGCTCATAGCTTCATTTTTTGATGTTCTTTTCTTGTATCCCGATCCTTTGTTATTTTGAAGTTTGACTTATTGTAATTGAAAACATCATTTTGTGATTTTCCACTTTTGTGCTTTAATGTGCTCTGAATATTGTCCCTGCATAAGATATGGTATTTATGAAATCCTTAGGTTAATCATATTGCTTCATGAGTACAATGGATCGAAGTATATATACCTCAAAACATGTAATTCGAGATCCCACACATACGAAACAAACCCGGGCCAGGGGTAAGATACAGGGTTGGTCCCGAACGTACTCTGAAAATGATAATCATAAATTAGGTATTCCTTCTTTATTAGAATTTCTGAAATATTAAAATTCTATAAGGACATTTACCTCTTTGATATTGGGATTGTATCGCTATTTGTAAGCGTTTTCCAGAATATGATGTTCCTGGAATAATTGAATCTTGATTATGTCGCCAATCGTAGCGTTTTCCAGAATAAGGTGTTCCTGGATTTGAATTTTGATTATGTCGCCAATCGTTGCGTTTTCCAGAATAAGATGTTCCTGGATTTGAATTTTGATTATGTCGCCAATCGTAGCGTTTTCCAAAATGAGATGTTCCTGGAATTGATTCTTATTTTAAGTATAAACTCACACAGAATTTTATTGTTAGATAAAGTATTGAATAAAGATTTTAATACCTGTATTGACCACCATAGTTGTGCTATTAATTATGGATAATAAAGCTTTAAATATTGTGCATTCCAAGGATGTTGTAAGATGTCTCCTTGCATATTTCGGAGATAGTACGATCCTTGTCCCGCTGATGCTTGTATTATATACTGACCGTCCTAGGTTGGTACGAACTTTCCAGCACTTTTATCCCGATGGTATTCTGGGATTTGTCGTAAAACATATTGTCCTTGGACAAAGTTTCGTGACTTGACCCTTTTGTGATAATCTCGTGCCAACCTTCTTTGATAATTCTCCATTTTCTGGAGTGCCACTTCTCGTTTTCCTTCCAAATCATCCAACTTTTGTAAAATTAAATCCGTATTTAGAATAACTTCTGTTGGTATGACTGATTCTGTCCCATATGTGAGAAGGAATGGTGACTCTCCAGTGGATTCTTTTCTTGTGGTGCGATATGCCCATAATGTATTATGCAACTTTCACACCAACATTTGTAATATCCATCCAATGTCTTCTTCAGATTTATTGCAATTGTTTTATTTGTGGATTCAGCTTGTCCATTACTTTGGGGATAGAATGGTGTGGATTTGTGTTGCTGAATGTTATATGCTTCAAATAGCATATCAATGTTCTTTCCTTGAAATTGATGTCCATTATCAGAAACTAAGGCTGCTGGAATCCCAAATCTACAGATGATATTTTCAAATAAAAATGTGAACACATCGGAATCTCTGATCCGAGCTAATGCTTTAGCCTCTACCCACTTGGTGAAATAATCAGTAGCTACTATTAAATATTTTCTCTTTTTGGTCCCTTCAACTAACAGGCCAACAATATCTACCCCCCATTTTGCGAATGGCCATGGACTGAGTACAGAATTTAGTTCTGTGGCAGGTGCTTTGATTTTCTTTGCGAATCGTTGGCATTCTTCACACCTTCGTACCATATTTTCTGAGTCCTTTAGCATGGAAATCCAATAATAGCCTTGGGTTTTAGCTTTTAATGCGAGTGAACGCCTTCCACTGTGGTTTCCTGCATCTCCATAATGTATTTCTTTGAGTATTCGAATTCCTTCCTCTTGTGATAGGTATCAGGATAATGGCCCGATGAATGATTTACGATACAAAATTCCATCCCGAAGCTGGTAATTATCTGATTTGAGTTGAATTTTCCTTGCTTCTTTAGAATTGGAAGGCAATATGTTATGTTGTAGATATTGATGAATCGGAATCCTCCAATCTGATTCACTTGGTTGATCATCTATTTGTGGAGGCATAGATGGAGCATTTTGTATTGCGGGATCATTAATTTCTTCTGTCACATTTTCTTCTATGTTATGAAGTGCTCTTATCTGAATAGATGGTTCATATATCCTTCCGACTTTTATTGCCGTGATATTAGGGTCGTTTACCATGGAGGAAATGAATGCCAGTGCATCAGCATGTCGGTTTTTGTCTCGGGATAGATGCCGAAAAATAATGTTTGGGATTTGATTTGCTAGAATTTGAACAAGATTTTTATATTGTGCTAAATCTTCATCAAGTGTTTGATATTTTAATTCGACCTGTCGAATTACCAACTGTGAATCACTTGAGAGTCGAACATTGCTGATTCCTAGTTCGATGATGAGTTTTATAGCATGAACCACAGCTTCATATTCTACTATGTTGTTTGTATGTTCTTCAAATTCAAGATGAAATGAATGTGTCATTCGCTCTCCCATTGGTGCAGTAATCACAATGCCAATTCCTGCTCCTTCTTTGTTTCGGTACCCATCAACAAAGACTTCCCACCTTTGAGAGTTTGTTGAGTTCAGAATATCTTGTGGGTCCTCTTCCTCGCCTCCTGGTAATCCTTTAATCATAGATAAAAAATAAATTATTAATGTGATAAAAAATTTAATAAAAAAGTTTTTAAATAAGTTAACTTCTTTTTTCCCAGCTATCGGACCTTGAATTTCATATTCTTCTTCAATCGGGAAATCTGCAAGGAAGTCAGCTAAAACTTGAGATTTTTGTGCGGTTTGCAACTCATAAATGATGTTGAATTGTTCTAGCTGGGCGTTCCATTTGGCGATCCTTCCCACTTTTCATGTATTCTTTAATACTGATTGTAACGGTGCCTTGCTCGGGACACGAACATAATGTGTGAGAAAATAAGTACGTAACTTTTGAGTGGCGAAGACCAATGATAAGATGAGTTGTTCGATTTTAGTGTAATTTCTTTCTACCGAATTAAGGGTTTTGCTGATATAATATATCGGTTTTTCTATTTTCTCATTAGTACGTACCATCACTGCGCCGATTGCATCTTCCGTTGCCGCTGTATACAAAGTTAATATCTCTTCAGGTTCCGGTTTCTGTAATGCTGGCAATGTAGCTAGATGTTTTTTTATGTTTTGGAAAGCTTGTTCACATCGATCGTTCCATTCAATTTTATTTTTCTTCTTGAGTATATCAAAGAAGGGTTTGCACCGTTCTGATGATCTGGCAATAAATCTGCTTAAAGCAGCCAAACATCCATTTAATTTCTGTACACTTTTAATACTGTTGGGTGATGGCATATCTGTTATTGCTTGAATCTTTGCTGGATCAACTTCAATTCCATTTTTTGTAACCAAGTAACCCAAAAACGTCCCGAAGTAACACCAAAAGTACACTTCTCCGGATTAACTTTCATCTTGTATTTTCGTAATGCACCAAAAATTTCAGCGAGGTCTTGTAGATGGTCGATAGATAATTTATTTTTTACCAACATATCATCCACATAAACTTCTAATATTTGTCCGATCCAAGGTTTAAAAATTGCATCAACTAATCGTTGATATGTTGTTCTCGCGTTTCGTAATCCAAACGGCATCCTGGTATAGCAATACAACCCCCGGGGAGTGAAGAACGCTGTGTGTTCTTGATCTGCTTCAGTAGCAATCTGGTTGTATCCCGACTGGCCATCCATAAAATATAATGCCTCATGGCCTTCTACAACATCTGCCAACTGATCAATGTTGGGAAGTGGATAACTATCTTTCGGGCATGCTTTATTTAAGTTGGTGAAGTCTATACAGATTCTTACTCCACCGTTCTTTTTTGGAACGATCACCATATTGGAAATCCACGTTGGATATCGCACTTCTCGAATGAATCCTGCACTTAGAAGCTTTGTTAATTCTTTTCCGACTGGGTGGTGATACTCCGGTGCAACCTTTCGTATCCGTTGTCGAAATGGTATAGCATCGGGGCGTATTTGTAATTCATGTTGTACAATACTCGGATCTATCCCGGGCATATCCTCCATCTTCCATGCAAATATATTTACAAAATCACGAAGTAACTTGATTAAACTTTGCTCCATGTCTTCTTTCATCAATGTTCCAATTCGCACTTGTTTAGGCCATTCTGAAGTTCCAATATTTACAATTTTAGTTTCTTCTTCAGAAGTGAAAATTGGTTTTGGATTTCCGATCGAAGTTGGAGTTCCCTTTAATTGCTATGAGGGTCCTTCAAACTGTTGACTTGTTGAATTTTCTTGACTCTTACTGCTTTCTCCTAACTCATTTGTTGATTTTTGTTCGGTGTTTCTTTTCAAGTATTGATTTTTCTCTTCTTCTTTTGCTTCGATCTTACGGTTTTTCTTCCTTTGACGCTGCTGTTGTTCCCGCTCTTCATGCATTCTTACTTCCGCCATTATACAAAACTTTGCATCATCTTGATCTCCATTTCTCCTTGCGGTGTTGGAAACCGCAAATATTGATGATAAGTGGAAATTACACCTTTCAACTGGTGTACCCAACGTCTCCCGATTATTGCATTGTACGGAGATGGAGCATATACTACACTGAATCTTGTTGAGATGTTAATCGGTCCAACTGATATTTGCAAATCAATATCTCCTTCCGGTCTTGAAGCCATTCCATTGAACCCATAAATAACATATCAGGATGGGATTAATTGATCTTTTGCGAGTCCCATTTTGCAAAATGTGTCATGAAACAATACGTTCAAGGAACTTCCCCCATCCATAAGAATTTTTCTAAAGTTCCATCCTGACATTGGCAATGTAAGGACTAAGGGATCATTGTGCATCTCAATTTCTTGATTTACTTCTCGTGCTGAGAAAGTTAAAGGGGATGCCATCCAGTCTTCCCAAGCTTCCGCTATCCTTCCCGATACCTTAAAAATTTCATCATCTCGAATCCTTTTACACAACTTTTTATTAATTGCAGCTTTCATATCTGTATCTCTTTTTTCTGAGAATGATATCATATTAATGGTATGTTCGTTATATGGAATATGCACTGCTTTGCCTTTGTCGGATCTTGCTATTGGTTCGGTCCTTTGAATATATTCTTTCAACTCTCCTGCATCTATCATTCTTTGTACCAGCATAATAAAATTCCTGCAATTATCTGTTGTGTGCCCTTTATAACAGTGGTACTCACAATAATCTTTTGAACGTTGTGTGAACTCAGGTTGATTGCCTTTTGATGATGGCCATTGAAAATCTGGTTTAGTTTTTATGATTTCGAATAATTCAGAATATGAGATATTGAGTTTCGTGAACACTCTTTCTTGAAATCGCTGCACAAAATTTTTATTATCCCCTTGTCGTGGGCGCTTTGATTCCCTTGGTTCTGATTTATGAGGGAATTTCTTTTTTTGTTCTAGTGATACTTCAATTGAATTTGTCATTTTCATGTTTCTTTGATTTCGTGAATTACTTCTCGGACCTTGTTCCTGCACATCTTGCAATCTTGCACATGTTTCTATTATCTCCCTGAGCTGTCCCTCGGTCTTGGGATTGTTACGATGAATTTCAATAAAAAGCTGACATCTCCGGTCAGCGATTCCCCACTTGTAATGATTTATTGTTGTACTTGAGTCAACATCTCCAATTGCTTGACAAACCGTATGCCATCGGGCTGTATAAGACCGGATCGTTTCTTTTGGCCACGATGTGAGGGAATATAATCTTTCTACTCCCGAATCAACGGGCTTGTTGTACATGTAAGCTTCGAGAAATTTCCTCACTAATTGCGAATACCATTCAATGGAACTCTCCGGCAATCTATCATACCATAACAATGTTAAACCTGTTAAACTTGAAGGGAAGCATCGGCACATTATTGCTTCGTGTCCGTCCCATCGTGACATCACTCGATTATAATACTTTAAATGTGAGGTCAGGTCCTTCGTACCATCATAACATTCAAATACAGGGATACTGTATTCTCTTGGCAATGGAACACATGTCAACCGCTGAGCCAGTGGTGTACGCTTGGCTTCTTTCAACACCTCTTCTATTCTTCCCCATCCTTTATTTTTTAATCCTTTTATATCTTGTTTCATTTGCTCCATCGCTTCCATACATTTTTGCCATTGTGCACGTTGAACTTCTTGATTTTCCCGTTGCCTCCTAGCTCGTGATGATGATCCTACTAATACCATTCTTTGATCTTGATTTTCCCTCTCATTTCTAGGTACACGTCTTCCAGAAATTGTTCCTTGACTTCGTGACCCCGTTACAGCCTGTCTTTGGTCATGTTGAATTGCATTTTTCAACGCTTGACTTTCTCTGGTTAATAATTCAATTTGATTATGACTGGCCCTTTGTTCTCTTTTTATTTCATTTATTTCTTTCATCAGATTTTGAAGGTAATTTACATCATTTCTTGAATTCTCATGATGTGACAGCTGATTTTGAGATATGGTATTTGGTGTTAATTCATGGATAGGTGAATGATTTCCTACATCACTCTGTTGTTGTTCTGGCTCACTCTCTCCTTCCCTTTGTCTGTAACTTTGTCTGTTGTTACTGTCTTGGTTTCCAGAGCCTGCTTCTTGAGACATTTTTCTCCTTGATTCTTTGTTTCTTGATTATTTGCTTTCTTCCCTTGAATTCTAATGATCTTTTAAAAGTTAGCCAAATAATCTCTCAACGAATTATTTAATAAAGAAAATGGTAGAAACTAGTTTTCCGATCTTCTAAAAATACGTCTATACTATTAATAAAACAATTTGTATTGTTTACCATGAATCTTTTAAAAACACATAAAATAGGAAATCAAACATTTGAACAGATTCATTCAAACTTAAAAGTTTTTCTTTTCAATGAGGTACAATTTCCATTTTTCATATCACATAAAGGTTATTATGCAGAAGAAATCACTTGCTGGCGAAAGTTAAATTAAACTAGAATGTTGCATAAAACTACCAAATATCTTTATACTAAATTTCTTTATCTTTGAAATACATATATAACAGATAAATCCATTTTTCATGAACAGGTAGGATAAATCCTTTAACCCAGTCCCTGTTTCTAGCGGCAAATTGTTTATGCCAAAATTCTCATTGACATTAACAACCAATGATTTGATGAAAAAACAGTAAACGTAAAGATTTTAACTTACAATTTGATACATAGAATCCTCTTTTAAACCAATGATTTGAGAAAAATTTCAATAATCCATTCATTTACAGATCATAAATATGATCAAATTACAGTCACAAATCCATAATCTTTTAAATCAAGAAAATGAATCATGATAATGGAATCTGTAAATTCTAATCTTACACAATGTAACATACCTAATGATCTTTTTCCTTTTATTCTGATTAATCTTCCTTTGCCTTTCTTCACTTCAATTTTCCGATCCCTTCTCTGTTGAATGCTCTCTGCTATTTATAAATTATCTAGTGGGTCCATCTTGTCTCGATACCCTCTTTCGTTCTCCTTATTATCTTTGGATCGGGATGATTATACGATTGACAGGTCATGCCTTTTGCTTTTTGGTCCGTTACCTTGCATGATTAACACCTATTCTTCGTTCCTTGAAAATCGGCTTTGTCCCGATCATATGTGTCAAACGTATGATAAAAGTAATTATCGTCTTACTTTCCCGCTCCACGTTCATCATTACTCCTACTTTTCCGTTCCACGTTCATTATTATTCTTACTTTCCCGCTCCACGTTCATCATTACTCCTACTTTCCCGTTCCACATTCATTATTATTCTTACTTTCCCGTTCAATAAGCATTTAATGCTATCTGCTTCGATCAGTGTGATGTTACTTTCCCGATCTTATATGTCGATCATGCAGAGATTTACTCAGTCTTTCACATTTGTCCTTTTTCGATCTTTCGATACGGCTTTGATTGTGTGCTTCTCATTCTTCTTAATTTCACTGTCTCCTTCGTTACACGTATCGCCCTTCTTTTATTTCCCAACACAGACCAAATTTCTACCATCTATTTCGCAACCAATCAAATCCTACGGGAAAATGTACCTACACCTTCAAGGGTATCAATATCACCATGTTCAAACTTCTGACAAGCAACGGGAAACCCGCACTAGTGCCCCAAGCTGTCTCATTTGGATCAGCAGAAACAAAATCTAACCAAATGATCCATCCCTCAAAAGGTGGATACATTTTTCTGATGATAGCGCACATAGAGTCCGGGCATGACATCTACATCGTTACAACAGTGTTATAATTTCCTCTAAAGGTTTAGCAGAAGGGTTGGTGTTCACGTGGAAAAACGGTTTCAATTATGACATAGTATTAGCGGAAGACAACATAATTCATGCTTCTGTTAGCACTGATCCTTCTAAGCCTGAATGGGTATTTGTCTTGTGTTTAGAGTCGAATTTTTTTGGAGTTACTCATCTGAACTAGGAAGAGATATTACACAACCATGGGGTGTTATTGATCTCAACATCATTCTTAATGCAAATCATCAACTTCATCTCTTTTACTTGTTTTTCAATCGTCATGGAAACCTTCTCCTGTTCTTCAGTCATCTTCTGACTGGTGCTCCACACAACCTTAGTCACAGCAACTTCCTCTAGAAACGTGTCAAGCTTCTTCTCCATTTCTTTCATCAAATTACTGAGGTCCATCGATTCTTCTCATACTCTTTCAAGTTCTTTAAGCATGGATAGCTCTTCATTCTTCAGCTTCCGTATCTTCTGATTATTCTCAATTAAACCAAAATCTCTTGACCTCTTCCCTCTATCTTCCTCAACAACTACAAAATCATCATCAGCTTTTCCTCCTCTTTCTGCGATCAAAGCTTCTCCAACTACTACAAACCCCTCCTCTAAAGAACCTCCCATTTCACCTTCAGAAAATCAGAAGAATTAAGAGTAGGGTATAGAGAAAAGTTACGGAGCAGAATGGAGAGCGATCAAGGTTGTTATAATCTGACAGAATCTTTCATTTTTGAGTTACTCTAGTACCCTCGTAAGGTGACTGTACTCTACCTTTGAATTTGAATGGATAAAGGGTTCTAGAAGGTGAGAAGTATAGTTATAATGTCTAGGTATATTTAGAGAAGTCTATTTCTAGGGATGTTTTATCAATGAACCCTAATTAATTTGTATATGGGTCTCTAACATAACACTGGGGCTTAAAAAGAATACGTAATATGTAACAAGTAACAAGTAACAAGAGAAGCAAGACTGCAAATTGGAAAAAACAAAAATCAACCTGAAAAGATAACTCACGCTTTTGGATCCGAAAGAACGCCTCATAAGGATGGATCCTGATCAAATTCCTTTGCACTTCATGTGGACCAAACAAGTGATAAGGGCAACTCCTACGGAGGTAAAAACATCCATAATTTAAGTAGAAACTATTACTAATTTGAACAACCGTGGCGATAAATTAGGAACAAAAAATATCCTTCCTTAATACCATGCATTAAAAAAAAACAGAGTCTCATCTGAATCTGGTGGTCGACAATCGTTCGGACTTTAGAAAAGTTGCCGCGACACCTGTAGTAGGACAGAGGACTGATAGCGATGCCCATGGACCGATTTACCATGTCTCCATCGCTGACGTTCGTCAAGCAGGCCACGTGGATTGGCCAGGGTCTTCTTCTACTAATGAAACCTCGATCCCAAAGCCTTTGAAGTATCTTTTTATCGGGGCATATATGTATGGGGAATTCGCTGCTGAAAGATCGTGCCCAGTATCCCCTTCTTTTTCTCGCTGCCTTTCGAGTATACAATGACAATTTCTGGATCGTGACGTTCATGCCCGATCGTGAGACTGCGTCCGATGCGTCAAACCAATGGCCCATATCATTGAGACGGGAGAGTTATACATCCCTGTTGATGGTGGGTTTTTGCTAAGGTGAAAATCGTAAAAAAAATATTCCCTCTGTTTCTGGAAAACTGTTACTATCACTTTTTCATTTTAGTCTAAAAATAGGCCAATTTGAAAAAGTGATAGTAACTCTTTTCCTGAAACGGAGGTAGGATGTTTTTGACCGGGTATTAGGAATATTGAATTTTAGTATATTTTCATTCTGCAAAGAATTTTAGGAATATACAAAGTTATAACGGATGTTTCACGTCTATCTCTCTGTATACATAATCATATGAATGCTTCAACCGGCTGAACTCAGAAAATATATGTATTACAGTCATATTTACTGTATAATTCAGTATTTATATATGTACAAAATTATTAGAGTAGTGATGGTGCTTGTTGCAACATTCCCAGATATTCTATAATTTTACACAATAAATCTCAAGCTTCTAGATGGATTGCCCACTAGTTTAGAGCAACATTGAGTCTTCTCTAGTGCTACATTCCCCGGCTGAATTCCTAAAAAATAATTTATCTCAATATTCAAACCCCAGCTGAATGATATTGATTTATCACAGTGTCAATACAAGTTTGTATGAAAGCATATAGCAAGTTACACATATACATACTTGATTGAACATCACGATTGGGTATGCGTATCAAGTCAATTTTATGTTAGCCACAATATCCATTCAATTATGTGCCAGCCACAATTTTCTGCTAGCCACAAGATCAGGCAATTTCGTGCCAGATACAAAATCAAAGCTCAAATTGGCCAGACACTAACTTGGTCGAGCTTAGGGTAAATATCTCCAAGAATTGGTCGCACCAAAATCCCAATAGTGGATGAAAAACAATAAAATTTTAACTTTATTCATATACGACTCACTTTGGAAGCATTAGAGGAGTTTTAACCACCCAACTTGGCCAGCCAACTTGGTCGGTCACCATCTTTCTTGGACGACCAACCTTGGCTAGGAAATTTGGTCAGATAGACTATTTATGGCCTGCCAAACCTCTTAAAAGTATGTGAATAGTGCATGCGACATTATACTAGTAACCACGAACTCCCATCGTATTAATTTGCAACACTTCATAAGTGTTGCAGTTACCATTGCAACACGGGAAGCTGGAGCAGGCAACACTGTTAACCGTTTCAGTATGTGTTCGTTGATATCGACTGCCATATTCAGTAAGTGTTGTAAATATTGTTGCAAAGTGAAAGCTTACAGAAGACAACACTTTTAAGTGTTTCATTATATATTGAAGTCTCCATAAAGAGGCATATATGACCGTCCTTAAATATTGAAATTTGTGTGAATATCACATGCGAAATACTTCGAATGTTTTAGTTCATATAACATCCCAAATTTGATTCACCAAGTGTGTCGTACACCAACTTTTCACCGTCCACCACTCTCTTCATATAAGGCTTACATGGTAAGTCTTAGTTTACTAAGACTCAGCCGACATGCCATATATGTCCAAAAACCATATGTGGATAGCCACATATGCCTTACTACATATGACTGGCATGGTAAGCCTTTTTCTCATAAATCTTGACTTGCAATATGTGACTTCCCATATGTGCCATGACATATATGACTGGGTATATATATATGTGACTTTCCATATATACAATTTATTTCATACGAATGACCATGAGTGACTTATCATGGTGTCTAGCTAGAAAATATTTTATTTCATATGACTCACATATATGTCCTGCTATATATGCTTGACCACTTTAATACTTATATATTTTCTTCCTCATTCGTTCATGACCATCCATCACCTCTCGTTGATATCATGAAAAGTAGTGCCTGACTCATTCAATGCCCACATATGGCATCATATATTCACGAAATCATGTCAACACTGACTGACACACGTGAACTTCCAAAACTTATCTGAGACTCTCAGAGGCTTGACATAAGGACTAAATAAATACATATTCATTTCAGTCTGCCTGCTCTTTACGAGTCTCACAAGTCTTGTCAGACTCATCAAGACTCATTATTCATGTTTATCCAGGCACGACAAGTCATAAGTGAAATTGACTAAGCAAGTCACATTTTTGCTTCACGCTAAGTAGTATTTTCTACTAAAAAATTATACGAGACATCAAAGATGTCACAGATGAGGGGATATTTACCAGAGTATTGGTCTGGTGGTCTATAACACGCAGTGTAACAGTACACCCATTACGAAAAAGTGTCTGGAATGTGCGAACGGTTAGTAGAGTAGAGGAGTAGTGGGTGTGTAACCGTCTATTCTTACCCAACAAGTGGGACACGGTTTTCAACACATTCTCTACAACCCCCACTTCACCACTAATTCACAACTTCCACTTCATACGAGGTCAGGATTGCAGTTATGACTCCATAAAATAAATTATTCAGTCTATGAAAATCAGAACAAACAGAAAAACAAGGAGAGATACACTGAATATAACCTTCAAACAACCATCTGATTTTCACAAAAGCCTTCTCTTAGTCATACACAAAGAATCCTTCATATACAATCATATACATCACACCTCGTAGGGTCTAACGCTCTGATCTCAACACCTCATCTATTTCCCTCCCTAGGACCAACCATTCTCCTTCCTTTGTGACAAAAGCAAAACATGAAAGACCATTTTTTTGGTTTAGGCCGGTCTTGTATGACTTTGATCTCTCGAATCTAAAAGTACTTCCACAGTAAATTTGTTTTAGGGTTCAAACGTATTTCTCATCAGCTTATCCCACTTTTTACCCTTTTTACCAGAATTTATTTTTACCCATAAACAATCCGGACATTCAATGTCTAGATGGGTATCCGGTCAACCTATGACCGGATGGACTATTCTAGAGCGACCCCTTCAAATCTAAGGGGTAGCATCTAGACTTCACAAAAAGAAATAGTTGATAAATTAACCTATAATAACTATTTTTGGTCCATAAGATATAGGCTATTGCAAAGATATGGATGATTTTTTTTCATAGGAGTTTTCTTAATAAGTTAGTAATGGGTCAAATGGTTCACAAGAAGATGCCTTAAAAAACAACATCAAAAATTAAATAACATAAACCCAAACTAAAACCCATAATAAAATGATTTAATACCAAAGAATAGGAAAAACACTATCACCAAGAAAATGACACGATCTCCATAAGACACCTTCATTTCTTACTGAAAACTCTTGAAAATGAAGTTTCAAAACTCTAGAAGGATTGGAAGAAAAAGAGAGAAGAAAGGAATTTAAACAAAAGAGGCAAATGTGAAAATAGAAAGAGTAAGAATATTTTTTTTTGGATTTTGACGTTTTCTCGTTCTTCCGGGGCATTGTCTACTTCTTGATTGACAATTCATTTAATGGGTGCACTAAAAAAAAGGATGGTAGCTGGTGTAATTGCAAAAGCAACCTTGAGGAACTTCTGAACTCTCACTTTAAACAAATATTAAGTACTTCTAATTTTATCTCTGATGATAATCTTCTAAATTTGCTGTCGAGATGTATAATTAATGAAGACAATGTTGCTCATAAATGTGTTCAACCATGGAAGGCTCGAAACAGGATGGATTCCCTCTTTGCTTCTTAAAATCACAATGGTCGATCATTAAAGAAGATGTTAAAAATGTATTCCAAAATTTCTTTGTCTCAGGAAAAATGCTGAAGAAAATGAACAAGACCAATTTATATTTGATTCTTAAGAGTAAGCTTCCACGAATACAGACCAATAGCTTTATGTATTTTTACATACAAGTTGATCTCCAACGAGCACCACCAACCAACACCGTCACCAACCACCACCATCACCAATGAGTATCACTAATAACTACCAGGTCCACCACCAACCACCACCAGCAGCAATGAAGATCAGAACCAACACCAATCATCACTAACAACAACCAACACCAAAAACCAACACTACTTCCACCACCAACACCAATACTAGCATTATCCCATCGCCATCAACCAGCAAACACCACCACCGACCAGCACTATCATCAACACTACACCATAAACCAACAACACCACTATCAAAAACTTATCATATTACTAAAACATTAGTTTTAATTATAAAAATTAGGAAGAAAAATGATGAAACCAAATTTGGTTTCAACATTAAATTGTCATTTCACTAACACAACTTCAATGAAGAAACCAAATGCACCAAACTGAATAAACTAGATAAAAATTAGTTAAACCAAATTTGGTTTCAACATAAACGTATTATTTTACCACTAAAACTTTGGTTTCACGATAAGAAATAGGCAAACATCAGATGAAACCAAATTTGGTTTCATCAAAACTTATTGTTTTCACCAACACAAACATTGGTTTCAACGTTGTTTAGTTTTTGTAACATTTGATGAAACCAAATTTTGTTTTATCATTTTTTTGACATTTCGCCAACACAAACATTGGTTTCAACGTTGTTTAGTTTTTGCAAAATTTGATGAAACCAAATTTGGTTTTATCATTTTTTTGACATTTCACCAACACAAACATTGATTTTAAAGTTGTTTAGATTTTGTAAAATTTGATGAAACCAAATTTGGTTTCATCATTTTTCTGACATTTCTCCAACGCAAAACCCTAATTTCGACAATGATGATGTTTCGTTATTTTTTTATGATAATTTTCGACAATGATGATTAGAAGGTGCTGGTGATGTATAGAGGATAGAAGGAGGAAGAGGAGGTGTTGTTGGTAGCGGATCTGGACGTGTAGTGGTGGGGGAGAAAGGATAAGGAGACGGAGGCGATGGGAGAGGAGGAGGTGTTTTTGTTGTAAAATCAGGATATAGAAAGAGAAGGAGGTGTTGCTGGTGTTAGTGGAGGAGACAGCGGTGTTTTTAATGGCGGATATGGGTGGCGGAGCTACTTTTGGTGAACATAAAAGTAAAATAAAAAGAGAATGAGGTGTTGGTGGAGGAGACGGAGGTGCTATTGTTGCCAATCTATTTTTTCTCACTGGTTTGGTGGCGGCGGAGCTACTGTTGTTGGTGGTGATGGTGGTGGGGAGGAGGAGGCGGAAGAAGGAAGAAAAAAAAAAAGAGAAGAAAACCCGACGATAAAAAGAAAAGGGTAGGAATGGCATTTTAAAATGTACTAAAAACTAAATTTAAACATTATAAATAGAAATGAAATTTTTATCTCATTTTTCTTTCAAACATTTTTTTATTTAAATGATAATATAATATACCAACAATGGTTATCCTGGTGTTTACTCTTTTTTATGTATGAATTCAATCTTTTCGTGAAGACAAACAAACAAATACTATAAATTCTATCTTATGACACAAGATTTACCACTTCAACTCGTCCTAAAATCCCTTATAATAGTAATAGAAGCTTAGAAGTATGATATACTTCCAACGACAGTAGCATGGCTGTAGTGTTCTTTGTTCAATAGTTAAAACATGTTGGATATTCGCTTTTGTAAATGTTCATTAATGGAAGTTGTGATTTCCAATTCCGAATTAACATTCTAAACAGTAGTTTTAGATGAGTTGAAAATGCTCCTGTCAATTGTTTAGGGATCTGCCGTGTCTTTTCACTAAAATGTATCATCTTACTGGTTCACCTTCATTCGTTAGTCGCCCTATTTATGTCAAGACTTTGTAACTTTTGAGAGCCAAGTCCACTTTCTCTCTGCTGCAAGTCATGCTAATTCTAGCCCATTACCTTGAAATGGGAGACTGAATCTTTTCTTAGAGGACCCAAGCGGCATGCTCATCAAGTGACTATACATATTCGGATATCTAAATTTCGTATTCTAGCATCGAAGCTTTTTATGCTACCATTCAGTACTTTTTCATTGCATTCAATCAATTTTGAATTTGTCCAAAATTTAGATCTGTATATTAATATAATCTGTTATAGCAGTTTATGATCACCATTGGCTGACTGACCATGGATTGTAACCACTGCACTACTTCATATTTCTTCTGATATCTATTTGGTCAGCTTTTATCTTGAATATTAATTAGAACTATCCCAAGATGTTGCTCAGTTGCTGTTATAACATATGATCAAATAGCACATGTTTTATCCTTTAGATATGCTGCCATCTTGATCTTCTTTAACTATTCACAGGTTGAAAACGCAAACATTTATTCTAGGCTAATCCAGGTTATAAAATATATCTACAAAACAGTATGCCTCCAAAATGGTAGACCGGTGACGTTTTGGAAGACTGACATGGCCTAGGATTTCAGATGTGGTTATTCCAAATTCCTTTCCAAGGTACGGTCTTACCTCCTTTTGTTGGAGCCTTTGTACCTTCCGTCTGTGTTTTGCATTTGTTCACTTGCATGCTTAAGCTAGGTCACCTGGCAGCTTATATACTGCTTGTCCTCTAAAAGTGTAGTCTTGAAGGTCTAAGTCTGAAGCTATACTGGTTCAACCATGTTTTTAATGTATCATGTGCTGGAATCTTACATTTAGCTCTTTGTGTAGGAAACTCTTAGGCATAATTCGACATCAGCAGTGGAAAATAAAATAACTAGCGGAAACGGCTAGGAGATAATAATCTCAAAGGCAAGCACTTATTGGCTAGCATGCTATGATCCTAATTCCTTATGCAACTATTATTTTATTGATCGGTCGACTACTATTTATAAGTTATAACACCATGAGCTTGACTTTATGATACTGTCCAACATGACATTCTTCATTCAAGTTTGTGTTTCAGAGGAAAAGAAAATTTCACACCCTGATTATGTAAGATGCTGTATTCTTGGCTTTTCGTTGGACTTTATTGTTTCGTAAGCTTGGTTTGCATGTCAATTGTATGCATTACTATGCTAATTTTGTTTTTGTGGTATGTGTTCCATATTTTGTCGCTATGCTAATATGCCATGCATTAGTCTAACGCACGACTGAGTGTTAAATTATATCAGTGCATGCAATTGATTGTTACACACTCAGTTATATTTTTATGCACTCGCATGCTGATAGCGTGCAATTTAAGACAAGAATCCTGTACATGACATGCGTCAAGAACTAATTGCACAAGAAATCTCTCTCGTGCAGAACACACACAGACACCCTGTTGTATCACTTGTCAAGATGGTAATCCTCACTGAGTTCCATTCCAGAACTTTCTGTTCTTCAAATACTCGCTCAGTCGCTCTCCAATATTTCCCTTGAAGAAATAAACACAGAAAAAAACTTGTTGTTTTAGTTTAATCATGTTCAAAAAGGTGAGTGAAGCAAAAGCACTTCAAAGATTATCAGGTGCAGATCGTAAGAAATTAAAAAGAACCGCAAAGGAAAGATTTCCTCATGTCACTGATGCTGATATTGATATAATTCTTCCTCCTAAAACTGAAATTAGGGTCTCCAAATTCCCTAGCCGTGCCCTTATTCATGGAACCAAAGGTGGTTATCCTATGCTATTTGATGCCGATGGCAGAGCCGATCGATGTTCCCTGGTATTAGTATACCTGAAGAGGGGATGCCTTCATTTTTATCAGGGAACCATGGGCTGTAAAAGTACCTGATAACCCAGCTCCAATTTCCTTAAGCACTTCTTATATTGCCACACTAAAATATACAATGATGCATGCAATGACAAGAGCCCAACTAATCTTTTTGGAGAGCATTTTATGTTAATATATTGAAAACAAGTTGAACATTATGAAGGTTGGTGTCACCACCATGAGTAACACAGAGGCATCAAAAGCTGGTTTGCGTGTAAAGGCTTTGCGAATAACTCCTTGTTATCATGATTCGCATGTGGCAGGTACAATGAATGCTTAAATTAGTTCAGCGTTTAACTAGCTTACCTGCCGTTGTCATAATCACTGCGTGCCAAATGCGGGTTTTCTTGAAGATGTTGTTCACAAAGATCCTGCATCTTCGTCAGGCTATCAGGGGTCTGATTCATTCGATGATTTTGATATGTTCATAGTAATCAAACATATGGTACCGTTGGAGGAGATATAGAAGTGAATGATGTCAAACTGGAACCAGGCCCTGGAGCCTCAAATCAGGCTATTATAAAAAATGAAACTGCAGAAAAGATAACTTCAGATAAGAGTATCTTGAGAGTCGCAGATAATGTTTCTGCTGAGGAATCAAATGCTGAGATTGATTCCCTATTGGACAAGTGCCTTATGCAGGCACTGCACAATACTGTAAAAGAATATAACCTTCACATCCCTGGAAGCACATGAAATACGTAAACGTAGAACTATTTGGTATTACAATGCCTGTGTCCATTCATTCATGCCTGTTTGTATCGTATGATTATTGAAACATGCCATTGTCTGTTATTGGAAATAATGTGTCACAATACACGCCTACGCTACGCATTTGGAGGCCTCGGCTCAAAACAGTGCACACACTATGATGTGTCATAGATTCAGGGCGCAAGGCTCACACACACACACATGCCTTTGTGCAACTACTCTCAAGAACTTGTAAATTTAGCAAACACAATCAAGGATGCTCATAAATGCGAAACATCCCATCAAAGGGATGCTTCAAAAAAAAGAAAATATCAAAGGGGGAGCTAGCGTGTAAAGAAGGTAGGCAATGTTATATAACCATTCCCCAGCCAACGGTAAAGCTCTTTACGCCCGGCGAGTTTGTTATCAAGTGTGCACACACAGCTAAAGGTGGGCTCCACACTGTTTTTTGTGTACGTTAAAAGTCTAATCTACCCTCCATGTACTTTCTGGAAAGTGGTAAATAAAGACGAGACAGAGAAAAACCGAGTGGGGTTATTATAGTCTTTAAGAAAATGTCGTCAGGTGTGTATCAGTTATAAAAGGCAACAGCGCCACTCGCTGTCCCTCTACTCTGTTCTAACAAATTCCTTTCTGCTTCTGTTTTTGATTTTTCCATTAGGATGAAGAAACGTTTAAGGGAAATTGTTGGGAAAAGTGAGAAGGATCAATCATGGGAGTATGTGAAGAAGGGGATATGGTGAAATTAGAAGCAATCGATGAGGTTGAGGTTCCTGGTGGATTAGTTAACCTAGTTGGTCCAATAGATAAAGCTGTTGCAGAACAAGGAGAGCTGATCACAAAATTAACTGAAGGAAATGAACTCTTACAAAGAGAAATCAAGAAGCTCAAGTGTGAAAATCAGATGTTAGGGTATTTTGTCAAAAAGACTAATCTTCTGCATTCTAAGTATTTTAGAGATGTAATGTCTGGTGAATCTAAGGAAGAAGAGAGTTTATTGGTGATGATGAGAACATGGAAAAATTCAGAAATTGAAGGAGAAGATTTCTGGAGAAGCTGCTGCTATCTAATTTGATGGGTTAGGTGTTATTTCTCTCTATCTATCTTTGTTCCCTCTGTTTGTGGGTGTGCTAGTTTTTGATTCTATTTCTGTTTGCTTCCCCTATTTGGTGCAATTTTCTTAGTTTTCAGTATGTTGAAATCCAGGGTTAATGGATTTAGTTGATGTCAATTTGATCTTTGCATACTGTTATGTCAGCCCTCTGTTATAATTCTTTTTTTTTCTTTAAATTTATTATAATTGCGTCCAAAAATTGTTAATGCTACAAAATGAATCGATAACATTGAAATCCTTATAGATAAATGTTTCAGGCCAATTCCGGTTAAGTTGTTTGTATTTAGTTCTTCCAATTAAAATTACTGTAGAACTCTAGAATTAAGGACCTGTAGTAAAACAAAGATAGACAAAAAGGAGCATAAAAGCAGGAACCAAGCGGAAAAGATGAGCCCAGTGTGATAAATAAGGCCATGTTGAGCTTCAAATTTATGCTTCCTTCAAATTTTACAACCCCAAATCCTGACGAAGCTCATTTACGCTTACTTCCGTTCAGCGTGGTTAACATGAAGCGGTTTGGTTCATTCTCGCACCAAATCCATCATCCCCGTGGATATGGCTTCAGCTGTTTGTGGAAGATTCGTTGACTACAAACCTTATATAACCTTTTCTCAAGCCACCAGTTGGCAGTTGTGCCAAAATCGAATGCTTCTTCCAGCCGTCAGGCTAGCTAGCTAAGGAGGCTTAGCATTGGGTTGGTTAATTTCTCAAGTTGTTGTTAACAATGATTTTGTTAGAAACTCCTTTAATTCAAATTCTATTCATGTTAACAATGAGAAAAGAGGGGAACACGTGAGACTAGGCTTCAAAGAATCTGAACTTGGGGTAGATGAATCAGGCTTTTTACCGTTGGACACCAAACTGAGCACAATTCAAAACTATGAGATAGAGACCAGGCCTGCCATTTCCGCTGGGCTAGTTGATCTTGGGAAGTGCCTATTTCCGCTGGGCTCGAAAAAGGCTACAGTGAACAAGATAGCTGGGCAGCTGTTTAGGCCTGAGCCATCAGGAAGTAATGACCATAGGCATGTTCCATCAATTCCAAACGGAGTTGGGCCGGCAGCAACAAACCCAACTGTAAGTAATGACTCTAGCTTTGCTTCTATGGACAAGATTTCTCTGAGGAACTTAAGGAAGAAATTAAAGAACAAGCTTTCCAATGTGATCATGACTAATTCTAGTTCATCGGATTCTCTCTTTGAGAATCCCACAAATAAGAAAGGAAATAGAATCATGGAGAGGGAACCAAATTACAAGCAAGATAATTGTGCACTTTATGAAAATTAAGAAATATACATAGAAACTCTTGGTGATAATGAGGATGCGGCTTCGCAAGCAAGTAATGGCAATAAGCAAGCTCGGCATGGGGATGGTGATGATGTGGAAATAGCCAAAGGTTTACATATGAAATTCAAGGTTCTTTTTGACAAACTTAAAAAAGCCGGCAAGCAAGCGGGGATTGAATTCTCAAGTACGGAAATTGATTTTGTCTCTAATTCTATCCTTCAACATGTGAATTGGATTCGGATGTTATTGGTACAAACTAATGGGTTTTCTTTTTTTTTTGGTTCTTAAATCATTGGGTTGTTTTTCTCTTAATGTTTAAGATTATTTCTTGGAATGTAAATGGTCTTGGAGACCCGGATAAGCGTTCTAAATAAAAAATGCTTGTGAAACGTTTGAAGCCTTCTATTCTAATGATTCAAGAGACAAAACTTAATGCGTGCACGGATGCTATTGTGCGTTAATGTTGGGGATCAAACCCATGTAAGTGGATTGTTTTACACTCTCTTGGGAGATCGGGAGGAATGTTGGTGATATGGAATTCGGATTTGATAGAAGTAAATGACTTTCTTGAAGGCACTTTCTCTTTAAGTATTTCTTGTTGAAATGTGGAGGACAATTCCGGTGGGCTTTAATTGGTGTCTATGGTCCTTGCAAGGTGTATGAGAAAAAAAGTTTTCGAAGGGAGCTAGCTTCCCTACGTGGTTATTGGGACGGAATCCCTTTATGCTTTGGAGGGGACTTCAATGAGATAAGATTTATGGAGGAGAGAAGAGGTTGTCGTTTAGTTTCTAATTCTATGAAATTTTTTAATGAACTTTGTATGGAGCTTGATCTAGTGGACGTGCCTCTTTCCGATGTGAAGTATACTTGGGGTAGACCGCCAAATAAAAAGAGCAAGATCGATCGGTTCTTAATTACTTCGGATTGGGAAGATCATTTTCCAAATATTGCTCTCAAACGCCTTGCAAGACCCTTCTCGGATCATATTCCTATTGAGTTATGCTCTATGGACGCGGATTGGGGCGCTTGCCCTTTTCGATTTCAATTAGTTTGGCTTGAAGGTACTAACTTAATTCCCTTAATAAAAGAGTGGTGGGAGTCTTTTTCTTTTATAGGTACGGCCGGTGAAAGTTTTGCAAAGAAGTTAAACGCTTTAAAGGAGAAACTAAAGGTGTGGAAAAAGAGGACTTTGGTTGCATTGATAGGGCTATAAACACGGCTCTCATTAAGATGAATGAATTGGATGATCTTGATAATAGTAGGGGTATATCCGTTGAAGAAGAAGAAATGCTTGTGAATGCCAAAGTCGATTTTGAATTAGCTCATCGCCGCCAAAACATAATGCGGAGACAAAAATCAAGAGTTAGATATTTTAGAGATGGAGATCGCAACACCAAACATTTCCACCGAGTGATGAAGGGTCATAGAGCTTTCAATAACATCAACAACCTTCGCATCAATGGAAGATGGACCGGAAACAAAGAAGAAATTAAGATGGGTATTACAAATCATTTTATGACCGCTTTCAAGGAGGTTTCAAACAACCGTCCTAGAATCAAAAATATGTGTGATGTAATTTTAAAGTGGTAAATAAAGATTCGTTACTCAGACTTGTGAAGATTGATTTTAAATTTAATTTCTAAAACTAAAAGTATGAAAACTCAAATATTTTTTTATAAGGTTAAGAGAAAACTGAGGCTAGGATTCCACTATTTTCCAATTTCAAAGTGATAATAATTTTAATCATGCAATTAAAACATTTTAATTTGATTCTAAATCATCGCAAAAATAGATTTTCAAAACAACAACTGTGTAACAAAAGCATGGAGCATCTAGGGACCTAATCCGAAGCATGCACCATCTAACGGAATCACAATTGCTTAAAAAAAAAATCTTTTAAATCAATTTTCAACCAAGGCAATTAATCATAAATAAATTGCATAAATTAATTAAATACATACCACATAATTTTTGGAAAAGTAGCTTCCTCCATAGCCTCAAAGAAGAAGTTTAGCTCCTCATAGTAATGGCAAAATCCTCAAAAATCATTATTTATTACTCAAAAATTGCTTACAAGGAGAATATGATTGCACACAGTCGATTAGATACGACTATAAGTGTTGCTGGAAACACTTCAGCCCGTAACAGAAAGTACTTTGAATGAATATGCAACAGAAATTGAAGATTCGTTTCTGTAACGGCCGTTGCGAAATGTTCTGTGTTCTTCAAGCTTCTTCAATGGCGGACAGCAGCAGCAGTTTCAACGGTTCACTTTTTTCACGTTGTTCTCTTGATTCCGAGCACTTCTAAGCTTCCCCCCAATCTTTTTTCTCTGGACACCTCTAAGCTTCCTTTATATACTAATCAAAGCCTTAATCATCCTCAAAAACTTCCTTTAATTCCTTGCAGGATCACCGATCAACAATTTCCAAAAGAGAAAAGATTTTTTCTGATTTCCTTTTTCTTGCTTCGTTTAGTGATTCTATGATTAGAAGAATATTTAGATCTTTCTTCTTTTCTTCTTATTACCCAAATAACTTGATTTCCTAAAACAACTTTGAGAAGATTTCCAAAATTAAAGCTTGTTTCCATATTCAAGCTATTTCCTTTACGTGAGAATTGTTCCCTCCAATTTTTTCATTTGAAATTTGGGGTGTGGTTGCCTTTAACCAAAGTGTGGGTGCCTTAATCCAAGTTGAGGGTGCCTTTAACATTTCTCCAAAAATACCTAAAAAGCAATAAAAAAAACCATGATAAGTACAAAATCGAATACTAACAATATATAAAATTGAGATCAAGTCGGACACAAAAATGTGTCTATCAAATACCCCCAACTTATTATTTGCTAGTCCTCGAGCAAATGTAATCTAGAAAATAAAATCCTAACTCACTTTCGCAGGAATCGCGACTACATTTAGCATATGTAATAAGCCATTAAACCCCTAGGTGTCCCTGGTGGACGAGTTTTGTCTCGTGAGGGCTTACAAGAGGTATACCAACAAAACCTTTACTCCAGATTTTAGCGACTCGTGAAAAATTAAGGATAGACACTAAACAAGCTATTTAGTTGGCTTACTCAATTCTTCGGCTATGGGAATCATTACCCTATATGAGTCCAATTGCTGTACACGAGTGTTTACTCAAGCATACTAAAATTCATATATAAGACAACAGAGCTCTACTCAGATAATCGTTTAACCACAAGTCTCAGAATCTATCACAGTTCAATCACATGAAAAGATTTAGAAGATGAACATGGAAAATATGAAGGTTGCACGTGTTGACTAAGGTGAACGGTGTTTCCCATATCTGTCTGAAGGTCATTACCAAGATGACACCTAATGAATTTGAGATACGCACCCACTATTCTTAAATTTTATACTAATATCAATTCAACTGGTCTATAGTCGAGTTCCCATCTGCATTCCACGCTTGCTTAGGCGACGGAGACAGGGAGAACCCACACAAATTTCTAATAATAATAATTTTTTTATTATTATTATTATTTTTCATATATATATATATATGTATATTTTCATAATGATGGGGCTTGATCTCAAAACACTCTATTTCATCCCGACGCCGATAACAATTTGATGCTGGGCCCCACCAAATCACTTAGAGAAACACAAATTTGCAAAAGTAAAAACAGAAAATGATATGGTAGTGATAGACTCCGAGATGTGGTGACAACTATCATGTTATTTATAACACCTGTACTCTGTCCTTTTATGAATAGACCCTTTCACTGGGTACACTAATTCCTATAGAAAAGGAGCTAAGTTTCCATCTACCTAGATTGGTTAGTGTCACCCTGAAGTGTTCACAAGTTTCTAAATTCTAGAGCTTTATTATTCGACTAAAAAGTTTCTCCCTTACCCCCAAACTTAAATCAAACAGTGTCCTCAATGTTTCTAAAGATGAATGATTAAGAGCATGAACAAGGAAAAACTGTTACCAATCGAAGGAAAAGAGCTAAGGAAAGATATTACCGTGTCGCATGAACATGGGTTACCTCCCAGGAAGTGCTAAGTTTAAAGTCTTCAGCCAGACTTAGAAAGAATTAGTCACCTCATAAAATCATATAGTAATAGTCGGAACAACTGTGGGTCAACTGAATCAAATAGGGCTATCACAAATAAGAGGAAACAACAACAAGCCAAGAAAATGAACAAACCGAGCACACCCTTATTTAGTTTTCTGTTTACGACAACTACTTCTAGCTGTGGTTCAGGTTCAGGCTCTATAACAGGGTCTAGATAAAATATTTTCATGGGCTGGATCTCCTCGTAGACAGGATCAAAAGAATCAGGTTGTAGAGTCTGGAATAACTCAACTAAGAACTTAGAAGCACATAATAATAACCTGAATAATTGTGGATCCTTAAAGTCAATCAAATTTGACTCACACAGTTGACTACTATGAAGGTGGTCATTTTTAAACAAATGTGTCGATTCTAATCTCCTAAAATAATTAGGCTTAGTCTCAAAACTTAATAACTGACACATTTGAAATTCTAACGTTCCCACATATGGATGAAAACATTTTGGTGGGAAAACAAATTCAATCTTGGTATTACTGCCTAGGTAAACCACATCGACCAGAGGATGGGTTTCTATCAACTGGACATCAACAGGCTCAGGGAATCTAGTTTGAAGATTATCTTGTAAAACGGTAGAGGTACATATATCAAGTCCCAAGTTAGGGACCTTTCTAAGAGATAAAGGTAAAGCACATGGAGAATGATAGTCACCCCCAAACTTGAAGTTTTTGGTGTCTCTAGTTAGACCAATCACAATTTTCCTAATTTCTAGATCGTCAGATTCCCGAAAATGGTCAATTTCTTCTTCTAGGTTATAATCCGTTGGTGCATCCTCACTCATATTTAAAATCTCTACGAGTCTATCGTCTTCATCAGAGACTATTGTCTTCGAGTCGTCAGACTCCAAATCACTAGTCTTAGGATAAACCCGTTTCTCTAAACCATTATTGATTTCAAAACAAGAAATTTCTACATTGTCTAGACCAGTGGTATTTCTAGTCAAATCCTCTTCCTTTTGGATAGGTGAATAATCATTAAAATTATTTGAATTTGAACTATAAATAACACTCTCATCGTGAAACACAACTGGAGTGACGATTTCTTGATCACTCTGCCCGTATATTTCAAGTTCTTCACCAATACTATCCTCATCATCATAATAATATGAAGATGTTTGAACCTCGTCTAAATAAGTAGTGTTACAAATTCTATCCTCGTCCGCTTGACCTGGTGAATAACTATCAGGGGTAGCACTATATTGGGACATCAGATTATTCAGTTCAATCTGGTTCTTTGCAGCCATTTCTTTCGAACTTAATCGGATTTTCTCATACTCTTTTCTCCTCTTCTTGCTATCCTCATCGAATTGCTTTGTACTTTCAGCTAGCAGCTTGAGGGCTTTTTGTAGAGGTGTAATAGGTTCATGATGAGTGCTAGGTTGCATTTTCTCTAAGGTATCTCTCCAAGATAAATATCTCGAATTTTGCTCATTTTCATGTTCATAAGACGGGTGTATGTATGAATAGTAATTGGGATCACCTTGGTATGAGTAATAACCTCTAGAAGGTTGATGATGGTCCCGATTTCTGTCCGCACCATGTTGATAGTACTGATAATGTCTATTTTAAAATTCAGTCTGATATTCATTGTATTGGTCCTCATAATACCAGTTCGACATTTTCTAACAAAAAGTTCCTAATAAATTTACAAAAATCTAAGAAAATAAATCCTAACAGGAAGGGGTTCTAAACATACACAAACAAGGACGACTCAACCAAATCAAACCTATTGAATCTAGCAAACAAAAAGCATGATGGCTCCACTTAGATTGTTTTCTAGACCAGCTTTTATTCTTTCAAAAAACAACTAGTTACAGTTTTATCAAACCTCTTAGGACGATCCGAATTAGATTAAGTCGAAGAGAAACATGATAAGCTCTAAGGAGCTTTGATAATCCGGCCTCTTTGGCAACGTTTCCCTGGGTTACAAGGCGGCGCTAATCAACTTAAAATAATCTTTTCGAACTTCGAGTTAGGCTAACAAAGCAACCAATACAATCCTTTTGAATGATTTTCCAATAAGCTCGATACTCTATCGGTCTTCTTTCTAGTCAAATTTTAAGGATTAGGTTCGCGTTAGGTAACGTGTTCCTAAGGCGGGCAAGAAGGAAACGGTGATGAAATCCGAGTCCTTATCTTGTATGGCCAGTTCTTGCCCTTTACTAGAAAAGTAAGTCCGTTTTCAGTTCCTCAGCATATATGCATACGAAGGAATACAGTAAACCCACTTGCAGGGGATTCGTGGGTTGATCGAGTCTTACCTCCCGTTCCCGACGGGCGATGAATCGGTTGTAGTCGACTCGGGCCACCAACTCCGTGTCAGTGTGCGAACCCGAGGGGCCGAGACAATATCGAATTGTCGTCCTTCCCTGTGCAATTTATATTTAATACTACCCTTCCGTAGGGTTAAAAATAATAATAAAGTCCAAAGTCCAAAGAGAAGTGTCCAAAAATAAAAACAAATACAGAAACAATTAAAATCCTAATACAGTTTTCTAAAAAAAAAAAAAAAAAAAAATCTAATTAAAATTTAATTTAAAAAAAATCTTCGTCTTCTTTTTCGTTCTTTTAAGCTTTAGCTTTTAACTCCAAGTCTTTAATCAATTAATATAATCTTTACCTCCAATTTCTTTTTGATCCAAAACCTATAATACAAAGAAAATACCCAAAGAAACGTAAAATAGAACAAAGTAAAAAAAAAAAATCTAACTAAACTAATTAACCTAAAAAAAAATCTAAAAACAATTCTAAAAACAAGTCCGCGTCGGCGGCGCCAAAAATTGATGTAATTTTAAAGTGGTAAATAAAGATTCGTTACTCAGACTTGTGAAGATTGATTTTAAATTTAATTTCTAAAACTAAAAGTATGAAAACTCAAATATTTTTTTATAAGGTTGAGAGAAAACTGAGGCTAGGATTCCACTATTTTCCAATTTCAAAGTGATAATAATTTTAATCATGCAATTAAAACATTTTAATTTGATTCTAAATCATTGCAAAAATAGATTTTCAAAACAACAACTGTATAACAAAAGCATGGAGCATCTAGGGACCTAATCCGAAGCATGCACCATCTAACGGAATCACAATTGCTTAAAAAAAATCTTTTAAATCAATTTTCAACCAAGGCAATTAATCATAAATAATTGCATAAATTAATTAAATACATACCACATAATTGTTGGAAAAGTAGCTTCCTCCATAGCCTCAAAGAAGAAATTTAGCTCCTCATAGTAATGGCAAAATCCTCAAAAATCATTATTTATTACTCAAAATTTGCTTACAAGGAGAATATGATTGCACACAGTCGATTAGATACGACTATAAGTGTTGCTGGAAACACTTCAGTCCGTAACAGAAAGTACTTTGAATGAATATGCAACAGAAATTGAAGATTCGTTGCTGTAACGGCCGTTGCGAAATGTTCTATGTTCTTCAAGCTTCTTCAATGGCGGACAGCAGCAACAGTTTCAACTGTTCACTTTTTTCACGCTGTTCTCTTGATTCCGAGCACTTCTAAGCTTCCCCCCAATCTTTTTTCTCTGGACACCTCTAAGCTTCCTTTATATACTAATCAAAGCCTTAACCATCCTCAAAAACTTCCTTTAATTCCTTGCAGGATCACCGATCAACAATTTCCAAAAGAGAAAAGATTTTTCCTGATTTCCTTTTTCTTGCTCCGTTTAGTGATTCTATGATTAGAAGAATATTTAGATCTTTCTTCTTTTCTTCTTATTACCCAAATAACTTGATTTCCTAAAACAACTTTGAGAAGATTTCCAAAATTAAAGCTTGTTTCCATATTCAAGCTATTTCCTTTATGTGAAAATTGTTCCCGCCAATTTTTTCATTTGAAATTTGGGGTGTGGTTGCCTTTAACCAAAGTGTGGGTGCCTTAATCCAAGTTGAGGGTGCCTTTAACATTTCTCCAAAAATACCTAAAAAGCAATAAAAAAACCATAATAAGTACAAAATCGAATACTAACAATATATAAAATTGAGATCAAGTCGGACACAAAAATGTGTCTATCAATGTGCTTAAAGCGTATTGACGAGAATGCTTGTATTTGGTTGGAAAGATCTTTTAGCGAAGAGGAAGTGAAGAATGCTATTAAAGGGTTGGAAATTGATCGGGTGCGGGAACCGGATGGATACCCTATGAAGTTTTATATAATTTGTTGGGATTTCATCAAAGAAGACCTAATGAAGGTTTTTGAAGAATTTTATAAAGATAATGTGCTACATTCGTCGTTAAAAAATAACTTCATTGCTCTTATTCCCAAGAGGGTGGGAGTGGAGGAAGTAAAACATTTTCGGCCTATTATCCTTATTGGGAGCGTGTAAAAAATAATCTCAAAGGTTTTGGCGGAGCGCTTAAAGGTATATCTTCCTTCTATAATCTCCTCGTCTCAATCTAGCTTTATTAAAGGAAGACAAATTCTTGATGGAATTTTGATAGCAAATGAATGTGTGGATTCTAGACTTCGCCAAAAAATTACCGGGGTTGGTTTGCAAACTTGATTTTGAGAAAGCCTTTGATAATGTGAATTGGAATTTCCTAAATGAAGTGTTATACAAAATGGGGTTTGGTGGTGTTTGGAGGGCTTGGATTAGAAATTGCCTTTCATTTTCCAAATTCTCGGTTCTTGTTAATGGGTCGTCTCATGGATATTTCGGAAGTGAAAAGGGCCTTCGTCAAGGGGACCCACTCTCTCCTTTTCTTTTCACTATCGTTGGTGAAGTTTTAAGTTGTATGTTGAGCAAAGCTCAAGATTGCGAGCAAATATCGGGTTTTTCGGTCAAAAAAAGGGGAACAAAAATAAATCATTTGCAATTTGCCGATGATACTATCATTTTTCTTGAGGCGAAGACAAAACAAGTTGATGCCCTCCGTTATCTACTTCTTTGCTTTGAACTAACTTCGGGTTTAAAAATAAATTTTTCCAAGAATAGCTTATACGGCGCGGTTGAAGAGGGTGTTGAAACTTTTGCGAACATGTTGGGTTGCAAATATCCTAGCTTCCCTAGTATTTATTTTGGCTTACCGTTGGGAGATAAGGTAGGAGGCACTCAAAAATGGGAAAAACTATCGAAACTTGTATGAAAAGTATTACTTCTTGGCACGGAAAATTAATAGCAAAAGGAGGTAAGCTAACTTTCATCAAAAGTGTTCTAGCTAGTTTACCAATTTACTTCCTCTCCATTTTTCTTGCTCCATGCTCCATAACGAAGAATATTGATAAGTGGTGAGAAACTTCTTATGGGATAATGGTCCAAATAAGAAAAGAATACACAATATTGGTTGGTCTTTGGTCTCAAAACCTAAGAATAAAGGCGGTCTTGACATAAGAAGAACCAAACAAGTGAACTCGGCTTTGTTACAAAAATGGTGGTGGCGTTTTGGCATAGAGAAAGATTCGTTGTGGAGGAAGATAGTTGAAAATTTTGGCGAAACTACTTCCGGATGGGAAACTCTACAACCAAGAGGATCAAAAGGTGGGAGTTTTTGGTATAATATCTATAAAGAGCTCAAGAATTTCAACAAAAATATTAGATTTAAGATAGGTGCGGGCAAGGAAACTAGATTTTGAGAAGATTATTGGTTCGATGAAGGTAGATTATGTGAATTGTTTCCTTTGGCTTACAATGCTTCAAGGAATAAGGAGTTTGTGGTGGCAAGCATGTACGAAGAGGGTGATGGTGGCTTGAGATGGAGGTTTATGTCTAGACAAAGATGCCATCAAACTGTTTCAAGCGAAGTCTTATCCATATCAAATCTTCTTTCTTCCGTCTCTATTCAAGAAGGCGTCCCGGATAGCCGTCTTTGGATCGGAAATAATCATGGTCAATACACGGTCAAGGATGGTACTAGAATTGAAGAAGATCAAGATGAGTCTACTTTCCCAACCGACGTCATGTGGAACCGAAAATATCCTCACAAAATCAATTGCTTTCTTTGGCTACTCTCTAATGATAGGATAATGACAAAGGATAAATTACGAAGAAGGGTATGGATGTTTCTAGCTTATGTTGTTTTTGTGGCGAAGAGGATGAAAATAACTCGCATCTATTTTATGATTGTTGGAGGACCCGGAGAATTTGGGATCACTTTGCGGAAGGCTTTAGTAGTCGTTGGATTTATAACATGAATGTCACCATGAATGTAAAATCTTGGAGTTTTAATTGGGGAGACGAAAGACTTAGCCGAATATGGAACAACATACCGGTAGCAATATGGTGGTGCATATGGAAAGAGCGAAATGCTAGAGTATTCGAAAACAAAACGAGAAGTTTGGTAACCCTCATTCGAAACTTTGAACTTCAAGCGTTCTTTTGGGCCGAATCAAACACAAAGATGTTAGGCCTAATGGTAAATATGGTGATCGCTCTATGGGACTCCTTATTTCGTTACTCTTGATTTTGTTTTTACATTCCTCAATACCGGTTTAACGGTTTTAGTTAGTTTACTCTATTTTATGTTCATTGGGTTGAGGTACCCCTCTTAAGCATCTTTTCTTTTCAATGAATATCCTCTTTTCCGATAAAAAAAAAATTCTCAGTTGTTAACTTGACCAAAATATGATATTAGCTAGGTTTTAGAGTTTAACATTTTGCTATTACATTTTCTCAACTCTTTAAGGATTTTTTTGTAACATCAATAATTTTACTATCACAACCACTTATCAGAAATGGGCATGTGCAATAGCTAGTTTATACATACAGCAGCACCAAAAAATTTGTGATGTAGAAGTCAAGGTTTCTTGAACCGACAATTATCACTATTGACGGACTTTTTTTAAAATTGACAGGTAATACAAAACTAATAAAATAATATGGGAAGACAAGAAGACAAAAAATCACTCACGTATATAAAAAGCAAAGCGTTGTGCCAGATAGGATAGCTTAAGAGATTTATTTATTTATTTAACATCTTTTCTTTTATAGTCAACAAAACAAAACCCATTTGTATTGTATATGAATTCTCGTTTTCAACAAAAAAAGAAAAAATATTTCTTTCTTTCTTCACATAGAGGAAGGAAGAAGACATGGCTGCTGCTGCATCTTTCAAAAAACTCTACCTTTTCTGTGTTTTGTTCTTCTCAATAGTTGTTATCTCTCAATCATCACAAACCCATGATTTCTCTAATGACTTCTTGTCAAACTCCTCTGAAACCACTATTAGCAGCAGCTCAATTAATCCTGAACAGAATAATAATAATAATAAGAGGAAGTTAAACAGGATAGAACAAGGTCTAAAAAGAGCTCGATACACGATTCGACGAGCGGCTCGCACACGAAATCTTACTAACTTCCACAGTGAAGAGAAGGACGAATTCGGTTCCATTTACATAAATCCATATGCATTTTATCAGTTAAGTATCCAAACTCAAATCCCCTTTGCATATAAACCTTAAAATATCTCATTTGAATCTCACTAGCCTAGACTTCCGTGTACCCTTAAATTTAACATTAATGTCAAGCGAATCAAATTTTATACTGTGATTTTGGAACTAACTGTTGACAATTGACCCTGTGACTATATCAACCGACCTGAGTTCGAAACCGTTGCCATCTTATTTCCACTACAATACTCAACCATGGACAACCATATCATTCATGTAGAAGGGCAACAAATTGTGGAGCAGAGATTCGAAATTCTGACCTTCGGGTTTGATAAGTACTACTGTACTAGTGTTCAAATCTTGATTTGGGTTAAATTTATCTGTTTCTTTCTCAGGAGTCATATTGAGATGGAGAAAAGATTAAAAGTGTGGACGTACAAACAAGGTCAGCAACCACTGTTCCATAATGGTCCAGTAAATGGCGTTTACTCAACAGAAGGACATTTCATAGATGAGATGGAAAGTGGGTTAAGTCCATTTACAACCCAAAATCCTGATGAGGCTCATTTATTCTTCCTTCCGTTCAGTGTGGTTAACATCAAGAGATTTATTCTCAAACCAAATCCATCCATCCGTTGGACATGGCTTCAACTGTTCGTGGAAGACTATATAAAGGTTGTCTCAAACAAGTATCCATTTTGGAATAGAAGCAGTGGAGCTGACCATTTTATGGTATCATGTCATGATCGAGTCAGTCTTTCTTTCCTATTTTTAGTCTTTCAGGTGACCGATATTTTTGCGAGATTAGTAAACAATATGCTCTGTTGCAGGGGCCACAAATCTCTAGCGCTTTTCCTCGCGAGCTATTCAAGAATTTCATCAGGGTTCTTTGTAATGCCAACACCTCGGAAGGTTTCCATCCCATAAGAGATGCAACACTACCTGAAGTGAACCTACGGTATGGAGAACTTGGTCATCCACGACTCGGCAATCCGCCTGCTACAAATCGTCCCATCCTTGCTTTCTTTGCCGGCCGAGCTCATGGTTACATAAGAGGTGTATTGTTCGAGTATTGGAAAGATAAAGATGATGAGGTCCAAGTCTATCAGAGCTTGCCGAAACCATTAAACTACACTAATTTGATGATGCAAAGTAAGTTTTGTCTGTGCCCAAGTGGATATGAAGTTGCAAGTCCTAGGATTGTTGAAGCAATATATGTCGGCTGTGTTCCGGTGATAATTTCTGATAGTTATGTACTCCCGTTTAGCGATGTACTTAATTGGAGCCAGTTTTCAATTCAAATTCCGGTTCAACAAATACCCAACATTAAGGTTATCCTGAAAAACATTTCGACCGACGAGTATCTAAAAATGCAAATTAGAGTAATGCAAGTGAATAGACATTTTGTACTGAATAGGCCTGCTCAGAAATTTGATTTACTTCATATGGTACTCCATTCGGTATGGCTAAGGAGGCTGAATATAGGGTTGACGTCTAAAGTTGCTGGTTAGAGACATGTGATTGAAAATTTAGTCAGGTTTCAGTAACATTTTGCTATTTCAATTTTTTAACTCAAAATGAGTATTTTTTCTAACATAAAAAAAAGTGTAACACTGATGATTTTCCGCGTTACTATCACCTTTACTTTTATGAGAAATGGCATGTGAAAATAACTAGTTTTTACATACAGCAGAACCAAAAATTGGTGATGTAGAGTTACAGGATATCCAACCCCACATAGTTTGACTATTCCTTTTCCTGGCTGATCGACATCTTCCCTTCCGATGCTCTCGAAGACTGGGAGTTCATTTTACGTCTTTTTTTCAACTTCTCTAGTTGCATGCACTCCTTATATTTCAGCTTTGCTGTTTTAAAAAGGAGTAGAAATCTTAAGTGATAGACTAATTCAAATCAACCAAGTAGACTAGTTATTCATCTAGTTGAATCGACTATTAGATATTGTTTAATGTAAGTAACGGTCAAGAAATTACTAGAATCATAAACTGAGCTAAGTTTTTCGAATATATCTTCGGGTACATTATGAACACTACAGGAGTCTTTATCAGCTTCTTTCAGAAGTTTTTTAAACTCTACAACCTGAAAAGAAAATCAGTGAAAAAAGATGCATTAAGCAGACTAGTAGAGGATGAGTTTCACATTCTACTACAGAAAAGAGAAATCGTGTTTCAAGATAAAAGTTCCTAGAGAAGACTTGAGGTCAGCCTGTTTCCTCTCTTCTTTTAACCAAATGCCTTCAACAAACAAGAGATCAAATACAATACTTGAATATTTTAACACATTAAAGAACTTTTTGTCATAGTTCGAAGGGGCACCAGGAGAAAAGTAGTGATGGATCATCTTTCAATTTGTTCACTTATACCTCACCAATCGAGAACATTTTGACGGACTCCTAATGTTCTTTAAGACTACTAAGCGTTATTAAACAACAAATTACAAATTGATAAGTTGAAGGAACTTGTTCTGGTATCAGGAATTAGTTTGAAAAATATCTTACGAAGAAATCAGAGAGTTCTGGTACCTGATTTCTTGCCAGAAAGGTGAAGCAACGCCCACTATTCCCTGCCCTGGCAGTTCGACCTGCGCGATGGATATATGTCCTAACATGGGAAGGCATGGCGTAATTAATTACATTCCTCACCCCTTCAACATCCATACCACGAGTCATAGCATCTGAAGCAATAAGCACCTGTATTTTTCCCTCCCGAAACTTCCTGAGTGTCTTGCTGCAAATAAAGGACGGAATACGAAAATCCATAAAGGAGAATTTCCAGCATCAAACAGACTCTGTATTGCAAATGTAACCGAATGATACCTTCAGGCTGCAGAGTCTATATACAGCTCAGAACATAGATTTTCTTACTAAGTAGAGGAGTTACCTTCGTAGAGATTGAGGTTGAAAAGCAGAATATTCTTTGATCTTAAAGGGCAAATCAAAGCAATTTAACATGGTACAGAGTTCATGAGTTGAATCCTTAGACTTTGCAAAAACAATACTTTGTTCCCATTCTAGCTCGTGCAGAAGTGCCGCCAAGTAAAGAGGTCTAGATTTTACGTCACATGTCTGAACAAAGAAAGCAAAGGAAAATATACAAGAATTGATGAAGAGAATAAACTTTGAAATCTCTTAAAAATAGAAGGTTGCTAAAAGAATTTTCACATGATAGATAGATTATTTAACAATATTAAACTATTGTAACCAGATTGCTCTTTCCATAACCAAGGAAACTATTTAGAAACTCCAAGAGAATGGATTGTTGAGTAACAAATCGCTCGAGGAGGCGTACCAATTTGAATAATTGTAGCTTGTCAGGTAGCTGATAGCGGCCAGTTGTCAAAAACAAAGGATGATGCAGATCAAGCTTGGAAAGCTTGCTAGGACTTTGGGTCAGAGTAGCTGATAAAATCATCTTCACAAGCCTCGGGGAAGGTTTACCTTTAAACCCCCTTTCGATACCGCTACATCAGAAAGATTTCTTGAAGGTGATTAGTTTACAATAAGCTTAAAGGAATCTGCAGACTATGAGAGAAAAGGAAATTGCCTCTAACACAAATCCACAACCATGGAGTATTCAAATAATCATCCTGCAACAGCAGTTTTTTAAGGTCATAGCATAGTTTGTGGTTACATGTAAATGTAGTATCGTACAATATAAAACAAACGCAGGAGCACTGACGAAATATATTGGCAAAATCACAATCAGGTAAACTTTTGGCGGACAAATCTGTCAGGCAGGTTTCAATCCTCTTAAAAGGGTAATGTATCTGAAGTCAACAAACTAAGTATCAAAATGGGATCACATAGAACTTACGATCTTCTAATAGTTCTTAGGGGACCGAGCAAAGATTGAGAAGCCCTCACATGTGAAAACAGGTGTTCCTCGTCTGAACGGGTCAATTGAAGCACAGCACAAAGAAAATCCTGATATGCCTCTCCAAGTAGCTTGTCTATTTCATCAACTACCTGAAAATCTCAAGTATATAAGCCTATATATATATATCTTCTTACAACAGTTAACTGATGTCCTATGATAGAACTGACCAATGATATGTTTGTTGTGATTTTGTGAATGTTTCTTCTAACTAAACAGTTATGATGACACACACCTTTAGTTACTGAGACATTATGTCATTGATTTAATTCAGAAGGCATGCAATTTGGTGTCCTGATAGTCCAGAGCTCAGACGATTGATTCTCATGAACCTCGGGTTATGACAGTACTGACAACTGATCTAAAAAGATAGGAGCTTAGAGTGATAGGAGTTAAATCTGGCAGAAACAAAACCGAACATTCTCATCAAGTGAATAATGTAGATTGATCAATTGACGCCAGTGAATTTGTATTAATCATTAGTATCTGAGCATACTATCATGTGACAATTCTAACCCGTCCAAGATATTTGCGACTATTTGAATTCCTTATAAGTTGCAACAGAAATATCACTTAACAAATTTGGAATGTCATACTAGCAAGGCACAAGCTAATTACGTATTCAGATCCTCCTACCACACACACATGTAATTGTAAACACAAAAAAATGCTGTAGCAACAAAATATCTACTAGTATGGTACGCATACAGATCCTCTCCAAACAGGAATATGCTTCCATGTCCTTAGCTTCATCATTTGAAGAGCGAGATTATGAGTTTACGGTCTAAATCTATTCATACAATCATAGCAAGTAGATACATCAACAAGAAAACTTAAGGGAAGGGATAAACAAATGGAAAGGTGCTTCTGTTAACTTCATATAAGAAATAAGAAATTAGAGTAAAATTTCAATCTACAAAAATGGTGCACAGATAGCTCAGTTCACACAGTTTATCACTTACAAGAAAACGAAGATGCTCAAGAGTAAATCCCTTTGTTGTGTTAATATGGTCCATCAGTCTACCAGGTGTTGCCACTTAAATATCAACTCCACTTTCTAATTCTTTCCCTGGGTCATACCAAACACTAGCCTCCAGCCCAGGCCGCTTAACGAGCTCTGATATCTCATCTGACATTGGAGCTGAACCAATAGCTGAACCAACTGTTAACCCAACAGCTGCTGCTATAGATTCAAACACACTTTTTACCTACACCAAAATGCAAAAAAAGAAAAAAGAAAAAAAGAATCAATAAACAGAACAACTTCAGAAAGTTAACACATTAATTATCAATGTTTGAAGACGAACCTGCGATGCCAAATCACGAGTAGGCAAGACGACTAATGCACGTAAGCGTTTAACGTTCCGTGTCAAAAGAGATTGAACAATAGGCAATGCATAAGATAAGGTTTTCCCACTTCCAGTTGGTGAATTAATACAAAGGTCTCTCTGAAATTGACCAGGTCCAATTGTTTGTTTCCATACTGCATATTGAATAGGATAAAATGAAGTAAAATTCTCATGGATATTCCTTAATGCCTCCACCAATCTAAACAAAAACAATTCAATAATCAAAGAAAAGGATCAAAAACAACGAAAGAGAATGGCAGATAGAGAGGGAGAGGGGATACCTGGGATCAAGTTCAGGAACATGTTCTAATAGAATATCTTCAACGAGATTAACATTTATCGGAATTCTCATCCATGGGAGAACTGGGATTTTCTTCTGTTTCTGCTTCTGTTCAACCATTTCAGAAGATTTTCGTTTAGTAATAACCATTTTGAAATATCCAGCAGAAGAAAGAGTAAACCCTAGAACTAGTGGAGAAGAGAATGAAGATTTCCTCTGATAAACCCTAAACCCCAAATTATGAATTGGTTGTTTATTTTGTTTATCAAACGCCCTAAGAAATGGAGACTCAAAGTTGGGCTTACTGGTTGGAGGCCCAATACACTTGACTTTGATGTATTCACTCACGGTTACGTCCTTGAGCTTATGGGGGTTCTGTCACGGATCCTAGGTGTTTGGATAATTTTAGAAAGTAACTTTTCGGGAAAAAGAAAAAAGCATAAAGAAGGTTGGAAATAAAATTTGAGAGTAACTTTCTGGTATCGACTTTTGCTTTAAGTACCCAAACATCCTCTCGATACACTAGTAACGTGGTGGAAGAATTTATGTTGGTAAAATAATTACTGATTGATGAAAGGAAAGATATAAAAAATGCAAAAACAAACATCCTGGCATCTGATACGGTTTGAATTAGATTTTGAGTCATACTCAAACAGCCGAGTCAGATTCAAACAAAACAAATAAAATGTAAATCTGTAGCGTCCTTGAAATCTAATCTCGTATATCTAAATTAAAGTGTACTATAATATTATTATTTTTGAAGTATAAATGTACTACTTCCTCCGTCCAGGAATAGATGACATATTCATCTTTAAATTTTCTCCGCTATTAAATTATATATATTATTAACCAAGAAGATATTTTTAAAACTACCTTTTTAATTGATTATTTATAGTATAAAAAATATGTATAATTTGATAATCATGTTATATTCGTTATTTAGGTGTTTTAAAATATTTTTCAATAATATAAAGTTTATAAAAATCCACCATATATTTTAAGAGATAAATCAAATCTAAATTTTACTAATTATTATTTATAAAAATATAACTATAAAAAATATTTAAAAATACTTTTCTCACCTTATTACTTTAGAAATGGTACAAACTTAAACTAGATCATCTATTTTCGGACGGAAGGATAATAATACTACTTCTTAATAATTGAAATTTTTTTGATTGTTTTGTGCGTGGCTCCACAAGTCGGCAATGTTTGAAAATTTGGGAAATTGAATATTCATAGCTTAATGGCAAGCACGTACATGAACATCTTTTTGTATCGATAAACTCAAGGGAAATGACACTAGTGGCACATACTATATATTGTGACTGTTAACTCCATTTTGAAAAGAAAAATAAAAATGAAAACACAAGTCTTGATACACTACTTTATCATTATTAGTGTAATGGGGGACATAACAAACATTCACGATTCACCATCATTATAGAGCTATCTATAGGCATTTAGATTCAGACATGCTTTTCCAATCCCCACATGTGCTTGCTAATGTTGGAATCTGTCTTATACCAAGAAAGAATGTCTTTCTTATTCCTAAGTTGTTAATACTCAAAAGGACCATTACTTCTTGCAAGGCTTAAATGCAATAATCTATATTGCTATCTTACGTTGTGTTGCGTCAATGCTTCGCCGAGTCTGTAAGGACGGAAAACAAAAGCACACTACGCCTGCAAAACTGTGGTTTAGCATATCATCGACAATGCAAAAGCATCGCCACTGAACGACGAACTGACTGAAGTTCAAATTTCAAATTCCAAGGAAGGCAGGGGGCTCGTGGGGCCCATTTGATTTGGTATTTCAAATTGCAAACTCAAATAGTAAAATCGAAATTCTTAATGCTGATGGGTCAAAAAGTAAATTTATGCCGAGGGAATTTATTTTTCTAACCTCTTAGCATATAGGCCCTGGTTCCGTCCTTGCTGCAAGCAGACTACCGTAAGGGAGCAAAACCAGGTGTGATCCTCCTGCTAGTACTTGGAGCTGAACAAGAAACAAATTCTTTGGTTTTGGGTTCACTTCTATAACAACGAACTACTTCAAACTAACATTGTGAGTATTCAATTAGTCTAATACAACATTGACTAATTTACTACCTCAGAGTGTAACTTAGAAAGTGAAAGCAGTGATCATAATAACAAGTCAAACACATGCTTTAAAAGTTAAAATGAAATCCCTTTATTTAAGGTACTGAAATGTTAAATCAATGAAAGATGATTATTAAGATAAACACACTGAAAATAGGTCAAATTCAGAAGAAGTGGGACAATTGAGACTTGTTAGCTATACTAGGTTCTTATTGGCTCCTACTACTAGGTTCTTATTGGCTTAACAACCAATCAGCACACGAAACGTCGGGTCCATGACAAAAGTTTTCGGCCAACCGAAGAACGAAACGTTACGTTAATAGTAACATCCAAAACACTTGAATAGTTTCATGCTGAATCTCTCTGTTCTTGTGCACTCTGCAGTCTGCACTGCTCTACTACTTTAGAAAAGATGAAGATGATATGAGTTTTGAATTGACTTACTAGGATCTTTGTGGATCCGATGTGCATTGTCAGTGCATATTTTTTGGATCCCTCTTTTGTTGTCCAGTCTTGAGATTATGATCTCCATTTCTCTATGTAACTAAAAAGGGAATGCCTCAGTAGTGACCTTAAAAAAACTCGGGGTTGAGTGTTCGAATCTCACTGGTTGTCAACTCCATGGGATACTCAACCTTGTGGTGGACTTCTTAAGATTTGCTTGGCCTAATATCCAACTGAGGTGGAGAGTGAATGCTAAACATTTTCCTCAAAATAGCCGATGTAAGTATAGTATAGTGGTAAAGTCTTTGAACTATGGCCACGTACATGCGAGTCCTCCTGCTCTAATAACTTGACTTTCTTCCTACTGCTTATTATTTGGAGCTACTTCCTCCTCAAAATGACCAGCTTTATTTTTTGGGCTCAAACTAACTCTTTTATTTTTTATTTGGCTTTCTAAGTTTATTCGGATTGTTATTGGGTTTTTTTCCTCTGATTTGTTTGGATTTGATTCATCTAAAATTGTTATATTTGAATTTGACTCATTACATCTGACTGAAAATAATAAAATAATAGGAATATAAAAATAAATTTATTCCAGTCAAAGTATCAAACGAATCAGATACAAAGTGATACCTGATTCAAATAGCTCCTACGAACCGAGTCACATTAGAAAAAATAAAAAATTAACAATTTGACAGCTGATTTGATCGGAATTATATGTCAAATCAGATTCATATTATAAATCAGATACAAACAGACATGATATAACTTCGCTAAAAATATAAAAGGAATATTCCTTACATACGGTTGAGCTAAAGAAATGATTGGATTAGATTAATAAACAATTTGCGCTAACAATCATTCTATTTCTTTTTAAACGCGCTTAACTCAATCTTGCCTGCCATAATATCTTTCTCCAAATAAACCTGGAATTGGTAGACTTCCCTAATCATATTAAACCTACTTAGAATGATTGGGATTTAACATGGTAGTCACATGGATCTCTAATAAACTATATCAAAGTAATTTAAAAGAAAAATTTTGCCTCCCAACAACAACTTAAAAAAATGTATAAATGTCTCTCTAAAAAGCTATAGTTTGCACTATTGCACATTAACGAATGTCTATTGATCAAGTGTTAAGTTGCAAGTTGTGCAAGAATCTTCTCGTATAAAGTCCCTTTCTTTTCCTCTCATCTCATGGAAGACATATGCTCTTTAATTAGTCTTTACAAACATCTTCCAAACTTTTGCTTAATTTAACGTACCATAATCATCCAAGAACTCATCCAAGAAACTAAGGGAAAAAAAGGTCTAGCTAGAACTTAGCCTCTAAAGGAGTCACTTCCTTGTAGGGGAGTTGAAAAACATAAACAATTTAGGCAATTTCCTCCAAATATACAGTAGAAACTCTTTAAGATTTGTCTACTACGATATAAGTAAGCCGAGGAGAAGTCAGAAAACCTATTGTGGGGAAGCAACATCTCACTAGGTGGTGTAATTAAGTAAAAAATAACTTGGAAGCCCAATTTTGTTAATAAAAAAATTAAGCTACTTGGGCTGGATGATCCATGCTACACTCTTAACTCCGTCCCTACGAGCAAGTCCTATAGAACGCCAAATGCCACTCAGTCGACTCTGAGGAGTCCTGCTGTGTTTCTCGAGGGATTGTTGGAGTTGTTTGTTGGAGAAAATTATTCCTGTAACAGAAAAACAAACCAAAAACCAGAAGCTTCACAATTGTTAACGTTAGCGTAAATATCACAATCACACAAAGCACAGAGAGGATGAGTTGCCTGTTCAACAGACTGCCCTTAACTCGATATTTGTCAGATACACTTTAGAAAAGTGTTGCTATACCTTTAAATTTGACAAATCGAATCCAGGATAAAACCTCCTGATACCAACCCAGTTAGCAAGACTCGTCGGCCCATTGTGAACTTAACAGAAGAATAAGATAAATATTAAATCTAGTGCGCACAACAAAGTGAGAAGAAGGGAAAAGACGACAGGATAGTAGCTGCGTCTGGGGTAAGTTGAAAATGAAAATTATTTTTCTTTTATAGACAAATTTGAGAGAAGAGAATTAAATTGTATTTATGAAAAATCTTTTAATTTAATTCTCATTAATTCACATAAATAATAAAACGGTTTTTAATTCACATAAATAATGAAACGGTTTTAAAATTTATTATATGAATTTAAAATAAAACCATTAACTCTTGATAGGCATACGCTGGGCACACGCCGGCTCACGCCAAGCATACGACGGTTCACGCCAGCTCACGCAAAACACATGCAAAAAACACACGCAAGCTCCGCAAACCCGCGTGCATGCTTCGATGCGAAGCACCGCACATGTGTGAATTTGCCCACTAGCCCATTCCCTTAGTCTATATCCAATCCACATGTTTTTCCCTTAGAAGCAACTTTCGTGGTAATTAGATAAACTTCATCCTTGGTTTATCCTATGCGGGACAAACCAAAGGTTTCTCATTCACAAAGAAGTGAAAAATGGATTTTTTATTTCCACACACAATATAGGCTAGTGACCCTTTGGTCCCATCAAGATAAATTTTGTAACAAAATATTTTTTTGTAAATAAGCAATAAATTCATTTTTAATTCTAACAATCCCCCACATGAATGAAGAAAGCGATAAATCAGAAAATCGGAAAACGAGAAATACCTCTTAAGAAATAGGTGACCATATGGAATTGAACCTTTGCTTAGTGAGAAGTACCGGAACTACTTGATGGACAGTGAACGCGATGTCTTGAACTGCCATCGTTTGGTGTAGTTCTTCAATAGATCCTTACGCGAGATATCTCTCAAGATTTCTGTTAAGTTCACGCCGTTGTGTCCGTTTTGGCCCTGGACATATCCCGTTTCTCAGAATGCTCTAGAGAATCAGCTCAGTTCTCGTAGGAAGCGACCCACTTCCTCATTCAGATAGGTGAGTTCTATCAAGAGTGTTAACTGCTACACCCCATTTCAATCTTAAATTGAAACTATAGAACTCATTAAGACTTTTCAGTAAGTCATCCTCACATGCAGTCACACTATCACGTCTACACCATAGGGAAGGGACAGAGAAATTGATTCTCTGATAGTGTTTAGTGTTTACCCACCACAAATAGTTGTCTCATTCAAAACCTTGATCTTGGGATCTCCAGTCAGCAAGGTTGAGTATCCTTCATGGCAAGTTTTAATTGATGAGCTTAAGTCCCATCCCCCTCGATGCATTACTAACTATCTCCTTGGACAAGCCTTTCGTCAAAGGGTCCGCGATATTCTCCTTAGACCTCACAAAGTCAACAGAAATAACGCCATTCGAGATTAGTTGTTTTAGATAATTGTGTATTCTCCGAATATGAATGGATTTTCCATTAGCTTGACAATCACAGTGTATAGATATAGCTGGCACAGGCCTATGCCAGAGAGGAATGTCTTCTATAAAACATTTTTGCCAAGCGGCTTCCTCTCCTGCTTTATCTAACGCAATAAACTCGGATTCCATAGTGGACCGAGCGATACAGGTCTGATTGGAACTCTTCCAAGACACTGATCCACATCTTAGAGTGAAAACGTATCCACTCGTAGATTTAGACTCTTCTGAGTCTGCTATCCAGTTTGCATTACAATGTCCTTCAAGGACTGCAGAGTATCTCTTATAACTCAAACAAAGTTTAAAGTGTATTTTCGATACCTTAACACTGTAAAAAGTGCATCCCAATGCTCCTATCAAACTGGTTATATTTTCTAAGTACAGATTCAATGTAATGAGATTGACTAAGACTATATCTATTAGACTCTCTTCTAATTTTCATCCCTAAGATTACATCTAAGGGACCCAAGTCTTTCATGTCAAGGTCTCATTCAACATGTTCTTAGTGGAATAAATTACATCTATGGTTGTATCCAGTATAAGCATATCATCAACATACAAACATACAATCACACAGGCATCATTGACAATTTTAGTGTAAACACACTTGTCAGATTCATTTATTTTAAAATCCACTAGAGAACATTACATGATCAAAATTTTCATGTTCTAAAAGATTTTTTCTATTCTAAATCTTTTGCCTTTTCTAGGCTCAACTTCATCTTCCTATAGAAGTATTGTATGACAAGTAGAAAGGACATCTAGGGGATCAATACATATCATGCGAGATTCAGATTTTAAAGAAAAATAATTTTTCCAATGAACACAACATCCCTAGATTCCATATTGGTATTCAGACCAATTTCTAAAATATCAGAACTCACAACCCTAACCATATGTAGTGTGTTCAGGATATCCTATGAAGACACAATCAAAAGTTTTTGGGTCATATACATATCCTCTTAGGTGGAGGGATAGAAACCTTAGTCAAGCACCCCCACATTTTTGAAGTATGCAAAATAGGGTTGTCTGCCTTTCTATAATTCATTTGGAGATATATCTGATCCTTTAATAAGTACTTTGTTCAGGACATGGCAAGCTGAGAGGACGGCCTCCCCCCCACAAGTTCGCAGGTAGTCCTGAACTAATTCATGGTTTTATCATCTCCTTAAGGGATTATAATTTCACCTCTAGTTTGAACTGAGTTCAAGTCAACTAGGTCTGAGGAATTAATTCCAAGGGTTTAGAATTTTTCCTGAACACTTTTCTCATATGACATTTTAGCATATTTTAATTTATGCATATTTAACCTTTATGTTTACTTTCCAAATTAAATTAGGGAATGCAGCCTATGCTCGCCAGATTAATCATTGAAAAACATGACCAAGTCTGTCATGTAGAATAACACACAAACATAAAAGGAATCAATTTTATTTATTTAAATTGAGGTTACATTTAATTTGTAAAAGACCCTCTGTCTTATAGCTCTTTCCACTGAGTTACACTATTTTTCTCAGTTTCATAAAAACCCTTATCATTTAATATACTACAAGATACAAGAATTTTACAGATGTCCGGAACATGAAAAATTTCTTCAATGTGAGAGTTTTTGCCAAAAATTGAGCTTCAACCCAACTTTGCCTTTTTCCGCAACCTGTGCTGCGGACGAGTTACCCATATCGAGCTTTTCTCCTTCCCCTATATTCTGATAGGAGGTGAACACATCTTTGTTTCCGCAGACATGCTTGGTAGCACCAGAGTCTACCCATCAGTTTCTCACATTGGTTACCAATTTGACTTCAGACATTGTACCAAAAAACTAGTTCTTTTGATTTTTCATAGTAATTTAGCATTATTTTATTTTATTTCTCTATAAATAAAATCCTTACGATTTCTATAAAATATTGCTTAATTATATTATGAATATGATTTATTTATAATCAAATAATCAACACCCATGCATGCTCCATGTAAAATCATTTTAGTGCATGATAACTACGTTTTATTATGCGTATAATAATTGTCTTGATTTATGCATTAAATTTAGTGCACAATTACGTTCATCAAACGTGACTTACGGTTGTTAAAATGAGTGTAATAACCGTTTTAAATAATTTCAAGACATCATGCATACGATTCATATATTAAAAATATATTATGATAATAATTAATAAATCATACCTGTATATTATGATTCGTCCATATTCAGTTTCTGTTGCTTCCTTTAGAACGACCAAGAAAACTGCCTCCGAGAATTCCGCAATTTAACGACCAAGAAAACTGTCTCCGAAAATTCTGCAATTTTAACGACCAAGAAAACTGCCTCCGAAAATTCCGCAATTTTAACAACCAAGAAAACTGCCTCCGAAAATTCCGCAATTTTAACGACCAAGAAAACTGCCTCCGAAAATTCCATAATTTATATTCCGCCCTTAATTTAGCTGAACGCTAAGAAATTAAATTCAAAGACCAGACCAGAACATCATTTCATCTTTCACACTTTAAAGATTAATTTATGAATTACTGATAACCCATAATGTGTCAAATGCTAATAAACCATGTGGCCAATCGATGAACTCATTCTTCCAGCTTTCTTGCATGAACGTGCACAAAAGTGTTTTATTGGCCTCATATGCCTGCTTGTTCAGTATTTCATTTTAATGCTTTAATCTCTCCGCGGAGCTTCTTCCTCAAACTTCGAAGTAACAAGTCATTATCATAGCTGGAAACACTATAGGTAACATTTGTCCATATTTCACTCTTACGTCCATTTATTATATCGTCCCTTGACAAGACTTTGACAACCCATTAATTACTCATTTTGTGATTGAGTATAGGTTGTTGACAAGATCTTCACAGGCTGTCCATGCTGTGTGGCATAAAGGTTTAACCATAAGTAGCATCTGTCCGGATTTTGTGGGACTGCATGCACAACTCATCAACTTTCCTTTAGAGTCCACGTTTCTTTTAAAACGGCATCATCATCAAAACATTTAGATCCATTCAACATTTCATGTTATTATGACCTTCTCGATGACGATCGAATAAAAAAGAGAAACCGTCACTTTTAACCAGAAGCTTTTCGGGAAAATTCCTTCTTCATCACCGCCGCATTTCCTCCTCCATTGCAGTCGAAGCAATTTTGAAAGCCGCTCTGTCGAATTTCAGCATGAAGCATCGTTTGACATCCTCTTTTGTAGGCTTGCAGCCATACCGGTCACGTCTAGAAGTCAAGTCCGAAAGTTTTGGGTACGTGTAATGTAGAATAGCAGCCACATCCAATTTGAACTCATTTGGAGTCTTCATATAGTTGTGCCATCTGTGCGCACCATTAGGACGGAGATGATCTTGAACACGAGCAGCTGATTTCCATTTCCATAAGTAAGAAAGTAGTTTGGATTATTACGTGTTGCTTCTTGGTACATGCCAAAGTATGTGTCCTTTGGAAGATGGTCATAATTCTTCTGAAATATCGAAACTTCTTTGATTGGGTAGTTTTTTTTTCAACAGCACTCCAATAGAAAGCACGAATACAAACTAAATTTGGATGACGTAATTTAGCAATACCCCGAACTTGATTTTCAAAATCACGAAATCTTTGAACACTAGTTTCACCAATTCTTCTAACAGCAAGTGTTGTTCCGTCTTTAAGAACAACTTTATAAACAATACTTGTACCAGTTGTTCCGTCTTTTCTTTGATTAGAGAGCTTGTGTTGTAAAAGACAATTGAACACGGGTGCTCGGGCTTCCATTATTACAGAAAAAGAAATTATCGAGTTAAGATTGTTGGAGAAAATTATTCCTGTAACAGAAAAACAAACCAAAAACCAGAAGCTTCACAATTGTTAACGTTAGCGCAAATATCACAATCACACAAAGCACAGAGAGGAGGAGTCGCCTGTTCAACAGACTGCCCTTAACTCGATATTTGCCAGGTACACTTTAGAAAAGTGTTGCTATACCTTTAAATTTGACAAATCGAATCCAGGATAAAACCTCCTGATACCAACCCAGTTAGCAAGACTCGTCGGCCCATTGTGAACTTAACAGAAGAATAAGATAAATATTAAATCTAGTGCGCACAACAAAGTGAGAAGAGGGGAAAAGACGACAGGATAGTAGCTGCGTCTGGGGTAAGTTGAAAATGAAAATTCTTTTTCTTTTATAGACAAATTTGAGAGAAGAGAATTAAATTGTATTTATGAAAAATCTTTTAATTTAATTCTCATTAATTCACATAAATAATAAAACGGTTTTTAATTCACATAAATAATGAAACGGTTTTAAAATTTATTATATGAATTTAAAATAAAACCATTAACTCTTGATAGGCATACGCTGGGCACACGCCGGCTCACGCCAAGCATACGACGGCTCACGCCAGCTCACGCAAAACACATGCAAAAAACACACGCAAGCTCCGCAAACCCGCGTGCATGCTTCGATGCGAAGCACCGCACATGTGTGAATTTGCCCACTAGCCCATTCCCTTAGTCTATATCCAATCCACATGTTTTTCCCTTAGAAGCAACTTCGTGGTAATTAGATAAACTTCATCCTTGGTTTATCCCATGCGGGACAAACCAAAGGTTTCTTATTCACAAAGAAGTGAAAAAAGGATTTTTTATTTCCACACACAATATAGGCTAGTGACCCTTTGGTCCCATCAAGATAAATTTGTAACAAAATATTTTTTTGTAAATAAGCAATAAATTCATTTTTAATTCTAACAGTTTTGTGTTCTAATCTCGTTGTTAAAGGTGGAGATGAGAAAAAATCATCTTTATTCCAAATAGTTGTTATTGACTCATCATCCTAGTGTTACTCATTCTGTTCCATGTCGGCCCCCTACGATTAAGGGGGGCCAACCGGGGAGTCAATTGGTCTTGTACTCATTCTTCTTGATGTTGCTTGCCAACTGACTCATTTTCGAGTATATGACATGATCGGGGGTCAACGCTTTCTCGATGATTACATCATTGTCCAAATCAGCTCTAGCGCTTCTCCGCCGCGCATATAAGAAGAAACAAAGATATGTACATATCCACTTGCAGCAAAACAAGAGCTAGCGATATATTCCATTACCAAAGAATTTTCAAATTTGGAAACTCAATGAACTCCGCCATGTATGAATACAACGAATTATATGATACTAGCTGCACTAACAATGGCGCCAATTTCCTCGGAAATGTACCGGGAATAATATCTTCATCAGCAGTTCCCTATGAGTCTTTAGCAGTCTTCCCGTCAACACTTCTACTTCCAGATCGTAACTTCCCGGAAAATAATAACAAGTTCGAATCAGTTAGCAGCGGAGCTCTAATATCTCCAACAGTATTGAAGTCAGAGGATATGGTTAATGAACATGACGGCTTTAATAGCATTAGCAACAATTACTACAACAACAATGGTGTTTATGATGAATTAATATCTCCGAACAATCCTTACAATCAACGCTCGAGCTCGAGTTTAAGTAATTTGTTGCAGAGAAGCATGAGCATGAATTGTAGCAGTAGTAGTACTAGTGCCTACTCATCACTTCATTATCAAGAAAATGGATTTCTTCAACACTACCCAAACTTTTCTTCGACGAAGACATCTATTCAAGAATGTAATAATCGCAGCATTATGAACTTACTTGAAACAAGTCCTATCAGAAAAGTGTTTAGCACTGGCGATTTACAGGTATACTTTCATTTTTATCCCCCAAAGTTAATTGATTTGAATTCGTGTACGTGTTTTTCTTTTTTTGATCGGTCGAATTTGTGTACGTGTTCATAGCAGTACCTTGAATTGGAACTGATTGTTAGTTGTTTTTCTTTAGCAAATATGCACAACGACCCCACGAAGTCGTCGATCAGATAGTAGTTCTTCGTTGCATGAAAATATTAATCAAATCAGTGAAGGGATGAAAAAAGTTGGTCGCTACAGTGCAGAAGAACGAAAAGAAAGAATCGCAAAATACAGAAGCAAGAGAAACCAAAGAAACTTTACTAAGAAAATAAAGGTAACTATAGTATTTCACTTAGATGTGATCCACGTTAGCGCGAGTAGAAGCTGTCATCAATAACAGATCCTATCATTTGTCATGGTTTGCATTTGTAATGTAATTAAGTTTCTCTTATACGTTTTTGTTTTTGGTTTCATGTAGTACGCTTGCAGGAAGACATTAGCGGATAGTAGGCCTCGTGTTAGAGGTAGATTCATGAGGAACGAAGAGCCAGAGGAACCAAGCGAGATTTGTTTCAGTTCACAAACTGATCACGTTCATCCCGAGTACTGGAATAATCATAATAACTACCAACAGATAATTAATGGTGGTAATGTGGTGCACGGAGAAGAAGATATAGACGATGAAGCTTGGACAAATCTCTTGGAATCATTCAGTTAATAACAATCCATATTTTCCTTGTTAAGTTAGTTGGTCGACCATAATAATGTTTTATCTTCCTTTGCTTGTCAGACCTAGACTAGGCCAGGCGAGGCGAAGCGAGTTTTTCTTAGCTATGCCAACTAGTCCTAATATAAACTTTCAACCAAAAATACCATCTAGGCAATGTATGATAGTGGCTCTGTACCTGTGGAGTCCTCCAATGCATTCATATTTCTCCATTTATTCCTCCTCCTCTTTTAATTTCAGGATTATATCTATATATCCATCATTGTACTGTACATAGCACTGATTTTTTTTTATGCTTAAAGAGCAATTTTGCGGTCTATTTTACAATTTGTTAGAATATTTTGACAGCTAAACTATGTAATAAGTCTAGATAAACGTAAAAAACTTCAAAACGGGACACTATTTAAATGTCCAAAAAATCCACGATCAATAATATTCATAGCCTAGATTCAAGATTGATTTGGAAAAAATCCGCAGAAAAATAACGAGCGACTATGACACTGAAACAACGGAGTCAATTTAGAATCGATACTGGATAGGGATGAACCGTGCATGCACCAAAAAAAGAAAGAGATATAATAAGATTAAAAGGTATACTGGAAAATTTGTAAATATAGATGTGGACGCGACAAACTTTTTAGAAAGAAGATGGGGCAAATAGTATATTTATTGTATAGATGATCAAAACATGGAGATCGTCTTTGATTTTGATTTTGATTTTGATTTTGATTTTGATTTTGATTTTTTTTGTTAAACGAAACTTTGCTTTCTTTTAGTTTTAAAGAGAAAAGAAAAGTCTTGTAGTGTCCCTAGTTGTAAAGTAAGTCGGCCGCCTCTCTAGTCTAAATATATTTATGGGACGATTCTTCATACAGCTAAGCTAAGGGCTAACTAAAGCCAAAACCAATAGTTTAAGCTGCTACAACTATCTTTTCTGGAATACTGAAATAAGGAAGTATTAGCAAGAAGGGACAATTGTTCTTATTTGCTGGTTGGCTTTCAAAAATCTATTAGTGCATATTCACAAAAATATATCCCTAAAATTTCAGCTTAATTTGTTCATTGTTTGCTAACATATAAGGGGTTTCGATTTCTCTTTAGTTTCTTCTTACTTTTATTTAATCCTGGTTCTGCTGCCACTCAATTTTATTCATCACTGTTATAATGCACAGAGATGATATTAGTTTAATTAACAGATTACAGAGGGAGGAAAATGCCCTTGTGATTGTTGGTAATATCTTTTCTTTTGATGCAAGAGCATGCATTTCTCTCAAGCTGAAATAGAATAATATGAATGAGCATGTGAATCCAAACCAGCCAACCCGATCTAATTCATTTTTAGTTTAGCGGCTGGACATGCAACGGGTTTATAGAGGGGTTGACATGAATGCATTTTTGAAAATCCACTGAATAATTGATTGGGTGCGGGTATAAGTCTAAAAATCCATTAGATATTTATACCCGCTATGTTTAAGGGTAAATAGGAAATTTATAAAATATAGAGGGACATATATATATATATATATATATATATATATATATATTAAAGGTATTATATCATTTAATGGTTTCATTGTAACCTAGTTGTGCCGATGAATTAAATTTACAAACAAGCGGTAATGAGTATACTCTTTAAATTTTACTTTTGGTTGTTGGATGATATTATTATAATTTTAGTCTTGTTATATTGTAATAACTTAATATATTCTTTAAATTTGAGTAATCTAATCTCTAAATTAGTTTCTTTTTTGTTATCATGATAACTATTTCTATTTTTCCTAATAAAAAAATAAAATATGTGGATTTACTCGTATTTAATCCGTCCACCCACCCATCTATGGGTGTAAAATTTATGGATGATAGACTGGACACAGATACAAACCTAGCACCCACCATTTTGATGGATTGGATCTTGGTGGCACCAAATCCATAGGTTCCACCCGTTGCTCACCCTGGATATGGAACACAAGCTACCAAGTCCTCTGAAAGTCTAAATTGGCAAGTAGCAAAGGCTTAACAAACTTGTCAACAAGTGAACCAAATTTCAATTGGGGTAGGGATTCTGATTATGTAAATGAACAATTATCTGTTATAACGACCCTTATTGACCAAGTTCAACGGTCTTTTTTATTTTTTACATAATAAGGAGTAAAATATCAAGGTGACCAAACTTGGTATACAAAAAACTCATGTATAAATTGGGATCCATAAAAACTCCATATTCGACTAAAATGACATGAAAACTCTAATTTTTTTTAAAAACTCCAACTTGGTGGGGTGTGATACTGGTATTGATGGTGACGGTGATACTGGTGGCGTCAATGGTGGTTGGTGGTGGTGTTGTTGGCTGATGCTGGTGGGTGGTATTGCTAGTTGGTGGTGGTGACTTGGTATTAATAGTGTTTGTGGTGAGAAGAAAATAGAATCTGGAGTTGGATTTTTTTTATTTTTAGTTGGACTCAATTAAAAGAAATGATATTTTAGATAATTTTTGTTAAATAGGTTTTCTATATATGTTTTTTCTTTGTTGGGTTTTGGTAGTATTAGGTAAAGGTTTGTGGAGCTATAATCTACTGATTATTTTTTTTATTCGATACATAGAAGTCCCTGGAACTGCTACTTTGGTACACTAGTCTAGGACTCATAATCAATGGTTTACCTTAAACATGGCCAGGCCCAGGAGTCCAGGACCAGTATGCACTCTCGAACAATTTTTATGCACCCTCGACCAATTCATGTGACATTCCAATTTTACTTTTTAATTTAATTTTGAAAATTAAGTAATGCTGTCATCCTTTAACTATTTAATAAATCAAATAAATATGCCAAACTAACACTTCTGAAAGAGTGTACACAAAAATGAGATTGAAAGTAAAACTGCTGGTCTAAGCAGGTGGTCAAGAGTTCGGGTTTTGGTAAATTAAGTTCTTAAGTAAATTTGTTATTAAAGTATAGGACTTACGAGCTAAGTTAGTAAAATTTATTCCTAAAATTGAGGTTTGAATCGTTTGATCTAATGTAATTTAAGAGAATGGTAAAACTTTGTGTTTAGATTTTAGGTCTTTTTGTTAGGGAGGGTCGAGTGCTGGTGTGAAAGAAAAACTTGTAGAAAGAAGATTTTGATATTCTAGTGTTAAAGGTTTAGGACTTTTATCCTAAACCAGGTTTCTAGAGTGTTTTTTGGTTTCTCTTATACTACTAGCAACCATAAAAAAAGGTGTTGAAGGTTTGGAGAGTTGATTTCTAATGTTTTCTCCAGTGGTATTTTCGGGTATGTCTTGTTAACTCTTCTTTTTGACCTTTTTCTTGTGGGTTATGTAAATAGCGTGTAATGGTCTTGATTATAGTATAAGTTTTTCTGGTGGGTTTTGGCCATGGATGTAGTATGTAAAGATGAACTATGTATATCTTGTGTTGTGTGATTGTGTGCTTGTTTATACTTATGTCTCTCTTATTATTTCTCCTCGTTTGATTAAAATCACCAATTGCCCTTTGTAATCCTGTCTTCCGCTGCGTTCGAGGTGTCAATTTCCCAATAAAAACCCTAATCATTGATTCCTTATCATGATTGGTGCACAAATTCTTAACTTAGAGATAAATGAAAACAAAGTAATCTGTTGAAAGGTTTTTTTTATACCAAGACATCTCTTTCTTTTTCTTTTTTTAATCGATAAACAGTTCTTTTACCAATCGATAATGACTAGCTATTGAATTAACAACTCCATAGTCATTTTGACATGTATCTTTTGTTAACCCTTATGGTGATTCAATACTCAATATTCAAGATTCAAGGTGAAAACCGCAATTAAAAATATTGATTCAAGTTGCATGTCAAGCATTTGCTTGAACTTAAACTTAAATCAAGTCTAGTAGTCCAATAATTAAGCTTAAAAAAATCATTTTTATGCCCAATCATTATACGCAAAAAAATTGAACCATAATATTAACACATTTGTACTAGTGATCCAGCGACTTCACACTTTTATACCAAACCATCAAAACCCAATGCACCAAACCTTCATATATATTTCCCTCGAATCTTGAATCACCGCAAAACTTACGAGTAAATAAATTCAAAGTGACGTGACTACAAGTTTTTGTTGGAAGTTTGATCACCATAAAAGTTAGCCTTAAAAGGTGTTTAGATACCATCAAGAAATAGCTTTTCACCTTGGTTAAGTCCAAGAGCTAAAAGTTACTTTGGGAGCAACTGGCCAAACAAGCTCTTAGGTATTATTGGTTCTCCTTAAGCACGTCAGTTTAACATTAGGGGTGGGTCGGATTAACCGAAAACCGAATTGAACCGAAAAAAATCCCGAACTGTAACTGATATTGACCGAACCGCTGCTGAACCGAAGTTGAACCTGTGATCCCGAACCGAACCGAACATGAACAGGTTTTGGGTTCGGTTTTGCTTCTCCCATTCCCGAACCAACCGAACCGAACCGAACCGATACTATTACATATATATTTCTAGTTACGTATGTACACTCGCGAGGCCCTGATTGAGACGATTCAAAGTCTGATTTTTGGTGGTTGGAACATGGCCAACACAACCCATAACAAAACCTTTTCAACTATGTATGTTTAAATAGGTACCGTCGAAATCGGAATTGTAATTTCTTGCTTTGCTGCCTACTCTCCGACCCAAAGTAAAAGTCATTGCAGAATGTGAAAACTGGTACTAAGAGCATTCCCACAAATTATGATTTCTCTCACTGTTTTTCTTCTTCTTTTAATTTCCCAAAATCTGTCTGTTGTTATAATATGGTGTTAATGGTGTACATGGATGAAACAGGAGAAAATTTGTGTGGAAACCGCTGAAAAAAATAGTTGGATTTACTGATGAAAATGTGGCAAATGCAACGGTATCTCCAGTCCTAAATTTCAAATGATTTATCACAAGAAGAACAACAGATTTAAATTTAGTAGATAATGGTTTCAAGCACAAAAAATCAAAGAGAATATATATATATATATATATATATATATATATATATATATATATGTAATCCATGTACTGCACATAATGAAACCATTTAAATGCAAATAATACAGGCTTTGTAGTCTACTAAACTCTACTGATTGTTGTTATTTAATCTACTGTGTGTTTAATATTAAAATGGTAGTTTTTTGTTGGTTCAAAACCGATACCGAACCGAATTGACTCTAACCAAATTCACCCGAACCGATAAGATTCCATCTTTTTAATAGTGTTTTCCGTATCGTACATAACCGAAATATTAAAAGTAAGAAGGGAGTCGGATAGATTAAATATCGAACTGAAATGCCCCGAACCCACCCCAATTCAACATGTCGTACATGTGACCCTTCCGTACTTCCGTCCAAATACATTTCCATCTCCCAGCAGGTAGGTCCCACCTTCTAATTATTCGTCAGTTAGATTCTCCACCAACCTTGCCATCCACTTTAAGCTGATTCTACCCACCATCCTCCTTATACCCAAAACCCGTTGATATTCCTCAAAATCCACTTCAAAACCTAGATATTCCAATTCTTGACTCTTTCCCACAACATCAGCTTCTTCCAAAAAAGAAAAAAAAAAATTCCCTTCCCCAGATGTCAACTCTGGTGCTACTGACTTATACAGGGGAGGGAGGGAAGTTCTAAACTGAATCTAAAAGATCTTCTACTAAAATCCCTTTAACAATTTCATCTCTACAAAACCTTAAGTTATCATCTCAACTGGGTATTTCCATCACTAAATTGAAGTGAAGGAAGAGCCATTATGGATCCAGCTTTTGTTGAATTCTTTAAAGGAATGGTAAAACCATTAGCAGCTACTGCTGTGGTTTTAGTGGCAGTTGTTTTATCATTTGCTCAGAATTTAGGATTAGAGAAAGAAATGATTGTTTCAATTATTAGAGCTTTTCTTCAGTTATCTGTCATTGGATTTGTTTTGCAGTTTATTTTCAATCAGAAAAATTCTGGATGGATTGTTCTTGCTTACTTATTCATGGTTTGTCTTTCCTTTCCCCCTCTCTGCTGTTTTTCTTCATATTGTTTTTACCTCTGAATTTTTGAATTTTCATTTCTGGGTTGTCCTTAGACATCTTCTGGTATTCATTGAGTTCCTTGAATTGTTCCTAGAGCTGGTAGTTCTATGATTTTGATTTATGGTCAACCATGGGACTCGAATTACTGATCTCTGACCAACGAGCTAATCACGGCTAGCTATGGTGTTTATTAGTTAGTTTTCCTTAAAATTGTTCCTCATGGAATGAAATTCTTGGTGTTCCTACAGGTTACGATTGCTGGTTATACAGCGGGTCAGCGTGCAAAACATGTTCCACGAGGGAAGTATATTGCTGGATTATCAATTTTAGCAGGGACATCTGTAACCATGTTCTTGCTGGTAATTTTAAATGTGTTCCCTTTTACTCCTCGGTACATAATCCCGGTAGCAGGAATGATGGTTGGTAACTCAATGACAGTTACTGGAGTTACCATGAAAAGGCTTCGGGATGATCTCAAGATTCAAAAAGCTCTGGTGTGTTGACAAATCACCTACTTGTCCAAATATAGCTGGAATTTATATGTTTACTCACCTCGACATTTGGGTGAATGTGTCTGTGTTCTTTTATGCAGGTAGAGACAGCATTGGCACTTGGGGCAACGCCGCGACAAGCAACCGTTGAACAAGTAAAAAGGTCTTTGATTTTAGCTTTATCTCCAATTCTGGATAATGCAAAAACAGTAGGATTAATATCACTTCCGGGTGCAATGACTGGACTTATAATGGGAGGAGCATCACCTATGGAAGCCATTCAATTGCAGATTGTTGTAATGAACATGTTAATTGGGGCTTCTACTATGAGTAGTATCATGTCAGTATACCTATGCCGGCCTGCTTTCTTTACTAAAGCTTACCAGTTGGAAAGCACGGTATTCATTTCGGACTAGACATTTTTCGAAATGTGAGACTAACTCTGATGCTTATATGAAATAGTAAATGTAATGCTTAGACTTTCCTGTGTGAAACTCTGTTTGTATAACTGTAATGGGTAATAAGAGTTTTTTGCAACTTAGAATCCAAATTTGCGGTAGTTATGGAGTAGAAACATGAATGAGATACCAAATGAATTAGATTTTCGCTACCTACTCTGATGTCTTTGTTTGGTTGTCCCAGAAGCATACTCTTGCTTGCATTGCGTTTTATACACAGTAACATTCCAAGATAGACCTAAGAGTAGGTTTTCGTCTCAAGAGATAAAAAATTGGTAGTTCGTGTGAGCTCCACTGTTCAAGTTGTCAATGCTTGGTAGTTAATCTTGGAACCCAATTGAACAATAAGGCTGTCGAAGTTCTGGTTCGAAATACTTCAGCAGGAGCTGAATTCGTTGGCGGAACTGGAGTCATATGGGATTCCCATCTATTTTTAATTGCATTGATTTACCGTCTATCGGAGTGATTACTTAGTATGACATTCAAGGCCTATCATGTGGGAGTTCTCCAGACGGCAGGATAATGGGCAGTAGTTAGTGAAACTAGCTGGTAACCGGCAGAAAGACCAGCTGAGACTGGGAGAGTGCTTTGTTGGAGCTTTTGTAGTGTAATCTCTCGGACCCTAGGTTCGCAAGGTAGCAGATACCTACGGGACTTGCCATAATCACTAATTTCTCTATCCTCTTAAATGAAGCTTTGAACAGACCTTTTGCAGAAAAATTGTTGGTTATAAAAAATCCTGTGTTTTCTTCTTTGGGGGTCATAATGAACATTTTGGGTTAAGAGACAGTATTTTGGTCACAGTGCAGATCTGGTGCTACGATGGTAAGTTTCGGGTTACAGTGTAAATTTCAAGTTGCGGCCCGAATTTTGAGTCAGGCGGCAGATTATAAATCAGAACGTAGATCTTTTACCACCGAGAAAAAAACATTGGATCGCTAGGCAAATCCAAGCCCATTAGGCCCATTAAGGTCATGCGAAGGCTCCAATGCAAAGGGTCAATGACCTCGAGGTCCTAAAAAGGCATGATACCTAAGATTTAAAACCAAATTTTTATCTCTGATACAAAGATAAGGTTAAAAAAAAAAGATATGTCTAAGGGGTGAAAAAAAAGGTATATATTAGACTTTTTTTATGATTTTAGATCTTAAGTCCATATCACTATTTTGTTTCTAATTTTAAATAAGATATATCTGTTAAATAAGACTTTTAACATTGACAATAAATTTTAAGGTAAAAAGTTAGACCTTGACCTCTAACATTGGAGATGTTCTTACTGTACAACTTTTCTTATCACAATGCATACTCATCATGGTATATAGATTTTGAATCATGTGGTATATTTGGTTAAGATGGCAAAATTCGGATGAAGTATAAAAATCTGCCTCACGCTGCGCATTTTCCATTTTCCAAGTTGATTGAGTTGATCGCCCCCTCATCGCCGCTTGGATTAGATTATGAAATAGTAACAACTTTAATGGGGAATGGTAAAAATGCCTGGCGAATTTGAGGGCGACCAAAAACTAATTAAGGGCGACTAATAAAACAAAATAAGGTCATTTTGAAGTAATCTCAATACATCCCTTATACATGTATTTTCTATAATGGCTAATCTACCCTTGCTTAATTAGTGTTAATTTTGATTAATTAGTTAATTAATTTGGTTATAGTTAGTGTTAGAAAATTATTTGAGGTAGTTTTGGAAGAGAATTTGAGAGTGTTTTAGATTGATTTTTCGAGTTATAGTTTTGTACAATCAGTAGACTCGTGATTTTTATTCCTATCGATTGTACAATCGGTAGTTTACTGGAGTATTTAAACTACCGATTATAGGTGTCGCCCCAAATTGAATTTCTCAAAACCTTCCAAAATTTCTAACTCTTCATCTTTCACAATCGGTAGAAATTGAAAATTTATATCTACCGATTGTAGCCAGAATTGAACTAAACTTTAAAATTTTAAACTTTGTATTCGGTAGTTTAATGATCAAATTAACCTACCGATTATACTTGTTTTTTTGTCCAGGACTTTTCTTGCCATAATCGGTAGTTAGTGAACATAAATAACTACCGATTGTGGATAATCGGTAGCACGGGAATTTAATAACTGCCGATTGTATGTAATCGGTAGTTTATAAACATTATTATCTACTGATTATGCCGATTTTACTTAACATCTAACTTCGTATACTATTTCAACATCCGAAGAAAAACTTGTTCAGATAAAATTACTACATATTGTTCATTAAACCTGTCGTTTTATACTATTATTATATTACATATTATTTTACACTGTCTTGGAAATTTTATTTCTGCTTTAACGGCATGGACGAACCTTAAACCGGTTGAATCTGTCCATCACCTTAATGATATTGAAATGAGCTTCGTAATGGTAATTTGATCGTTTCCATCGTCGTCATTCCTCGAGAGATCTCGCTATAGCTTCATCATTAGTTTCATCCCTCAAACGATATCGATTGACAAGATAAGTTAAATTCACAAATGGATCAACTTCTCTTACTATAGAATGAAATCGACAAAAAAGATCAGCTTTATTACGGTTATTGGGGTTCCCGGCGTCAACACAAAAATGTTCGATTACATTATCCAAATAACTCATACTCATTACACCATTTTGCATACGTTTTTCTCCTCGCTTCGGATAGAATTGCACATAGCGCCTGCATAACGATAAATCTTCCTCTACCGTGAACGGTTGAGCCATTAATTTATACGGTTATTTCTTCGATGTTAGAGAGTTAAAATGTATTGGAGGTGCATAAATGAGAATAGGTCACCCTCCTTATATAGATTAGAGTCTTAACGGCTCTTTTATTCAAAAAAAAAAGTTGTTGAGGGTTGGTGTAACAAGAGTGTACATAAAATATATACACTAAGTTCGAACTAATATTAACAATCAGAAGTTTTGGGATCACCTTTACCTACCGATTCTAATAAGTAGCCTCAAATTGGAAATCAATTTTTTTTAAAAATTTTCAACATTTTGTACAAGCACAATCGGTAGTTTAAGAAATTCTTAAACTATCGATTATTATAAGTAGCCCCAAATTGGATCAAATTTTTTAAAAAAAATTCAGCATTTTGTACAAGCACAATCGGTAGTTTAAAAAATTCTTAAACTACCGATTATCATAAGTAGCCCCAAATTGGAATTCGAATTTTTTTAAAAAAATTGAACATTTTGTACAAGCACAATCGGTAGTTTATAAAATTCTTAAACTACCGATTATCATAAGTAGCCCCAAATTAGAAATCGAATTTTTTTAAAAAAATTCAACATTTTGTACAAGCACAATCGGTAGTTTAAGAAATTCTTAAACTACCGATTATCATAAGTAGTCCCAAATTGGAATTCGAAATCTTTTAAAACATTTGAATATTTTGTACAAGCACATCGGTAGTTTAAGAAATTCTTAAACTACCGATTATTATAAGTAGCCTCAAATTGGAAATCGATTTTTTAAAAAAAAAATCAACATTTTGTACAAGCACAATCGGTGTTTAAGAAATTCTTAAACTACCGATTATCATAAGTAGCCCCAAATTGGAATTAGAATTTTTTTTAAAAGTTTGAACATTTTGTACACGCACAATCGGTAGTTTAAGAGCCCCAAATGGAATTCGGGTTTGGACATTTTGTACACGCACAATCGGGTTTAAAAAATTTCAGCATTTTGAACAAGCACAATCGGTAGTTTAAGAATTTCTTAAACTACCGATTATCATAAGTAGCCCCAAATTGGAATTCGAAATTTTTTTAAAAATTTGAACATTTTCTACAAGCACAATCGGTAGTTTAAGAAATTCTTAAACTACCGATTATCATACAAAAAGTGGCCAGGAACAGACAGTTCCTAGGGTAAATGCAATCGGTAGATATTTATCTACCGATTGTATTACGCTTACATAATCGGTAGTTTGTTATCTACCGATTGTTGCTGAATATATACAATCGGTAGTTTGTTCAAACCCGTTAACTACCGATTATAATGTAAAACTTGAAGAAAATAACTTGTTAAAAATAAATCGATTGCAAATCAATTGATAACTCAAAAAAAGAACATAAAATCCTTTCAAATGTTAGACATTAAAACCATTAATGTTAAACACTATAGTAATATCCATCAAGTTAACAACCACAATCTAATTTCTAACTCTTTTGGTTTTGGTACGAGGAGAACGAGCACCAGGGGCTAACATTCTTTCGACATCAGCGAGATCTTTTACTGTGCTTTGATGTTACCCTCTTCGACCGATTCACAGATTTCTCTCAAAACTTGATAGCATAGTCTTCATTATCTATGTTTCCAATGAGGTCTTTATGCTCACTCGTTGGAGGCACTCCCGCATTGATGCACCCATTTATCTTGTTCGACAAACATGCAGACCTTTTTTCTGTTTTTAGGCAATAACAATCAAACGATTATTATCTAAAATATTGACCCGTAATACTAAAATCAAAAGGAAATAACATTACGTACCAACCTTTCATAGTCCGAGAGTTTGTCTTTGATGATGCACCCATATTCGGGCAACCTGGTGCTCTTTCCTTTATCTTCACGGATCACGTGAAGATGAGAATGCTCCCGGTACTATACCATATAGCCAGGATCTGTTTCATCAGCTCGGATGACAGGTCTCCCCTCGTTGATCATAGATTGCATCATGTTGTCTCAATGTTCAACCTATGGGTTACCTAAGTAAACAATTGTGATCGAGTCCTTACCACAAACACAATTCTCCACGTCCAGCTCGAACCTACCCGTGAAACGACTCCAAGGTTCTTCTTAGACAAAACCTAGTTGACGCATCACCCTTGTGGCATTGTACATTACATATCCAGTTGGATGCCACAAGGGTCCATAGTAGAACGCCAACTCATACCTTCGCGCTAGTTGACCATTAGCTCGGTCTTCCCTGTAAGGATCAAAACATACATCTTTGGACGCCATGGAGTCTAGTTTCCTCCTCAAAGTAATCAACTCTTGCTCCTTGATCCTTGAATGGTTGCCCGTAAAGATGTATTTTGTGCCTCGGGTTGTGCCTTTCTCCCATGTCGGGTTCTCTCCGGCCAACTCGAGGGACGGGAAGTGATCATAGATCCATGTCTAGTGTACATATCAAACCAAGTATGAGAAAATTGATTCTTAAAAGAGGAAAAAATAAATAACAATCAAACCATCAATGGAGTTACCAAAATACCTGGAGTAAGCTCACGTTCTCGTCTATTTGGCTAGTCTGTTCCCTGGATGCCTTTCTCATCTCTTCCATCAAGAACGCAAGACATGCGGTGCCCCACAAATAGTCTTGAACTTTGTGGAGGGGATGCAAAAGTTATAAGAGGATGGCGTCCACCCGGTTGCCACTAGCATTGGGGAAAATCACGCATCCCTCGGGGTTCAGCGCTTCCTTAGCCTTGGTGCCTCTGAACATTTCCATCAGTGTCACCATGATGTATTGTCTGGTTTTATAAGGAGCGCACCGTTTGAACTCTTCATCGGGTGTCGCTCGATCCCAACCAAAGCACCTCTCAATGTAAACATAAAGATGGTCCCAGCTTAACTGCTTCACATAATCAAACTTCACCGTCGTACCATGGTCAGTGAGAGCTAGAATCTGCACCACATCATCGGGGGTAATGGTCATCTCTCCCCACGGCATGTGGATGGTATTGGTCTCAGGATAAAACCTCCGGCCGTGAGGTAACATGGAATTCTCGGCAGCCGTAGATAGCCCCGATTGCAGTATAATTTGCTGGAACCGTTGACACTCACCTTCCAACGGCCAATCGTTCATCTTTGTTGGTGCAGCCGTAGGTTTGAGTAGACGGACCGCATTAGAATGGTCCTAATATACACGACGAATTAAAAAACAATTAGAATAACATTTAACACTTCTATGAATAAAAGACAATATGTTAAGAATGGTGTTTTATAATTATTACCTCAGTAGAGTAGATTTCTTTGGCCCAAGAATCCTTGTACCCAAACAATAGATCTCCTCCATCTTTTGGGAGGCCAGGGATTTGACCTTATTGTAGACCCTTCATCTTCAAAGAGTCGGGGACCTTGTGTCCTCCTTTCTTCCTAACTTGCTTCTTTGTACCACTTTCTTCTTCTTGTCTACCACTTGGTCCACCTTATTCGAAGCATTTATCTTGTGGAGAACTTGGGCCTCCTTCTTCTTCGTTTCTACTTCTTGGAACACTTGGTAGAGTTCCTTCGGTTATAACAATTCCGCCAGCGCTCCTTTGTCTTCTTGCACTAGCGGTAACCTTCTTTCCACCTTCACGACGAGCCCCGATAGAATTGTAGCGTGGCCTTGCTTAGATCTCCTTTCCCTATTATGATACAAGATAAAGAACAATTATTTTAGTACATAATCGGTAGACAAACTACATTGAACTCAACATATTGTTAACAATCGGTAGTTTAAAAAACAATGTAACTACCAATTGTGTACAATCGGTAGTATAAAAAACAACTTAACTACCGATTATGCACAATCGGTATCTCGGGCTCTACATTATCTACCGATTGTGCATAAAAAATGGAACACCAATGTATGTGGACACACGTACAATCGGTAGTTACGTAAAAAAATTAACTACCGATTATCACTAAATTTGGATCCAGTAATACAATCGGTAGTTTATGTCTAAATTTAACTACTGATTGTGATCGATGTTTTTGAGGATCACTAACTAGCACAATCGGAAGTTTAACCCTAAACGAAACTACCGATTATCAATACATTTGGATCCAGTAATATAATCGGTAGTTTATGTCTAAATCTAACTACCGATTGTGATCGATGTTTTTGAGGATCACTAACTAGCACAATAGAAAGTTTAACTCTATACGAAACTACCGATTATCACTAAATTTTGGTCCAGTAGAACAATCGGTAGTTTATAACCTAAACACAACTACCGATTGTGCATGATGTTCATGAGCAATGAAGAACACTAACATAACCGGTAGTTTAATACAACCACGAAACTACCGATTATGACATCTAACCTAAAACCCTTGATATTCTAGTGACTAATTCATTCGATTGAATCAATATAAACACAAATAATGGTAAACCCCTTACCTTATTGGAGCCATAAAGTGCTGGAGAGGCTGATTGTCGGAATCGGTCTCCGTTTCTAGGTCATCCTCTTCGCGTTCGTCGTATTGTTCTTCAACAATTTCTCGATCTCTTATTCTTGTGGCAAAATCCGGCCACTTTGTATTAGGAGGTTGACGATTTATTTGCTTTTGTCTAACCATCTCTAGATTGTAGTAACGACGATTAATTGGTTTACGATTATACGATGAATTGGTTTACGATTAATCGGTTGAAGATGAATTTGAAATGCCACAATCGGTAGTTTGAAGTGAATAAAAGAAGAAGAGAAAACAGAAATTGGAAATCGGTAGTTTGAAATGAATAAGTGTCAAATAGGTTTAAGTTTTATTAGTGAAAGGTTTTTTGGTAATTATTATTAGTGAAAGGGTATTTTAGTATTTTTACATACCCCTAGGTTAACCCTTAGCCACATCCATGGGATTGGGTTAAAAAAGTCACCCCGAATTAGTTTTTGGTCGCCCTCTAATCCGCCAGGTAAAAATGGGTTCTAAAACATTAAAAAAATCTATTGACGTTGGGAGTTAGAAGACTTGTCGCTCAATAAGATAAAATCAACAATTGGAATAGGAATTTAAGTTATTAAACTCTCTGAAATTAGAATCAGTTTTAAAAAAACTGAAGTTTTAGGTTGGATTCCAAACTATCATCACCAGAGAGAAAAAAGGAAAAGAAAAACAACTTTGAACCCGTTTAACTGTCATCTAAGCCCGACCCCAATTTTTTAAAGTCCAGCCGGATGTACACATAAACAAAGAGGTCAAACACATTCGAAAACTGGTCAACAATGGACACCAATTTCAAAAAGTCGTTGTGTCTAAGACCACTGTTTTAAATTCAGTTAATGGTCGCGTTAAAAAAATTGCTTCACGACGACTCAATCGAAACATAACGGAAGCTGCTGTAAAGAATAACAATATATAATGCGTATTGCGCACCCGATTCTTTTTATTCCAGATTATTATTACCAAACTCTTTAACTACCAAATAATCCTTTGAAGATCGCCAAATCAATCAATTTTAATTCCACAATTCGGAAATTATGGTTCGATTTTTATCGAATTCGAAGGTGTTTCAATTCTATTTCATCTGTTCAATCTCTCTAATCTTACTTCCTGGTAAATTTCCTTTCTAAATTAGGGCTTTCAATTGAATTTTATACTTACTTTTCTATGTTTTTTTGGAGTGTTCTTTATATAAGAATGAATTTTGATAAACCTTATGATGTTTGGAACGATTCTTGTTTGTTTGTTTCTGTTTGCCCTTAGCTTGTTTCATCAGAAAGGTGTTGTTTTTCTTAAAACAGGTTGTTTTTTTTTTGTGCAGGTATTTTTTCATCAGGAGCAGTTGTGACACTACAATCAATACAAATCTTCAAGACTCATGAATGGTTAAACAACAAACCAACTGTCTATTTTCGTTGTCAAGACGAGAACAAGACTGTTTTACCAGACGTAACCACGGCACACTTGCTATATACTTTTAACCGCGAAGAATCTTGGCAGGTTCGTCTGTCTATTCACTAACACTCTAATTTTGATGTTGTTTGTATAGTTTGGTAGGAATTGGGAACTATAAACCCCTTGTTCTGCAAGGGCCATTGCAGTTTTCATGCTAAAGATATGTTATTGTTTACAGCCTTTGACAGAGTTAGAAAATAAATGTAAGAGATGTGGGTTGTACGAAGAGGATACAATAGAAACAGATGATATATTTGACGCATGGGAATTCTGCCCTTCTGATTTTACATCACCGGAAGGAAATTATACGCGTTTCAAGGACAAGGAGTTCAATGCAACATTTTATTGCCCGAACTGCGTTGGTCTTGGAACAAGTAAGTTCTTGCCTGCACTCATCAATGTGTAATAGTTGCCTCCTGTGTAAATAGCTTTAACAAAAGCCATGACCTGGTTTATATGTTCTAATCGAATGCTTAAATGTTTTGCATACAGGAGTTTTCAAAGGGAATGGAATGAATGTGATACTAGTGATAGTCATTACAGCAGTAGTTTCAGCTGTATCGATATTTGGAGCTGTAACTGGGTATAGATACTGGCAGAAAAAGAAAAGAGAACAGGATCAAGCTCGGTTTCTTAAGTTGTTTGAAGATGATGATGAACTTGAAGAAGAATTAGGTCTTGGACCTATAGTATGATAAACTACATCTTGTGTCCTGTAATGGTAACCCATTCTTTTTTTCCTGTATTATAGTCTGTGTTAGAAGAGTACAATTTCATTTCCAACTTAGGTTTTACAATTTCATTCATATACATGAATCACAAAATGATATTATACTTTTTTTTTCCTTTGTATGCAAACTCTTTGGTATATACAGATAGAAAAGTTAGAAGTTGACAGGTGAAATGTTGTTTTGCCTTTTCTCTGCTTGTATATGTGAATGCAATCATTATATAGAATCTTAAAAACTAAGACGCCGAAAAATTTCAACTCATTCAAAACACTTCAAAACTGAAAGCTGACATTCAACCTTTATAGCTCGTCAGAGTTATTTAAGACTTACAATTTGAATTCCTTACACTGCGATTGAAATTTTCCAGTTCTTGTGAACTTGCACCATATATTGCTTTGATTGTATCTCTGCAGGAGCTGCAAACAAAAGATTTAAGTGCAAGTCAGAGGCCTAATCAGGATAACAGAAAATAGTTGTTTTAAGTGAGATTTCTGATTTCTGCATGGTTGAGATAGGGGATGAACTGAATGTACCCGCAAGCTTCTTTGTTGAATCTCTTCTCATCAATACCATACAGCTCTTCGAATACACCAGGTTCCACCCGGCAAAAATATGGCCGATCTGGTAATTAGTTATATATGGCGTCAGAGAAATGCTGCTACTGACTATAAATAGTAGAAAACTCTCAAAAGATGTGATGGACTGTCCACAGCTTCCGACCTTCCAAAAGAGATGTGGCTAGTTAATGGCGACTGCGCCATTGTGAAGCCAATCTAGGCACAAATCACTTTGGGAGGGCCCTAAGATGGTCTCTAGATTTGCAGTCGCCTAACAGAACACACTCACCAGAGTAAATAGAGCATGTACGTGTCGATTGCTCGTAATGTATACACCATCCATCTGGTCCTATCATGCTCTTGTAAAGCTGAATTCATGAAAAGTAAGTAGTATCAAACTACCAATGAAACAGAAAACATCTGATTTCGAAGTGAAACATCAATATGACAATTAAGCCTAAACTACAAAGATCATTTAGGATTCTGAAATTGATAACGACAGTGATGCAACACGCAATTGAATCATTTTAGTTGGGCATTTGAGAGTACAGTCTACACAGGCATAATCATGTCGATTATACAAGAAAAATTCCAAGCAGGAGAACAAACCAAACAGTACATTTGTTGTCCAAAACCCAAACTGTACAAGGAGAGACTCTATTGATGAATCCAATACCCCAAAAATGAAAACTTTGATCAACATTGTACTTCTATACAGTTGCTGTATGAATTTTGAGTTCTAAGGGTGGGACTAACAAATTCATTGAGTTGGGGTTTGGGGTTAGAAAAAATTTTACTTGCTAATTTAAAGAGAGAATGAAGAAAACACCTGAATGTCGGCTGGGTTTTCAAAGATTTCTTCAGGATTGGCAAAAGAAGGGCCTTTATCAAGTTTGCAACAAGCTCCACAACCTTTCACACAACCCCAAGTTTGCTCTTTTCTTCCTCCACCAAATCCAGTAATACTAGTACTAGTTTTATTGATTTTTTTGGGTTTTACCATGATTTCTTCCTTCTGTCTCATCTTTACTTTTCTCTGATGCTGTAATCTGCATATCACTGATTGGAATGATGTGCTTCCACTTGAGGTAGTGAACATCAGAGACATTTGGAGAGGGAGAGAGATTGGGGGTAAATTTTTAAAAAAGCAGAGCGAGAGTTTTCAAGACTTACTACCTACAGGCTTTGAGGTTACAGCAGCAGATAAGATCAGCGGGACGAAAAATAAAAATAAGCAACAAAAGTGGAGATGCAGGGTATCGAACCCTGTACCTCTCGCATGCAAAGCGAGCGCTCTACCATTTGAGCTACATCCCCAGATGTCATATAAACCAGGTGGTACGAAATATTAAACTCACCAACATTTTTATTTTTTGTTTTCCTTTTTCCGGTCTGGCAGGGTTAATCCTGAAATGGACTCTAGAACCCTGCTACTTCCATGTTCAGATGTTTGGTCCTAATGACTGAAATCTGATTGTTTTTGTGGACTTGTCTTATAAATTTTACCGTTCCTTGACATTAGAGCTATGCATTTTAAAAGTTAATGGTAGTGTCACTGTCAACTATCAGCCAACCTAACACCCTCACATCAGGAGGCGAGTAGAAAAACCCATCATTATCGACTCAAGTAAACAAAAACAAACTTTGTGGAGTAACATTCTTAATCAGTAGCGCAGCTCCACCTCCATCAGTCTGCAAAATATCTATAGGAATGAAAGATCAATTATAAGAAAATCATCCCAAAAAAATTCTTATATTAATACATATATAAGGTCTCATCCCAATTCATAAACTGCAGTAATGTCACTGCGAAGTTAAAGTAAACAAGGAAATAATAGCTCAGTACATGTCATATGGTTCATCATTAAATCATGCAGCACTTCTACTCGCTACCCCTTGGGGAATGATGATTATCATCATTATCACCACCTGCTGGGCTTTTGCCATTCAATGGTGGACTGGGGCTGTGACCTCGTCCATTCTCTTTACGAGGGCTACGACCTGTGGGGCTCTCCTCTCGGCTTATGGGGCTTCTACTCTTTGCTCTTCTGGGGCTCTGACTATAGTCAGACCCATCTCTTTGGGTGGCAGTTCTACGATCACCAGGTGACACAGATCCTCTTTCTCGAGGACTGTTATCACCAGAAATTGGGCTACGCTTTCTACCTTTGGATGGTGGTGGAGAGGTTCTCTTTGACCTCTTAGGGCTCCTGCTGTCACGGGGACTCCTTGATCTCCTTTCCTCACGCTCAATGCTACGTACTCTCTTTACAGGAGATCTCGATCGACTGGATAAAATATATAGTACGTTAATGTAGAATCCTAAATATATAGTAAGTTAATGTAAAAACTAAAACAGGTCCCCAAGTTGTTCTGTCTTTCTGCCACTCTATGAAAGCACTACTATGAATGAATGAAAACCTGATGTCTACTAGCAAGTCAAGCGTATATCCCAAACCCTCGACCAAAATAATAGTACAATTAATGAAATAATAACTATAATATATAAATTGACTATATAACACACTAACAAAATAAAAAGGAGAAGCATACCTGCCACTACGGCTACGGCTGAAACTACGACTCCTACTTCTGCCACGACGAGGTGATGCTGATCTTGATGGAGATCGTGAGTAACTCTTCCCACGTCTGGCATCAAACCAATCACAGGTAAACAAACAAGGTAGTAAACATATAAGCTCAGAAGTTACTAGAAAGACTTTGCACATACTTGAGGCTTTTGGGACTATTCTGGCAGTTTCTTTCAATGTGGCCTCTATCTCCACAACGGTAGCACTTGTTCTTCCAGTCTCCAGCTTTACAATCCCGAGCCCAGTGACCATCAAGACCACAGTTGAAGCAACGGCCAGATCCAGGAGGAGGACCTCTACCTAGGTACTCTCTCTCTCCTCCACGAGATCCACCTCGACCACCATCTCCGCCACGTCCACCTCCACCACCACCTCCACGTGGCCCCTGTATGTAGTTGACAAAAACAAGTTAGCTAATTTGGCTACAAGACAATCCAGAATATTAGCAGCTGAGACGTTATAGAAAACTAACTTTGTACATTGCATTTATATTGACCAAGAATATAGGTTCAAAACCTTACCCCTTTTGCAAATTCAACTATAATTCGACTTCCACCGACATCACGGCCGTCTAAACCATATCTTGCGTCATCGGCATCCCTTGGGTCACTAAATTCCTGGGAACAAACGAGATGGGCGAAGAACATACAATCTTATATTGGCAAGTTTTAGAGAAAGGGTTAGAGAGGGGGGAAAAGAGAGAGAAGAAAGGAAGAAAGACTATATACTACGGAAGTACTTACAACAAAGGCGAAGTCATGCTTCAAATCCACATCCCGTACTCTGCGGAAATGGTTGCCAGAAACAGTAAGGTTATATCGCCTTTCACATTCCATTAAAACATCCAACTACATTATAGATAGAACCGCCAAAGTCTCCTATACACCCTGCTAGAATAGCCACCAATTCCACCAAAGGCACTCTCACATCATACACCTCCAGGTTTGGCAAATGCCCAGAAACCTTCAACAAGATCATTTAGGTTAAAACACATGACACTACCGGGCGAACATTCTAACACAAGATAGTGTAATGATAGCGAACATAATCCCCAGCACATCAAAGATGCTTGGTGACATCCTAAATGTCACCATAACACTTCGAGGGAAAATAAGCCCACCCATTCTAATTGGCCACTTATCCATTGATGAAGATTAAACTTGTCAGCCTTGAATCAAAAACAAATAAGCAACAACGCACAGCAGATGGCACAATTTAGACTTCACTTTCACATACATACATATGGTGTACGCATATTAATAAGCTATCAGATATCACTTGAAGTGTGTACCACATCTGAGGACCTATTTTTGGAGGAAAATACCCCCAAATACAGATATAATGCATACATCTTGCAGACGAGACACATAGAGTTGACAAATACAAGGCTGTATAGAATGATACAAGAATCCATTTCAAAGTTTATTGAAATCACCAACCAGTATATGACGCAAATGCAATACAGAGAAGTGACATAAACACGATTCAAACATATGCAGCGTTGTGTAATTACCTTCCATATCTACTGAATACATCTTCTAGATCACGTGAGCGTGTTCTCGACGACAATCGACCAACGTAAAGACGGGTACCTCCACCACGGCTATCACGGCTATCAATCCGATCATCGTAACGAGGCATATCTAAGTTGCAGCTACACCAAATAAATGAGTACAATTAGTCATGCGTACAACAACATACAAAATAGTGCCCTCAACCTCAATAATTACAAATAACACAGAGATTCAATTACTATAAAATAACCTCAAGAATTACAAATAATAAATGAAATTTAAACCGTTCAAGAAAATCAGTTACTAGGAAATTATCAGTAGAACTACGACTACTACTGTTGGGCTTTAAGAGAATAACAATTTTAAGAAAATCAATATTTCACTCCATAGAGGACATTCTGCATAACAGACCTTCTCAAGAAACCTTTCCTGTGCAAATTTCACAACCAAACCCTAATTTTCATGGATCTGGTTTTATTCCCGAAATAAACAAACCATTTCTTGATTTTGGTTGAGAATACAACAAAGAATAACTATGATTTACATAAACTAAACAGATTATGGTTCAGAGAAAGTCATTCTCACCAGAACGAAAACAGTCGCGAGGTTGAAATGAACCCTAATTTTACTTTCTCTTTGTTTCCCGAGAGGCTCGTAGAAAGTTGTCTCTATTTCGAGATTTATAGGGCAAAGAGATTGAGATTGAATTTGAGTTTGCTTATAAACGGTCTAGATTTTAACTAAATAAAGAAAGATAGACGACGATGCACGTGGGTCAGATGCTAGTTAGCTAGTAGGTGTGGTCAGTCAGTCTCGGAGTGGATGAATAAAAATTGCGATCCGTCTAGAGGTGGACTAAAGGGATGGTTCAAATGTGGACCAATCCCCTCTATTATTGAGATTAATAAAAGGTGGGATTTAAAGATTTGAGTAGGACTTTAAAAGAAAAACTTTAGATAATTAGATTTTATTTGGACAATAAAAACTGGTCTATATTTAATGTTTTCGATTTTATAAAAATAGTGAGAGTTTCTGAAAATTATTTTTTTTGTGCAAAATAGAAGTTTATTGATTGACTGGAAATGGTTGCATTGTCCACAAACAATTGATGTTCAATAACATAAGGAGGCTTATTATACCAATCTTTAGATATGTTATGTCAACGACTAAATTTTGCTAGCTTATTTTATTATATTTTTGAGGAATAAAATTATATTTCCATTGTGTAACTTCTTGTAAAAAACCTACGGTATCTAATAGAATATCTTTTTTTTTTTTGTAAAGAGAAAAATATTAACAAAAGACTGCAGGAGCCTTACAGTCCTGGGGAAGGCTCTCCCCAATATATCATCAAACAAAATATTACACAAAAATACGGGGGGATGATCAACCATTTTTCAGTCAGACCCTCATAGGTTGTTTTTTAGACAAAATATCAGTTGCATAGTTACCTTCCCTAAACTGATGCTTAAAGTAAATCTTTTCAAAGCAGTGAGATAAAGCTATTATATCCCTAACTAAAGGATGATTAACCCAAAAAATATTAGATATATTTGTGTACATATTTACTGCAAACTAAGAGTAACTTTCCACAATCAACTTCTTCATGCCCAATTTCAAAACCCATTGTATCCCATCTCGAATTTCCCAAAGTTCAGCCACACTATTAGAGTTAAAATAAATATGTTTGGCAAACGCAGCCTGAAATTTGCCATCAAGGTCCCTATAGATCCCACCAATTCTCGCACTAGTGTCTCCATCATAAACGCCATCTACATTAAGTTTAACAAAATTAGTATGAGGAGTATTCCATTGAACACAGAAAGTATTAGTAGCAGCAGGGATAAGATGAAAGCTTCCAAGCATTATTGTACTCTACAGCTGCATCATAAGCGTTAACTATGATTTCTTCCCAGTTGAAACTTTTCTTGGAAAAAACTACACCATTCCTTGTGCACCAGATATGCCACAGAATATAGGGAACTAAAATCTCCCATCTAATATCATCCTTTCTTGTTTTAGCCTTCAGCAGGGACATAAAATCACTAATATTGAATCATGAGGGAATGATATGAGTCTGATAGGCATATTATATAGCATTCCAAATTGGTTTAACCTGATCACAAGAATAAAAAAGGTGACAAATTAATTCAACATGATGATCACATAAAGGACACTTATTAGAAATATCTAGTCCCCGTCTAACCAAATTTTCCCTGACAAGAATTATCCATTAAGAAGGAGCCAAAGAAAATGCTTAATATGAGGAGGAATATGAATCCTCTACATCTTATTCCAACTCACCCCTTTGTTGGTGTCTGAGCAATGAGAAGAAACTAACCAATTATAACAAGCCTTCACAAAAACCTGGCCATCTATATTGTGGCTCCAAGTGAGATGATCATCTTGAGGTCCAGTTCTAGACAGAGGAATGGAAAAAATCTTACTTGGATGTTAGTTGGTAAAAATTAGACATTAGAAAGATCTCATTCCTTAGTGACAGGATTAATGAAATCAGCAACTCTCGAGGGCTAAGAAGAAACACTGATAGAGTTCAATAATTCGTGATGGGATGGTCCAAGAGGCTCGAGTAGGTTTCGTAGTATCCCAAAAATTGGAATGCCGAAAGTATTTGGCTTTAAACAAGGATTAAAGAACACAGTTAGGATTATTAGTCAATCGCCAAGCAGGTTGGCTAAAATCGCTAGATTATGGTAATCCATTTGCCTAATGCCAAGACCACCTAACCAAGTAGGCTTGCAAAAAACATTCTAATTGATAGGATGCATCTTGCGACTCTCATTCTTTCTTTGCCAAAGAAAATTTCTTCGAAGCCTAACCACCTTATCCAAAATAAACTTGGGAATTCACAAAATACTCATTAAATGATTGAGAGAAAGATCAAGCACAACCTTAATCAAAACATATCTTCATGCCAAATTCTAACTATTTTGCTTCTATCCACCAAGCCTACTAGTAAACTTAACCAGGGACTCAGTAAAATCACTGCCCTTTAACCTTCCCTATTGAATATTAACCCCCAAATATTTCCCCGGATGCTGACTGTATCTCATTTGAAGTCCTCTGTAAATAGTTCTAGCTAGTATGTTGGGTAAATTAGAAGAAAAAACCACACTAGACTTGGCTACATTAACTAATTGTCCAGACCAACTGCAATATTTATCAAAGATGGATTTAATTCCTTTAACATTATAAAGAGTATCTTCTAGGAAAACCAAACTATCATCAACATAAAAGCTATGAGTTATCATAGGAGCTCCTCCACACACTTTAAAGCATGTGATCTGATGAGACTCAATACCATGATTTATCAATCTAGATAACACTTCAAAGCAAGTAATGAAAATATAAGGGGAGAGTGGGTCCCCCTGACGAGTACCACGAGACGGATGAAAAGAAGCACCCAGTGATCCATTTATCAAAATGTGAAAAGATATACTGGACATACAAAGATGTAACCATTGAATTCGTTGTGGGCAGAAACCCAAAGCCTCAAAGACTTTGTTGACAAATGCCCACTCTAATCTGTCATAGGCTTTTTCAAAATCTATCTTAAGAGCCATCCAAGCCTTGGATCCAGACTTATATCGAAAAGAATTAAAAATTTCATTAGACAGAAGTATTGAATCAAAAATAGATCTACCTTGAACAAAAGTATTCTGATTCGGATATATAAATCTAGGCGAGAAGGATTTCATCCTATTAGCAAGAATTTTTGAGATAATCTTATAAATAAAGTTGCAAAGACTTATAGGTCAAAAATTCTTAATAAAAGAGGGTTGATCCACTTTTGGAATAAGAGTAATAAGGTCTTATTCAATTCAGGATTGAGAATTCCATTTTCAAAGAAGTCATAGATAACGGAGATAACAAAAGGCCCTACAATATCCCAATATTGCTTAAAAAAATGTCCCTTGAATTCCATATGGATCAGAGGCTTTAAGGGGTCTCATTTGAGAGATGATATCCAAAATTTAATCCAAATAAACTGGTTGAATTAATATAGAATTATCATCCTCAGAAATGACCTTTGGAATAACTGCAGCTAGGCCACTTGGCTCAACTGGATTATCTGAAGAATATAGAGATTTAAAATAATCATTAATCAAAAGCTCTACAATCTCCTCATTTTTAATCCAATTTCCATTATCATCTTTAGAACAAGATTTTCGGTTCCGATGTCTACGAATAATAGTATAAATGTGGAAGAACCTATTGTTCAAATTGCCACGATTAAGCCATTATAATTCGAGATTTTTGAGCCCAAATCTTTAAGTCGAAGCATTTCAAGATAATGTTGAAGACATTGAGCTTCATGGGATTTATTATAAGGAGAAGGATCAGCTGCAAATACATTATGAGCTTTACAAAGATCACTCTTATAATTATTCACATTGAGTTCAATATTGCCAAACACATTCTTGTTCCAAAGTTTAGCGTCACAGGCCAAAAATTGAAACTTTTGGACAATCGATAATTGACTAGACATACTAGGATTCCTAAGAACCCAAATATCCTGGACTAACGTTATAATAAAATAGTTTCATTCCTCCCAAGCAATGGTTTTGGCTAAATTATTGATATAATGGTCAATGCTCTCAATACATGATTCAACAATACCATGTGTAATCTTCAATTCCTTGCACCATACCATTGCCTCCAGGATTACGAAACATTCTTCTTGTTCAGAATCAGTTACGCCTTCCAATCTTCTAGCCTTACTCCCTTTCCATGTACCTGCACAATCCCTAAGTATTTGTCCAATTCCAATTGGTGCATTATTATAAATAAAGGAAGCATCACAGTTTAGAGTAAGAAATGGAAATGGAGGTGGTTTCCAGATGGGCTCAGTATTGGAGGTTGTGTTTAGTAACGCACAACTGCAAGTAGCTCTTCTCTTTTCAATATCATAAAGATATGAAGGAAAAAAGATTATTTTGCCAATTGTTACTTTAGGATTTGATGTAACGTTTTGAAAAACACAGTCACATCGTGTTCTCAAAATACTCCACGCAACAACCATTGCTAAATTGATTCATTCACCATTTGTATGTGTGTTTTTATCATGAGTTAACCATTCTTCAAAGAATTGTTGAATACGTAAACTCTGACTTTGTGTAATCCTACTTCTACCTAATACCAGCATCCATACAACCCTTGAAAAAGAGCACTTGAAGAGGATATGAATTGTACTTTCACATAAATGATTGCATAGAAGACAACAACGTCGGCCCTGACATTAAGGATGCTCAAAGTTGGTACTAAAAATGTTGCTCCTCTAAGCATTTGACCATGTCAACATCCTTTGACTACACGAAAAATGTATATTTAATTGTTTTTAAACTATTAATTGTTATATTGGTGATAACATTGGTGATGGTAGTCTATCTAATAACAAGTTTTCTCTATACGCTAAATATAACCATTAATTGTTAGCCCAATAATAACAAATATCATATAAATATAGAGTATAATATGTTTCCCTATTATAAAGGGAAAAAAAACAGGATAAGATAAATGATATTGTTGTCTTAGTTAAGTAAATAGGATGGCTTATGCACGACAATATACAATATATCTTAGTATATATCTTACCTTAGATAGGGTCTAACATGACCACAAAACAAGAAGTAAATGAAACACGTGTTTAAACATGAGTAAAAAAGTTTAAACAAAACCCTTTTTAATTATCTTGTTATAGTACTAGATCAGTAGATCATCACTAGTTTCTATTAACAAAAACAAATTATGATACCCTTATTGTACCAAGGTCGGCCCTGGAAGACAAGTTTGATTAATATAACCGCAAACCATGCCTAGTCTTTCTTTAGTCGGCAAAGTATTGGATAAACCCTTCCAAGTTTGGTAAGGGTGAATGATCAAGACCCACTATCCAGATGTCTTCCCAAATCTTCATTTTTGTTCCAATACCAATTCTCCAAAAGCTACATTCCTTTGAACTCCTTTACAGGCCCATGAAAAATTAGTTGATTCCTTTTACTGTAACATTCCTCCATTAGGAGAATATTTAGCTAGAAAAGCTCTAACCCAGACAGAATCTGTATTGGTGCAGATACGCCACACAACCCTGACTAACAAAGCTTGATTTAAGATCTTTAGGTCTCTAAAGCCTTGTCCACCAAAATCTTTATGAATACAAAGTTTACCCCATGCAGTTAGATAAACTCCATTTTTTTCCTAAAACACCCACCAAAATCTTCTTTGTAAGCTAGTTATTTAATCAATAGTATGAGCTTGGATCTTCAGACAACTCATAGCATGCAAAGGAATAATATTTATAACATGCTTAATCATGACAGACTTACCACATTGAGTAAGAGTTTTGCTTCGCCAAACATAAAGTTTATTTTGGACTTTGTCAACTAAACTCGAAAAGCATTGCTTTTTACTGTTGCAAATAATCAAGGGAATGCCTAAGTACTTCTTTGAGTTGTCCATCCTATTAACTTTAAGTCTCTAACCAATATTCTGCAGAATCTTGGAGGAAGGTGTTGACTGAAATGAATATTGGACTTCGAAAAATTAACCATTTTTCCGAAAGCTGCACCGTACCTTTCAATGACCTGGAACAAATTATTCACATTATAAATCATTAGAGAAGAGTAAGCAATCATTAGCAAAAAGTAAATACGAAATGGTTGAAGCATTAATAACAATTCTAATCCCATGTTTTTTGTTGTGTTTATCTGCATCTAACAATTGTCTCGAGAAAGCCTCCATTGCTATAATAAACAAGTATGGAGATAACGGATCCCCCTGCCTAATCCCTCTTGTAGGATAATAAGCTTCGCACGGTGCACCACTAAAAAGAATAAAAATCTTAGTCGTGTTAATACATTGCATAATCATATTTCGCCAAGCTGAAGAGAAACCCATTTGTCTCATGACATCCATAAGAAAGCTTCATTCTATTATGTCAAATGCCTTTGACATATCAAGCTTAAAAGCTAGATAGCCTTTTCTTTCCTTCTCTATCTTCATGGTATGGATAATTTCTTATGCCAATTGAATATTATCCGAAATTTGTCTCACTTAAACATAGGTTGCTTGTAGAGGATAAATAATCTTACCCATTATAGATCTCATCCTTGTTGCCATAAGTTTAGATATTACCTTTGAAGATGTGTTGCAAAGAGCAATTGGCAGTAAATCAGGAGGAAACTGCTTGTGCTTAGTTTTTGGAATAAGAATAACATTAAAAAGTTTTTAACCATAGCAACAATCTCTTTACCCACGTACAATATCCCAGTGAGACTAGAAAAAACCCGGTGGGAGACCATCAAGTCCTGAAGCTTTCCAATAACTTTAAAATTTTATTTGTGCTCAAATGCAAAGTTATGTGGGGTATGTATAACTCACATGCACCCCTTCAGCTCCGTCGCAAAAATTTCCACAAAAAAAATTAGAGACGCATCACTGAAAAATAAAAATGTCGCCGCCTAAGGACCAATTAGGAGAATACGATCTAATTACAAAAAAAATTGAACTATGTTCTGTCAGCATAACATATGTCTTTTATCTTTTATTTTTCTATATTATTTTCTTTTGCTTCGTCTATGATCTTCCTGATAATCTTTCAAATAACTTTAATTATTTGCAATTGGTTAAGATATTTGTATCATAAGATTTATTTCACTATCAGAAATACTAAAAATCACAACTTTTGTTATAGTCATATGAATTACAACCCATTTCAAATAATCCACAATCTCCAAACCCCCAATTTTACATTGATTAATAACACTCAATATCAAAATGTACATACTACTAAAGCTACTACTATTAAGACTCCTAAATCTATTTGCAACAAAGAAATTCAAATACTTTAGTCCAACATAAGTCAGAGAAACATCAGGTTAACCGTCTGAGAACGACCAAGGAAGATTGTTGTAGTAGAAGTATCCAACCAAAAAACTCCCAGCACAGGCACATTAATCATCAACGAGAACTCATATGGCTTTCACGAAGTGGTTTTGATATTTTTCACATGGAAAAGTTATCATCTCAAGTTCATATTGATGCTCTGGTGAAGATTAATAAAAACTATTGTCATTTTCATCATTGTTTGAAGAAGTTGCACTTTCTTAACGCCTTGAACCTCCATAACCCCCTCGGATGTATCCCTTTCATCATTAACGTTAATCCCATCATTCGTCTCTTCATATTCACCATCATTTTCATCTTGATCTTCTTTATTATTCTCAATATCTTCACCATCAAAATCAACATTCATTGGTTCATTTATTGTCTTGGCAAAAACTCGAGGGGTTGTTTTCTCTATTAAATACCTTTCATGTATTATTTTCTATTCTTCCTCTTGTTGCTCAGCCTTAAGCTCTCTTGTATATAGATCGGTTCCGAGCTTTCCTCATCTTGATATTCCATCTCTTCAATCTCCTCTTCACCAATCTCAGTTGCTCTTCCTAATCTTTTCCAAACAATAACATTCTCACATCTTTTTTTCATCTTCTTTTCTTTCCTTGCAACATTCTTCACCTTTCACAATTGATATTTTTCATTATTTTCCTCCCTTAACCTTTCATAATCCTCTTGTTCTTGCTATCTCATGTTCTATGAATGATCTTAAACTCTCCATTTCCTCCCGAGATAATTATGTGCAACCCTTTTTTATATTACAGTGACGGAGAAAGATTTTTGTTATTTCCAATTGCACCATCATTTCCTTGATTTTCCATTTTCTAAATTAAATTTATGTGCGACTAACTTCCTTTTCCCTTTTGGTTTAAACAATTGTTATTCTGGGGTTAAGGGTGTTATTAGTGCCCACTTAAAACATTTGGTTACAATTCCAATCCGTTGGCTTATCACACCTCTTCAAATTCATACACAAAGCTGGCTAAACTATCGTGACTCCTAGATTACCCTACTCTTGTTCATTTTCTAGAGTATTCTCTTAAATCTAATTTATTCACGTTATCTTTAATATAATTGTTGGTTGATCACCAGTTTTATGGGTTAAATGTCTAATTATCATATTTGATTTGTTTCAGGTTCAGGGAGGGCAACACCTGTTTAGAGGAAGTATGTTTGGCTTAGAAATTTCAATTCAGCTATCTCCCTTATCTCATTTCACTGGGCACTGGCATTACAATTTCGATATTTACGTCTCTTCGTGTGTTATTGTTGTTTGGTTCTTTTATAAAATCACTACATATCACCCTCTTTAGATACCCACAACTATTATACCCCTTATTCCATTGTGTTACTCCATTGATGAATAATGACTAATATGGCTTGAAATTCTTATATATTGGCTAAAATCCAACAACCATAAATGTTTAACTACACAAGGTAGATTTTCAAATTGGTGCCTCATCTTTGAATACGTCATCATATACCAAATATATCATGTTGACTTTTAGTATAAGGATGACTAAATGTAAACTACCCACATATGGTGCAATGTTCACATCTTTCTTGTAATACAACTTATGCCAAAACCTAGTCTCTCAGAAAACAAATTATTAGATACCGTACTCGAATGCATACAACTTTATAACAATAAAAATATTTTATCATTCGACCATCTTTTTTTTTGTCTTATCAACTATAAATACTATTGGTTGATTATATTTATAAGGATCCAACTAATTGGTCTCCCGTACTTATAATAAATGATAGTTTTCACCTTCAAATGTCTCTTCCAAGTAACATGTGACCTTGAAATAAAAAATTATCCCATTAAGATAATCATTCTTATTTCCATCCTCATTATCCATTTCAAAAACTCTAAACATCCGATGATTGTCACTATTTTATCCATCTATATTCTATCATTCACAAGTTTATGGCTCTTAAAAACTCGTAAGATAATATTTTTTCTTTTGAAAATAAATGTGAGTTCACATCTAAAATGGTTGAAAACTTGTGATCCCTATAAATCTCCCATCCTCTCTCACTGAACTAGTCTTCATTGATAAAAAGGTTTTTTCTAAGAATGATAATATATGGAAATGATGCATGATTGATTATGTTTGCAGTGAATCCTTTGTTCATATTTGCCTTTATTCGAATCTACATTTGTACTTAATGGCTTGTTCTTCATACACCTATTGTCACCAACTTTAGCGATCTTATTCGATTTATGGCTGAAACTAAATTCATAAAGATTGAAGATGGAAGACCTTGGTTTTCCTGTGGTCATGTTATTGTGCTTAGGGTGGTTCCATTATCGGGATAGCAAAAAAAAACCCAACTTCTTTATCTAGGAGCTAATGTGGCTTGTTTTATGTAATGTTTATAACAAATGTAATGAGATTGAGGATTTTTGGAATTATATATATTGTATGTGTGAACGTTTTAGAGTGGGATAAGGGTCCTTGAGCAATGACCCCCTAAACACCCTGTTTGAAGGGATAAATTTATCCTTGGGAATGATTGATCTTCCCTAAACCCATGTGGGGATCCCTTGGGCGAACGACTGATTTGTTTTGATTATATTTGATGGGATACGACTTATTCTTGGGATGGTTGTTCTCTATACCCATGTGGGGCTCCTTTGGGTGAGCAAATTTTGTTTTGTGTATTGAAATATGCTCCCAGAGTGCGAACGGTAGTTTACTTTTTGGGGTGTTAACAGACTTCCAGAGGTTTAACGGTAATTTAATGATTTAAAGAAGCTTTTTTCATATAAGGTTAACTATAATAATATTGGCTTTGTTCCAGATAATTGATTTTTAATGGAGAAATAGTGTTCGATGAACTAATGACGTGCTTCATCCTTGTGGGTATGTAGACATCCGCGTTGCGGTACATCACGTGTGATTAAGATGCAACATTTGGTCTTGTACTTATAATTCGAGTTACTCATGAATTTGCCATAACTGATTGTTACCGGTATTTTATGTGTCACTAATGATGTTTTATTGATTTTTAGTTAATTTAAGTTGTTTATAACAAATTTTAATAGTGAAATATATTAATGGTTTCTATCCAATGGATTTGGATTGAACAAATTAGGCTTGGACTTCAGATGTATATGTGGCATTTCGGATGTTGGGTAAAAATCCAGACCCAAAATTTGGGGTGTTACATACTCCCTATCTTCCTCAGATATTGAACTAGTGCAAGTTTGCACAATTCTTAAGGTAAGGAGGAGGGATGAATACTTTTATGTATTTTTTCAATTATACTCTTAGGATAATAGAATTGGTAAAATTTAGAAATGACATATCTCTCAAACGATGCCACAGATATTTGCAAACTTTATATCGTTGGCAAATATTTTAAAACACCTATTTAACAATATAAACACGACTATCAAATTATACACATTTTTTATACTGCTAATAATTAACCAAAAGGGTAATTTTAGAAATATTATCTTGTTTAATAAAATAACTCAATTCTTAGGGAACAACATTTATAATTAAAGAGCTCAATTATGAGAAACAAAGGGAGTACTAAACTAATAACATATGTACATGAACTAATTTGGTGCTTATACTTAGTTTTGTTTAAAACACATGAAAAATACTTTAGGTGAAAAAAATGTTAAACAATCGACTATTTGTATTAATCAATTTGAATTTAAAATTTATTGTCACTAAACTTGGATCAACCTATCAAAAACCAAAAGTATTCACGTGTTTTATGTATTTTTATAGATATAAATGTAATTATCATATTGAAATGTATGCGTTTTCAGTGTACAATAACATATATTTTTCGACGTGAACATCCTAATTATTTTTGAGAAAAAAACTTATTTAACTGAATCCAAATTACTAGAAATTAAGAAATTAAAAAGACGTCACGTTGTTACATATATTTTATAGTTAAGTTAGTCGCATATTTTCCATCATTCTCGAGTTCCTCTTTTGATTCTTGCAGTCCTTAGTTATATCTTTTTACTTCATTAATTTCTGTTTCCGGTATCCAAATATGCTATATGGAAGTCTTGTGTTTCCATAATCTAAGACTTGTTCCTTTTATTCTGGCACTACAAACAAAGGAGCGAAGGACAGGTTAGTAACTACCAAAGTTTATCGAGGGTTCTTTCGTCCTCTCAAACAAATAATTATCTTCACCCTTCTCTCTCCATTTATCGATCTCTTTCGATATCCACCACCGACCTCCCCCGAAACTCAAAGAAGAAAGAAAAAAACCCCAAACTCGACTGTTTCAGAAAAAGACCAGAACTTGAATCAAAAATCATCAAAAATCCCTGAAACTAAAACTCAATTAAGATTAAATATATCCCCTAAAGTCACATATGAATCGTCTTGACTGAAGAAGAAATCACTGGAAAAGTTTTTGTTTTTATTCGTTCATCCCTCTAATCTCTGAAATATTCAATAAATCCGTGTTAGTTTATGTTATATTTTACTTTCTAGGTCAGAAGTTTGTGTTTGTTCTGTTGTTTTTTGTTGTTGTTGTTGTTTCCGCCCCGATCAGGAATATTTCTCTCAAGTCCATTCGGAGGTAAAACCTTGTTTTATTTTTTCTAGGGTTTCTTGCTATGTAAATCTTATTGTAATTGTAATTAGGGTAAATTGAATTTTGTGATTATTGATCAATGCTGCATGTTTGAGAATTTTGCATTGTTAATTTGATTGTATTTTTTGTATAGGATGCAATAGAGATGATGAGTCAAGGAGGAGGTAATACAGATGCTTACAGTCACCAATTTGATAACAATTTACAGGAGGTAATGATCTTGCCACTTTTTATTTTCTTAGTTTGAAGTTCAAGTTGATTGAATTTATTAGAGAGATTGGATTTTGTATGTTTGAGTTTTGATGAAATAGTGATGATAAATCATAGACATGCTTGTATTTTTTTTTTTTGTTTTTGGTTATCTCTGTGTTGATTTCTTTTTGTTTAAGAATCCACTTAATTGGGTAGTGCGTGCAGTATATGGATAGCTTTGGATTTTTGTTTGCTGCTGCTTGACAATGTTTGTTAAAATCGTTATCCTCTTGGTACTGTGCACGTATTTGTCAGGATTATTAAACCCCTGGCGATTATTTTGTGTAAAGTTTTTCACTCCCTTACTTTGATTTATCGTATACTTTTCAAAATCAATTCGCGTCATTAGTGCTAGTAATACATCATAAATATTTTTGTCAGTGGTATTCCGTTTTCCTACAAACTAGTGCATTTGACCTGTATACAGATTTCGTAAATATTGATTTGGCACATGATTTTTCTTTGTACATTGCTCTATTAGCTGATCTGAGAAAACATTATTTTTTTGCAAGTATTCTTAAGATATTTCTGTGCTTGAACTTGCTATTTCCTTCATGGTTGCTAAGAAATACTTGTAATTAGTTGGTCATTGGGGCAAACATCCTAGTAAGGATCGACTGAGATAGGTCAGGGTTGCTGGTAAGTTTGCCAATAGATTAGCTAGATTGGCCTAGTAAAAGCAGTAACCAACCTCGATATGTGTCTCCTTGTTCCTGCATATTACTTAAATAATGTGTTTATACCTGCTTTATATAAACACACTATAGATCATATCATAAGTTAATAACCACAGGAGTCATGTTACTCATCCAAATCTCTCTCTCTCTCTCTCTCTCTCTATCTCACTTCCCATTTAGTTTCCAAGATTTTCTTCCATCTCCGCTCTCTCATCACACTATAACTTTTTTTGTTAAACCACTAAATATCTGTAGGTTTGCTTCTGTTGCTGTTATGAACACTGAAATCAGCCATGTACTGTAGCTCCTCACTCCTTAATACCAAAGGATGCACGCATCAGTCATGTGATAGGATATGTATCTGTTAAAACTGATATCATTATGATGGAAATAGTAGAGCTATTACTATCTGTATTACTGTTTCCGTTTATTGTTTGCATTGTTTAATTAATTTGTTGATCTTGGCATATGCCAATTTGGTAAGGGGACAAATTAGGCATAACGTAAAAATAGGGTCTCAAATACTTGTAGACTTTTCAAGGATATTTAATATTTGTGGATCACTGTTAATGGTCAACCTCTTCTACTCAAGATCTGCAGAAATAGCATGTGTGCTGATCCCAAATCGGCGAATTTTGCCACTTTTAGTGTGCCTTAATAGGGTGATAAATAGTCAATGCCTTAATGGTCACCGTTAATGCGTGCATGTTTAGTTGCCGACATTAAAGCAAGAAACGATCCCTTTGCTAGGAGATAAACTTGACTCACTGACTCTCACTTGTATGATTTAATTTTTTCCTGTTCTATTTCAGAGCTTGTTTCGTATAAGTTTTCTTGTCAATGCAGTGTGTAACTAAGAAGTGAAAGGAGAAGATTAGTTGATATTTATGCGATTTGTATGTTTAACATTGACATGTCTAACATCAAGCTAGTCAAGGTTCATTCAAAATATATCAGTGACTTCAATTTCGGAGGTCGTCAGGCTGATAGAAGTATGCGTCTATAAATAAATGTGAATAGGCGATGTTCAAATTGATTCATTGTACTGATTATCTACGATCAGTGTAGGATTTGGTTTTAAATAAATGGTTATGCACTTTTAGCTAAGTCTCCCTCAAGTTTTATCTTATTCTTGTAATGATTGGTTAGTTCATTAGTCTTGCTCTATTAATAATTGGTACTACTATTCGTGAAGTCCATTCATGTTCACTCACTACCATCATTGTAGTAAGTGAATAATATAAGATCCCCCTTTTTTATGCTTGTTTACAGAAAAACCAGGTTGCAGATGTAAATCAAGGGCATTCATCTGTATACCCATCCTTTATGCTGCCGCCTCCACCACCACTAACAGGGTCTCAACCTGTGCCATGGGTCATGCACAGGACGGAAAACAGCTCAGTGGATAATGCAATTTATACGAATACTGGCTATCATCCTGATCAGAAGACGAATCCTCCAAGAAATGGACAAGATGGTTTGAATACTTCATCACATGCTGCGGCTTCATCTACCATGGGAGTAGCCAATGGAACACCAGATTATTCTGGCTATGCATCATATTCAACTTCTAATGATCCTTATGGTTATGGAACCACTGGGTATCAGGATTACTACTATGGATATCAGCAGCAAGCTAATCAACCATATACTCCTCAAGTTGGAGGTCCTCAAAACTCAGGTGCTCCTTATCAGCCTCTTACCTCATTTCAGAATTCAGGCTCTTATGCGGGGTCTGCAAGTTATTCAAGCACTTACTACAATACTGGTGATTATCAGACATCTGGAGGGTTAGCAAGCAGTGACTACGGTAGTCAAACAACGCAGGCCAACTTATGGAATGATGCTAGCTATGCAAATTATCCCTCTCATCAGTACTCAGGCTACGCACCTGCAGATTCAAGCAGCGCTCAAAGTTCCAGTACTGTAGCTCCCACTGCTGATTATTATGAACAACACTACAAGCAGCAGTGGGCTGATTATTATAGTCAAACTTCATCGGATGTTACCTGTGCTCCTGGAACAGAAAACAAATCCGCCACTAGTGCGTCTACTCATGATACTCAAATTCCTGGTGTTCCAGGTGGGTGTCCTATATCACATACTCAACCACCACCACCACCCCCCCCTGGCACCACGTCATGGCAACCCCAAGTCAATTCATCTGGCACTACATCATGGGATCCCAATCCCAGTTTGTCGGGCTCCGCATCATGGAGACCAGAGTCTATCTCATCTGCAACCACATCTTGGAAACAAGAACCTACTTCATATGGAACTACGTCATGGAAACCTGAGCCCACACCATCCAACACCACATCTTGGAGACCTGAACCCACTTCATCTAGCACCACATCATGGAGACCTGAACCCACTCCATCTAACAGCACATCATGGAAACCTGACCCGCCTTCCACATCATGGAAACCTGAACCACCATCCTCATCATGGACACCTGAACCAACTCCATCCAGCACCATGTCATGGAGACCTGAACCCACTTCTACCAGCACCATGTCATGGAGACCGGAATCCACTGCATCTGGGATGCCTACTGTGCAGGTTTGGGGTTTCTTTATTTGCTTTTAGTAAACTGCACAGTCACACACATGCACATGGCAAACAAGTACAGTTACAGGAACTAATTTCCATGTACTCCACTGGAGCTGCACATGTTATATTTGCTCTGAGGTTCTTTCAATTTGAATTGTAGGCTTCCCTTTTGAACTCTGTGTACTTAAACTCACATTGTGGTATTAATGCACATATCAATATTTGAGAAGCTATTCAATAGAGTCTTCTGGACAAGAATAAGCAGGTGCATAAACCAAGTTTATGGTTAATTAGAGATGTGCCATATAGGTTAATTTTTAGAACTGGTAACTCAGGACCAGTTAGGCAGCAATGCAAGTGCTTTTTGTGGCACAGTAGGACTTGTAGAAGTTCACTTGCAAAGAGAAACCAGAATTAGATGTCAGTTTGATGAAGTGCTGCATTGGGCCATAGAAAGAAATAGACATTCTGCAAAGGTAGAAACTGTTTTATTGTTTTAGTTTTGTTATGGTGTGTTAGGGAGCTTGTTATTATTCTAGCAGGGTGATGGTGTGGTAGGGAGCTTGTTATTATTCTTTGTGGCAGGATAGGCTAAAGAAGTTGCTGTTTATTGCAGAAATTAGTAAATTTTCTTCTATATATTTTCTAAGTAGGGAGAGATGTTTTGCCACTTATTATTCCATTGCAAAGAAAGTAGTGGAGTTTCAATATTCTGAGGTTACTAAATCGTGTTAATTAGCTTCTGAATTGCAAATGCTTCAAACCCCAATTAATTATCACAAAGTACTGACCAACAGGTGCTATCTGCGCTTTTTATTTTGTATGCTTACATGATGCAAGTTGTGGGAACTGTTGTCACGGTGAATTTGTATACAACCTTGGTTTTACTTGAAGATTGGCAGCCTCATTTGGTGGTTTCTTTTTGACTTTTGCTGCAAACGATACATAAATATTACCCTTTATTTTTATTCCCTCCCCCCAAACTGCAAGTAATCTAGATTGGCATGTCTTAAGGTAATAAACTTTTGCTTTTATTTAGGTAAAGTGTGATAAGTGCAAAAATCCAGATTCTGATTTGGTCTGCATATGTACGCCATTTTTTCAGTCTGAAACTTAACTGAGCTATTTATATCATTATGAGTCTTTATAGCAGGTGAGTCAAGTAACAGGTGATGCATATGACAGCTACTGGAGACAGGGTCCCGCTGCTTTCCAAAAGCATCATGTCAGCCATACTCCATCGCATTTCCAAAAACCTTTGGACTCAAATCCAGTTCCGTATGAAAATTCCCTTGGTATTCAGCAGACTGCTAGTTCTCAAGTACCTAATTCACATTTTCCTGCTACACATCATGGTGCTCAGACTTATGCCTCAGTGTTGCAATCTGGTTCTTCAATGGACACACGACGAGCAAACAAACTGCAGATCGCGACAAATCCCAGAATTGCTCAGAACGTGGCCGCAGGCTTACCAAAAACTGACAAGGATGGCTCCACAAATGATGCAGCAGCAAAACCGGCCTATATCAGTGTTTTGATGTCAAAGCCTAGTGTGGCAGCTTCTTCTCGTGGTCCTGCTGATTCCATGCTTAAGGTGGGAATTACTTTGTCCTAAGATTTGGCTAATATTAAATTTAAATACCTCTCGAACACTTAATTTTATTTGTCCTTTTAGAAGCCTTCACTTTTATCATCGACCAACTTACCTTGTTTGGGATGCTGGTCTTCTTTTATTCTTTCCAGAGAACCATGATTTTCTGTTCATCTTTTATTATATTAAAGTTGAGTAATTATGTTGGCTGCAGCCTGGAGCATTCCCTGTATCATTACGTGCTTATGTGGAAAGGGCTTTATCTCGCTGTAAGGATGATTCACAAAAGGCAGCTTGTCAGAATATAATGAAGGAGGTAAAAAAGTATTTCCGCTTAGTGACAATAGTGGTAGAATGTATTTAATGCACGTGTACAGTGTATTTAGGATTCTGATTTATAGCGCAAGAGTCATGTCCTGATTGAAGTTGACTACTGGTCCTGCTATTTTACTTCTTAAGACATATGCTATCAAATTAGATCTTTATTTATTTATTTTTAAATATTTCAGATGATTACAAGGACGTCATCTGATGGTACACTTTTCACTAAAGATTGGGATACAGAACCACTTTTCCCATTACCAGAGATGGATGCAATGAGTAAAGAGTACGTCACTTATTGACCTTTTAGTAGTCTGAGGTGTTATTTTATGTTTTTTTTCAAAAGTTGCTGGCAATTCAAGTTATAACTTGACAACCAAATCATTTTACTTTAACTTATAGGAGTGTAGCTCAAATCAGGTCTCCTCCTTCGATTCACTCTCCTAGTTGTTGACGTACTCTAATAGAATTGATTTGCTCCTGAAATAATTCATTGGCCATTTTTCACCTTAAAGAACACTCTGTTTTGCATTAGGTTGCAGAGCTCATCTGCTGTTTCTTCTTTACCGAAGTACAAAAGAAGTCCAAGTAGACGTACCAAAAGTAGGTGGGAGCCAATAGCTGAGGATAAGTTGATCGATAAAATGCCATCTGTTACTCCTGTTTCAGTAAAATCAGCAACCTGGAATCATGCTAAAGAAAAGGACAAAACGGTAATATCTTTTTAATTGTCCTAAAATTTATTTCCACTGCTTTTGACAGTAGTGTGGAACAGATTTAGGTTGTAGTATTATATGTGTGATTCTAAAGACTTTTTTGCAGGTTTCTAATGGAAAATGGGAGAGCAAGGACAGTGGCTGGACTAATGCGAAGTTTGTTCCATCACGGCAGCAAGCTCCTGGTAAAAATAATAAGAGGTCAGGGAAGAAGCCACGGCTTGGTGGTGGTGGTTTTAATGCTGCTCAAAGTAATGATGCTAGTGATAGTGATAAGGAGCAAGGTTTAACGGCATATTACTCAGGCGCAGCAGCATTAGCAAATTCTCCAGACGAGAAAAAAAAGCGTGAGGATCGTTGTAAGCGTTTTGATAGAGGACCTCGAGCAGAGATGAAGCATTTCAGACCAAAAACGGTTTCTGCTACCGCTAAGTTGTATACTAGGAAGGCCAGCGCTCTGGTGCTTAGCAGAAGTTATGAAGACAGTGAAAGCAGAGCAGTGGAAGATATTGATTGGGATTCTCTTACTGTGAAGGGAACCTGCCAGGAAATCGAGAAGCGTTACCTGCGCCTTACTTCTGCACCTGATCCAACCACTGTAAATACCCTTTCTCATGTCAAACTCTGTCCAGATTGTGTTAATAGACTAACTTTCAGGGTTTCATTTTTAAAACGATAGGTAAATTTTTTTTGACGTTCCTTATTAAGATCATAAATGTGAGTGAAAAGATTTATTTGCTTATAGGTGAGACCAGAGAATGTGCTAGAAAAAGCTCTTGTGATGGTTCAAAATTCTCAAAAGAACTATCTTTACAAATGCGATCAGTTGAAATCAATACGTCAAGATTTGACTGTTCAACGGATTATCAATGAGCTGACAGTCAAGGTACTTACTTATTCTAAAGAGTTGAAATTGATGTGACAATTCCAGTTTAATTTATTTGACATGATCTGGTACTTTGATTAGCTTCTAGCTTATGTTCTCATGCATCTGTTGATATTTCTGACACTATGCATCATCAGCTTATCATGATTTGAAGCTAGCAGCTTATCATGCTTGTTTTAACGAGCAAATTTCCTTGACATACAGCCCTTTCCCAAATGTGTATGATTCCCTAATTTCATGCCATGTTTCTTGTGGTTCCAGGTATATGAAACTCATGCCCGTTTAGCTCTAGAAGCTGGGGACTTGCCAGAGTTTAATCAGGTTGGCTACTGATTTTGCTATGCCATTCTTCTTTGAAATGAGCACCCTTTTTTTCCCCCATCAATTAAGTTCTCTGTGGTGGTAGTTGATATTACTCTTTTTTACTGTGGAGGATCTCGTCCAAGTCCGAAGCATAACTGTAAAATTAATTGATCATATAATTTTGTAATTCAATTGCTGTACGTCTTCACTTATCTAGGTGTTACCCTCTTTTGTTCTTTTTCGCAGTGCCAGTCACAGTTACAAACCCTTTACTCAGAAGGAATTAAGGGGTGCCAGATGGAGTTTTCTGCTTACAGCTTACTTTGCGTGATCTTGCACTCTAATAATAACAGAGATCTCGTAGCGTCAATGGCAAGGTCAGTTGCATGTTAGTTACCTGTGTTGTTGGATCCGTTGCTTGATTAGCTTTCTTGAATACAAATTATTTTCGCCTATGATAAAGTATTCTTTTGTCGTTACACTTTTTCATGTAGAGCACTAGATATTACCAGGAGGTCAATCTAGGTTTTTTATTTCGTAGATTTTCAGAAAAAGGGAAAGAAAAAAAAGGTTTCAGATTTTCTCTTGGTAAATGATTGTCTACTGTCTTTTTGACATGGACATGCAGAAATATATCATTTTTCATTCATAAAGATTATTGAATTTCTATTACATGAAATCATTGAAGTCATTCTATACAAAAATTCTAGTTCATTTGAATTATTTAAGTTCTTGTTTCATCACGTTGTGAAACACATGTTGTGGGCAGAGTTATGTTAACATCTGCATGAAGATAATTCATCCATCTTTGTCAGAATCTGATTTGGATATTGATCTTGTATATCTTCTGTACCAGATTGCCGAAGGAAGCAAAAAACCATGAGGCAGTAAAGCATGCACTTGCAGTCCGCACAGCCGTTACGTCAGGAAATTATGTTCTATTTTTCCGACTTTACAAGGCAGCGCCAAACTTGAGTACCTGCCTTATGGGTGTGTGACTATAGAATTGTATTGACATGTATATCAGGTTCTCTTGTTTGATAGTTGCTTACTTCCTAGTAATCTCTATGCAGATCTTTATGTTGAGAAGATGCGGTTTGAAGCAGTGAAATGCATGTCCAAATCATACCGCCCTACAGTCCCAGTCACTTTTGTGGCTCAGGTTCTTGGGTTTACCAGTTCTTCGCAATCAACAGAAGGAAGCATTGATGAGAAAGACACTGATGGTTTGGAGGAATGTGAGGAGTGGTTAAAGGCACATGGTGCGTGCCTTAATGTTGACAATGGTGGGGAGATGCAGTTTGACACAAAGGTATATGTATTTGCCGAAACTTCAGTATCTTAACTTCTAGTGGGTATTGGGAGATTTCTTTTGAAATTCTTGTCCGGTACTATGATTTTACCGTCGGTGGTAGTACTTGTCAGGCCTTGCTTTTAGTTTTGTACTCATTGTAAGTTTTCTTTATTCCTCACTGAGTTTCTGATTTTTGCTGGATCTACAGGCTTCATCTTCAAGCCTTTTCATGCCAGAACCAGAAGATGCAGTGGCCCATGGAGATACGAGTCTTGCTGTTAACGATTTTATGACTCGGACATCTTAGAAAGTATTAACATATTAGTTTGTAACGGGGTAGTGTATCACACATGAGTATAGAAATGTAGAACACATTTTAGTAGTATAGACCTCTTCAAATTTGATAGGTTATAAATGACTAGACATGTACATTCTATGTAGCATGAGTCTAAAGGGGTTCCATTTTTGATGCCCCTGTTAAAATTTCTTTAATTACTGTGAGCATTATGTAATTACCCCTCAAATTTTACTCCTTCGAAAATATTACCCTCAAATTTAAATTATACCCTTCACCTTCTAAATGGACATATGGTATTTCACATTACTGAAATACTAGATTCAAACCTCCTTAAAGTATGGAACCGACTCATACCATTGGAAAGTAGAGTTAGAGTTGGATAAGGATTCCCCCTTCACAACTTTAAAGTACGTTTGAAATCGGGCGGTTTTATAAATCACGTTCAGTGAAACGTATGTTAGTTGTTCGCGTTCGCCTGTGTCGGAAAGTTCATTATAATTGCTTATGAAATTTCGGCGGAGATTATAATTGCGTTCATTATAATTGCTTATGAAATTCCGGCGCATTATGGAGGTGTTTGGTAAAAATTATCATTATTATTTATGATTATAGATAATCATAAATTAAAAAATAATTATGATATTAATTATTATTATAATACATTTTAACAAACAATTTTTTGGGATAATTGATTATTTTAAAATAATGCTCTCGAATAGGAGAGAAAAGAATGATGATCTTAGAATTTTTTTTTAGTCCACCATTGTTTTTTTATCTCTATCTTGATAGTTTAGAGAAAATTAAGAAAAAAAATCTAATTCATTTTTGTTAAAAAAATAATTAATTATGATAATTTTTATAAATGATTTTTTTTACTTATGAAAATAATGATTTTTTCAATTATGATTAAAATAATCAGTTATTATAAATTTGACAAACACCTATATGATAGATTATGGGCTGAATAATTAAGTATGTACTCATAATCCATTATAATAATAATTATCAAACAGTCCCTATAGTTACGTTGGAATTCGATGCATTTTAAAACTGCCCGCAACTTTAGACGACCTTATAATCTCGCCCCGCTACATTTAGCAAAAGTCAATTTCGGTCTCAAATTTTTAATTTTTACCTTTTTGACATCCCTGTGCTACGCTTCCAATTTTTATACGCTTCCAAATTTTTTTCTCCATATTTCGTTTTTTTTTTACGATGTCTGTGGATGCTTTTATGCGTTATTTAGCTTGTCCTAAGAGATTTCCTAGCAGCCTATCCCATAAAAAACAGAACAAGGAGAACGAACCCCATCCATGTTAAAATATTTCTATAGAGTAATTTTGAGCAATTTTTTCACTTCAGCTGTCAAATCTAAAACTACAAAAACGTGGTACTTTGTTTCATGAAAACTTAAATTGGGCATTCTATTAAAAAAGACATGTATACAGGTATACAAGTTAACAAAAACCAATATTTTTGAATTTAGGGACTAGATTCTGTTTTAAGGGATAATGATATACCACTGTAAAAGTTTCTTTAGGAATTTGAGCCATAGCCCAACCCAGTTTAGATGATCTTAATTAAACCTGGCTATATTGGAGCTAGGGCTGCACAAAACCGACCCAACCCGCCAACCCGACCTGCACCCGCCCAAAATAACCCGACCCGCACCCGGCCCGCCGATGAACGGGTTGGGTGCGGGTGATTTTTTTTAAACCCGACTTCTGGCGGGTCGAGTGCGGGTGATAGCTCCTCTCACCCGACCCGACCCGCCCACCCGCCAGGTCCCTTATTTCATTTCAATCAACATTCATTCAATTCAGTCGAAACATCAAACTCAATTCAGAAAACACTCTGCATATGTAATCAATGTCCAGTTCAACCCTCCAGGCGTTTCAAGTTTCCTTTCCATTACTCTATAGTAATCAATGTCCAGTTAAAAATCAGAATCACAATTCAATGTATCCCCAAAAGCTCGTTTTCACGATTTAGATTCATTCAGGGTTAGGGTTCTTCTTTCACGCCTTAAGTTTTTATCCCCCATTTTTCTTTGTTAATCATAGGGTATCTTTATCTCAAATTCAAATTTTGTTCCTAACCCATCTTCCAATCCAACAGAAACTCAAAATTACCTTCTCAATTTCCTCCGTCTCGGTTCAGGAACACATCTTCCTTCTTGTTTCAGGCAGCGACAACAATTTCTTCTTCCCTGTATCTTCTTTGTCATGTTCTCTGGCCACAAAACCAATCTCTCTCAAATCCGTGTTTCTTCTTCCCTGTATCTTCTTTGAGGGTTGCTGATAGTTTTGAGAACATGAGATGAAAAAGATGAAATCAAACTCAACAGATTTTTGGGTTTTTTGATGTGAACTGAAATTAAGGTTAAATCGGTATTAGCTCCATGAGATTTAAGAGATTATTGAGGACGGATTTTAGTTGTGCAAGGAGAAGAGAACAATAAATGGGTTCTACTGGACTCTTTCTAATAATGGGTTTTGAATCTCCTGCTTTAAGGAAATAGTAGAAGAGATTAAAACTCTTTTTACACTATTAATTGAGGGGAAGTTCTTGAGAGTTCGGTGGAGCAATCTGAGCTGGTCGAAGGATTTGAAGAAGAAGGTAGTGCTGTTTTGTAGCCATGAAGCAGACAAATTTGACTCATTTGAGGGTTGCTGATGGTTTTGAAAACATGAGATGAAAAAGATGAAATCAAACTCAACAAATTTTTGGGGTTTTTGATGTGAACTGAAATTAAGCTTAAATCGGTATTAGCTTCTTTGTTTCTTATTCACAGATCCACTCGAAACCCATCTCACCATCTCTTCATTTTTTCCCTATTCAGTTCCTTTCTTGGTCTGGCTGTTCCATTCTTTGGGCAGTAATTTTATAATCTGGGCGGGTGACCCGCACCCACCCGCACCCGACCCGACCCGACCCGAGGACCAGGCGGGTTGGGTGCGGGTGAATTTTTTTTCACCCGCCTTATGGCGGGTCGGGTGCGGGTGAGGCCAAACCCGACCCGACCCACCCGATGTGCAGCCCTAATTGGAGCCTACGAGAATTATTTTGGCCCTATTTAATTTTGCTCCCACCTAGGTGAGAGAATAAGGGTAACTAAACTACCTCCTACTCATAATTACCCTAATACTTAAATCAAAATATAAATACAATTCTTTCCATTTTTCACTACACTCCAAATCAAATAAAATCTAACAAAAATAAAATATAAATAAAAATAAATTATATTTCCATCTCATTTTCCAAATTCTAAAAACCCTAACCCTAACTTTTCCAAAAACAAAATCCCATCACCCGAAGTTAACTACAAGGTAAATCTCTATAAACCCTTTCTTATAATAGCATTTGTGATAGATCCATGTGTAAAAAATCTTCGTTTTCGTGAATCAAATTTTCTGATTTTTTCCAGAATCTTTGGGTACGATGGATCCACATCCAACGATTCTCTTTTCATATTCCTCGTGCATAGTTACCATTACAAGAATCGTTGGATACGACAGATCATATCCAACGATGCTACCTTTTCATTTTTTTTTTACCTTTTCTATATTGGAATTGTTGAATAAGACACCTTATTATCCACTGATTCTGGTCTTTTATTTTTGTTTACTTTTTCTATATTGGAATCGTTGGATAAACACCTGACTATCCACCGATTTCCTTGCTTTCATGTTTTTACTACTACCCTATGAGAATCGTTGGTTATGAAAGTTTTTGGGTTTTAGAAGTAAGAAGAATCAATATCTAAAATGCTACCTAATCAACGATTCTGGCTTGGAGTTTTCTGTTAGCTTTTGTAGTTAGAATCGTTGGATAAAGATGGTCTTATCCAACGATTCTAGCTTGGTGTTTTCTGATAGCTTTTGCAGTTAGAATCGTTGGATAAAACCATCATTATCCAACGATTCTGTTCTTTTCATTATATACAAATTTTTTGCTGGTGGTTGAACTAGAGATTATTGATTGCTTGAACCACCAGTAGTTACGTAATATTGTATTATTAGGTAATTGTTGATTGAATTTTGTGTTGTTCGATTTTTTTATTTGTACAACCATTATTGATGGTCGTAAAAGAGGTTATGGTCCAACAAGAAAGTGTGATATTGATAGGAAGCCATAAAAAAAGGTTGTCCGCGCGAGACCTCTGCTTCCCCAGCCAGACCAAACTAGAAGAAGTCCTAGAACTCCTGCTTTTGTTGGAAATGGAGGAACTTGAGGAGGTGATTGAAATAACATCCGTCTTAAGAGAGGATATTGCTAATTGGAGAGCCCAAGATGCAATACTTGAAGCGGATGTTGCTGAAGATGCTGCTTTCGCTGCTGCTGCTGATGGTGGAGCTTATGGTGCCACTCCTTCTGCAGCTGATACCTAATACATGTTCTTAAGACTTGTTGTCAATACTAAACTAAGACTTGTTGCATTATCTATTTTGTGTTGTTTTATTCGGATACTTATTTTTATTTTGTTTGTGGATGGATGAATGAACTTATGATTATGGTTTAATATGTTATATGAATGGTTTGAAGTTCGTTATTTTTTGGTACGTTAAATGATTGGTGGTAAAGAATATCAAATTTTTGCAATTGTGATCCAGAATCAATCGACATGCACATACGTGTCCACCGATTCCAGCTGCCCCTCTTGCGATATTTGTCGATTTTTACAATAGATTCAGAATCGGTGGACAAAACACTTAGGTATCCAACGATTCTGACTGACTCTCTGATAAATGTGAATCAGAATCGATCGATACGTATATGTCGTATCACCGATTCTGGGTAACTCATTTTTAATATTTCACGCTATTGCTTTTCTTTAAAAAATTTCTAACAAGAATTCAAAGTAACCAAAAAGCAAATTCATTCCATACATTAAGAGAGTGGTTGTTCAATATATGAAAGTTATAAACCATGGACATCCGATAGTTCATGTGTTAACAAAATCCAAATACTTAAATCAACACAATTGTACCCTTGATTTGTTACGGCTCCACCAATTCATCCCAAAGTTTCATGTTGTGATCGTATTTTTCCAGCAATTTCCTTAGAGGTGTTGTTGGTGAAACCTGCAAAATAAGTGAACCTACGCAGTGGAGGTAATGGAAAATCTTAGCGTAACCTAAGACCGATAAAATGTATGTTGTTAATGTTGACTATAACAATTCTTCGATCTTTAAGTGATTCATCACACTTTGTTCTCTTTTGTGTGAAGGTAAGAGTTGCTCCCTGACCAAAATAATGAACAACGCAACTCCACGTATCCGCCAAGAGATGGCCACATCGAGGCATGGTAATCCAATGCTTATTGGCAATTGGTTCATCCCCCTACAAACCTTGATCAAGAGCAACCAAATCGTCGAACTCAACTTCTTTATCTTCCAGTGTACCTTCCCTCATCACCGAGATATAAAATTCCTTATCTATTGTAGTCGTAAGGCCATCATCTTTCTAAAATATTAGCGTTGAGTTAGATTTTTCTCATCCGCCAAACTTAAATGGCCTATTTGTTCAGACGCAACATGAAATCCATAATTTCCATCCCTATCCACGTCGTCGGTAGAAAATACGTAAGGACGAATGATTGAGTAAGATACTCATGGAATATCGTATAACAAATTTGATGGGTCTACCCCACACATCCTTAGGTGTTACTTGATAACCAACTGCCGCTCTTATAGTCAACGTATCTTGCGGGGAAACCATGGACCCCTTTTCCCTTACTTCCCCTTTTAGTCGTACTCGTCTTCTGCTCGTTTTACTTTCTTGCGAAGGGACGATGCGAACCTTTTTGTTGCCTTGTGTTGCACTCGCTTGACTTTCTTGTGTTGGAACGATGAGAATGATCGGATCCTTTTGATTCTTTGACTTGGATTGTTTTCCACTTAGTGCACTTTCCTGCTTCTTTGGGCGACCCCTTTTCTTTGGAGCCGGAACGTTTTCATACATAGCCTTGGTATGCTCATGTCGTGAAGGCAATATTTGGTTACTCATCGCCGCCTTGTACTCTTTCCTTTCTTGCTTCTTATCCACTTTGGTAGATGGTCTACCCGTCGACAGTAGCTTAGTTGGTTCTTCAACCGGTTGCATATGCGGGTGAAAGGCGAGGATCAAGTCGTGCATTAAAATTTGTCGTTGCAAATTGTTCTTGTTAGAGTAACCCTTAATTATTTTTCTCCTAAGATCCGTGTCTACAAATGATTCACTTGCATCTTCAATCGGGCTTGGTGTGAAAGTAAGTTGCTTCCAAAACGAATCGATGAGCTCAAACGGAACCCCTTGGGGGTTACTAGCGATCATGTGACATACGGGAGCCCCATGGACGTCATCGTCTTACAAGAACAAACAATTTTCTTTTTCTCGTACTCGTTATCCTCAAAATATAATCATTTATCATATAACGGATAGCCCAATGCGACACCCTATAAGAAATACCCCTTAGAAACCTATTGTAATTGGAGTACGTGTTCACAACTTTCATCGTACTCTCTTCCATTTGGACCTGAATCTTGCTGATATCCTCCATGGTGTATTGATGGATAGCTTCTTGTACCGTAACCATATTATTTTGACTCCGCCGAAGTAGTTTTTCAATCGTCCATGAGACCCTTCCGCTATACTTGTCGCCTCATTTTTGTAATGCATATGTTGGTAGGTATACGCGTACATAAACTTTTTTTTGTGCGGCTCCAACAATTACTTCACACAATAAACCACCGTTTTCTCAGCAACCTTTGTCCAAACAAATTTGAAACTCTCCAGATTAGATTTCTACTTTTCTTCTCTTCCTCTCGTTCCTCCCGAGTTAGTTTACTAAGACGATCATATTCAGCCTTTTCACGAGCACTACCTTTCTGTGGTTTTGGCCTCTGGATATGGTCCCTGCAATACGCTCTGATGTTGCATTGTATGTGCCATGTACAAAGAAATTGTTTGGCATCCGGGAAAACCACCTCTATTTCATTCATTATTGTTTGATCATTATCCGTCATTATGATCCTAGGCATTTGATCGCTACGGTAAATCTCTTTCAGGGTTTCCAACATCCAAATAAAACTCACCTCATTCTCTCGATCCATAAAATCCATGCCACCGAGAAAGTTTGTTTGTCCGAAGTGTGGCCACATATGTTTAGCAACGACATGTTGTATTTGTTTGTCTTGTAAGTGCAATCTATCAACAAAACTTGATAAAAGCATTGAGCCAATTGGATCATCTTCGGATGCGCCAAGAAAATATGAGTCATCCACTACCTGCTTCTTCAATGTGTAGTTATGTTGCTCGGCTAACCACTAAGATTGTTCCATAACCGCTCTACCATCCATTCCTTCCCTCTGATGCTTTCTCTTGCCGTGTATATTTGCCTCAAAGTGGACAAGTTTTTAGGATCATCTTCCTTGATCTTCCTAAGGATATTACTTGGTGTAGTTGCCTTCATCGACTTTACCGTTGCATGTGCTTTTAACTCACAAACTACAACGTCCAATAAGAGATTCCGGATCATCATGATTGTGACAACCATTCATCACTCTACATAGCTTGTATACACCATCGCGTCTATGCACTATAATCTTAAACGGGCACTCATGCTTATTTGATTTAGTAATGTAGACCCTCTGCGTCTTCTTCACATACAGTTTGTCCTTTTCCCAATGACTTTCAATCTTGCCACTTCTCTCGCAAACAATTTCCAAACGATCAACCCTCGAACGTTTCCCTAATACTAATGCTTGGTTGATCTCTATTCATTTGTCTACAAACCATTGCTTTGCGTCGTTTCTCTTTACCCATACCAAATCAGTATAATAATGGTGAGAAGTATCAGGCCCCATATGAGACACATGTTCGGGTTGATCGTCGCCGAGTGTTTCAACAATCTATAATATACATCGAAGAAATTAGGCCAACGGAATCGGTGGACATGGGACAACCGTGTCCAACGATTCCACATAATCGACTTTTATGCCATCCCATATCGACCGATTTTGCCTTGTCTACATTTTTGGAAAAAATCCTCAAAGGATAGAATCGGTACACTTGAACTTATTTGTGTGCCGATTCTTGTATTCAGCAAAGTGGAGCTCTCTGGACTCTTTTTGATTTGGAATCAGCGCGTATAACAACACATATCGAACGATTCTTTTCTTGGATAATTTTTGGTAAATCTCCAAGGGTGAAATCGTTCGATAAATGAGTCCATAAAAGCCGATTATTTGACCTACCAATCCCGTCAAAATATATGCCAGAATCGGTCGTTGTTCATTACCACATCCACAGATTCCGGTTCATATTCTCCAGGATATACATGATCGGTGGATACGATGTCATCGTATCCAACGATTCTGGGTAGTACGTAGCCCAGAACAACTCAAAATTTTGCAATAAATCCACTTTTGGACGATTATAAGGTTCAAAAACATGTTTCTAGATCCTAAGAACGTATACCTGACGATTTGAAGCATTACGACATTCATTTTCCCGGTTAGATTCTTCATTTGCTTGAGTAAATTCATCAAATATGCCTTGGTTTACACGTTCTTGTTCATCCAACAAATAATCCAAATTGGTAGGATCAAACTCACTTTCGTAATCTGATAGGTGATATGTAGATGCACCCACTTCTTCATCCCCACTAGAATCCTCATCGTCACAATAAATTTTCATCTTTACTACCAAATCACAAAATCCTAGTTTTCCCCAAACTATTTCTTCTTCTTCTACAAACTTTTGAAAAAAACTCTACTCTAATTCTTACCCAAGGTTGTACCATATCGGATTTTGGTTCATACCGGTCGAGAGCGATACACTGGTACGCCGGTATATCGGGGAAATTTTGGTTTACATACCGGCGAAATATCAGTCCATACACTATTATTGATTAATTTCTTATACTAATCATTCATTAAGCAGTCAACCACACATATTTAGCTAGTGAGGGGTATTGAAATTATTGTGACATGAATATATGTACTTTGCCCTTTCATTTTCGTTTATGACTGTCTTTAAAGCTTAATGTTGTAAACCATTACTATCATGTCCTGCTTCTTAATTCAAAACAGGTAGAAAAATACACAACAAATTCAAGACAAGAGACAATAACAACAACAATCAACTAATTACTGCCGATGTATGTTATGCAATTTTAATGCCGAAACAGAGGAACATTTTGCTCTCTATATGATTGAACTTATATTATATCATATGTGTAAGCATATGTGTTTTTGTTCCAAAATACAAGTTGATGTGATCACATCCTTATTCTAAAATTGGATATCATCATGCCCAATATTTGAGTATAGTACGAACTTGGTTAAGTTTGTTCCATTTGTCTCATTCATAGTATGCAACATCATAAGTGTTATAGACTCTACTTTCAATGATGGGGCATTGTTATTACCAGTTGGTCACAAAATTAGAACCTTAGATAAATACACTAGCAGAACGATTATTATATCGACATCAAGTGCTGAAGACAAGCTTATAACAATATTGCCCAAACTTTATACTATAACCAAACAAAGAAGCAATATAACAACGAGGATTGCTGATAGCTGAATCCGAGCAAGACACTGAAGTTCTTATAGAACCAATACCAAGTATCAAACAGCACAAGGCAGAAAGGATAGTGATGCCTATAAGCAGAAAGGTAGACATAATTCTTAGTACTATTAAAGGCAAGACAGACCCCCGTATGAATTTTCTCATGGTTTTTTCAATATTCTTTTCAACTGAAGCAGGCAACTGGAAAAGAGAAAGATAGTAGATTGGTAAGCTAGCCACTACACTCTTGACCAACAACCTGCTTCCTCAGGAAAAATATCTTCTTTTCAAGTACTAAGCCTTTTCTCAAGTCTCTGCAAAATCACATCCCAAACACCTACACTCTTTGATTTACTTCCCATGGTAATTCCCAAATAAATAACAGGAAATGCTACCAGCTCAGACCCAAACAAGGTTGCACAACTAACAACATTTTGAGTTCCTCCCACACCATCCACGACTCTTTTTCTAAAGTTAACTTCTTAACCAGACACAACTCAAAAGCTAACATAATGTGTTTCAAGTTCTGCACCTGGTCTTCACAAATGTTAATTTATCGTATCAAACTATAAGATTTGTTTTCTTAAATCACATCTAAACAAGCTTAAGAGGGTTCATGTATTTGAAAAATTCAATGACAATCATTTATTTGTTTTACAAAATCAACCACAGTTCTAGCATAACTACAGAGAATGTTGCTTGGGAAATCAAAGGAGGAGGTATCTTTTCTAGGGATGTCTTTTTTTCCTTGAGGACTCCTGTTTCTGTAAAACCCCATTAATACAGATTCAATTAAATGAACAACGAAACTGAAAAAAACAAAACATCACAAACACATCTCGAGCAATCATTCGCATAGTTTACAACATGTTTTGGCACATTTTCAACCATGACATCTTAACAAATCAAACAAACATTTTCATTTTTGTGTCTGTAAACTAATTTCAGACAAGAAACAAGAGAATTGTACCTACAGATTTCCTTTGGAGCTGCCGAAACGATGGAGATGTTCAAATCCTTCGAAGGTTCTACCAATTCTAGCTGGAAAATTGAAGAGAAAATTGAAGAGAATTTCTGTAGCGTGATTGCGTGAAAACTGAAGAGAGGAAACAAATGAAGATTGAAGACTGAAGAGAGGGATTAGGTTTCATTTCTCTCCAAAGAATCTAAAACGTTGGATTAAAAAAAAAATTCTCATCCAACAGACAGAAATCCATTTCGAGAATTTCGGTAATTTTCGGACATATCGGCGAAATTTCGGATTTTGAATATATCGGCCGAAATTTTCGGTGCAATATCGTTTCGCCGGTAACCCTAAATTCGTTTCGGTTTCACCCCAAATCGCCGAAATTTCGGCCGAAATGGACTGCATAGTTCTTACCATCTAACACTAACTATAATCTAGTTTTAATCACTAACTAAGTTTAACTAGCATTTGAATTAATTATTACTAATCAAATATATTAGTTAATAACATAAATAGTTGGATAAATTTTTTTTTGACTTTTTTTTATAATAACTCTAATTTAATTTTTAATAGTAAGACCAAAATAATTCTTATAAATCCCAATATAACCAGGTAATTAAATGATTAACCTTTAATAGCATCGGTGAGCATGAGTAGTAGTTGTAGATACTAGGAAAACACTAGAAATTTTGAGCATGTAAGCCACGTGCCTGGGAAAGAGCAGCTAAGGGCAAATCTGTTTTTTTCTTGGTCACCAACTCCAAGTATATTTTCTGTGTTTCTTTCGCATTTTACTACCATTATTTTTCCACTCAAAAGAATCTCAAGCAGAAGAAGGATTTTGGTTTTCAAATCCAAATTTTTAACCCAACTGAATTTTGCAATCTCAGCTGAATTTTTCTTCTATAAGAAGGTAGGTGTTCTTTCTGTTTCATTTCTTTTTCTCCTAATTTTAAAATTCATGTCTACTTAAATGCAATGGTGTGTTCTTGTACAACACTGTTTTAACTGAAACCATTTTACACAGATCTGAAATTTATTATTTGGATGTTTTCGCAGCCGTGAATTTGATAAACTCTATCCATAAACTTTCTCCTAGCTCTTTTCTGCTTTTGATAACTTTGTACAACAATGAACCTTGTTGATTTAAAATCCCACATTTTCTCCGAGTTAACCCATGCTTATTGAACTGTGTATGATTTTGAACGGTATAAAGGATTTTCGGAGATTAAGAATGTTTTGCAGATATCTAAGTCCTGTTTCACATCACATATCTCTGTCTTGTATAAGTTTCCAAACTTTCCCGCACCCATGACCTGTTTGCGAAAATAACCCAGTGAGTGATGTTTTCGAAACATTGAACGCGGCATGAATTCATTGACGGATTTACATTGTTTTCCTGTTACCTATTTTGTATACAACTCTATTCCTATGTGCCTCGGTTTCTAAATTCTTGTTAGGATCGGGAATATGAGGAAATTAAGGGATTGTTTCTTCCCCTAATACTTCTGGTTCTTCTCTTGTTCTGTATCAACAACACAGGAGATTTAAGGGTTTGTTTCATCTTCTCCGGTTTCAGCCGCAATGGTAAAGACGCTAAGTTTCAAGCTTTCTATAACATATCTGCTGATGATGATCAATTGAACAAGAGGTTTTCAAAAAAGTTTATACCAGAATGAAGTAAAAGAGAGTTTTGGCAGAAAAATTGTCATCAAGGAGGGTTAATTGTTCTTTGTCATGATGATACTGATCCTATTTATGGAGATTGTTTACTTTGGAATCCTCAAACACTAGATACCATTCAGTTACCTTCTCTGTTAGATTATTACGAAACAGACGATAAATATTGGCTCAAAGATTCTATTTTGACTTCACCTCCGCAGATCAACAGCAATAGTAGTATTGATGGTGATAATTATGATAAAGATTCCATGGTTTATTTACTTTTTGATGGAGGTCACAATAATGTTATTCATACTGATGTTCTTCTATTTTGTCACCCTGGTGAAAAAGAATGGAGAAGGCATGAGCTTAATGTATCAGAAGAACCAAAAAAGATGTTGTGTCTCATAAATAAGTTACATATAATGTGCTTCAACCCTGTCTACTATGAGATACAAGTACAGAGTGGGTTTGATATCTCTGATGAAACCCTCTCAGTAGGAGATGAAGTTATTATCAACACAAGCAGCATTGTTGTAACCGATCCAGCAACTGGAGGTGTGCTTCGAACTGTTGAGCAATATTATGTGGAGTCTTTTGGTGAGGTCTTCAGAAGTCGGAAATGGAGCATCCATAGCGGTGTACATACAAACTGTTTACGCACATTGAAATCTTGAAATTAGATTTTGCTTCAATGGCTTGGGAGAATGTAAAATGTTCGGATGATCACGTCTTCTTTATAAGCTATTGTACACAACTGTCTTGCTGGGCCTCAGACCTGGGATTTTCAAAAGGTTGTATGTATTATACACAAGAGGAAGAAATGAGCTTGTACAAATATGACATGGAAGATCAAAGTATTTTGCTTTCTTTACCATGTCCTGATCTACCAACGCCGTGGTACCAACCTGAATGGCTGATGATTACTGCACCTACAAGGTAACTTTGAAGAACATCACACTTTTTGTCTTGTTAATTTATACTTGCTTTTGTCTAACTATCTATTCTTGTCGATCTGTTACTGCTCACTTATGCTTAAAATGCTAATCGTATATACCTTTTGTAGTTTATATTAACTGCACAGGCCATACCGCCTCATGTGGCAGTGTAGTTCATATAGTAGTAACATTGAAGGAAATTTCTTGTAAAAGAGGACAAGCTATGTATCTTCTTTTCATAAATCCCTCTGTTCGATTTTTACTAGAATTTATTATCAGAGTCTTTTTATCTTCACATAACTATTAAGTAATTACATCAGAATGCTGAGCCTCCTTTATATGTAGGTGGCCAATCTGTCTGTCTGTCTAGCCAAACTTTAGTACCAAGATTATTTTGACCATACCTAGCTATAGTGGCTGCAGCACTCTGTGTGTTCCAACTTAGCCTCTGTAATAGTGACCGAATAGATGTTGTTAACTTTATTTTGTTCTGGTTCTTTAATTTGCAGCGTCGATGATAAAAGACAAACCGCAGACTGTATTTCGGGAAAGGTCGAACACATGCATAACGTTATAAAGGTAACTGAAAACATAGATCCTGTAGGTTGGATTGATGAGAAAGATGATATTGGAGAAGCAAGACCAGGGATTCTTGCCAGCGATGATTTTGTATGGTTCGTGTCTAACCATCTTCATACATTAGATTATATTCATTTACGCGCTGTGAGTAAAAGATACCGTGCGATAATGAATCTCAAAAGACCATCCTCTGCTGGAACTATCCAGACCACAGATTTATGCCCATGGCTGGTTTTTTCTAAGTATGATACATCCGTCTTCAGTTTCGTAAACCCATTGCATAATAATGAAAATACCTCATGAACATCCAGGAGATGTGTAAAAGTTATAGAATTCGTTTTTCGAAAGATGGGTGGTTGCTCATGTCAAAAAGTCTGAAATTGCTCTTCCACAATCCCTTCACGAGATCCAGCATCAAAGTTCTGGACTTGCCAGATATTGATGACAGTAGATTCGCAGGTATCTCATTCTCGTCCTTGCCGAGTACTTCAGATTGCGTGGTTTTTGCCTTTTGTAAACCATTGGGTGAGCAATTATTTATCTTCTTCATTAAACGGGGAGAAGAACAATGGAGGTATCGTTATTTTGATGGCACTTATTTAGCTCCCAATAAGAAGCTCATGGAATTCCTCACTGGTTTGAACAATCCAGTTTTTTACGATGGAGCATTCTATTGCTTAGACTTAAACGGAACCTTAGGAGTATCTAAACATGAGAATGAAATTTTTAGTTGGGCAGTTTTAGCCATGGTGCCCCGGCCGAATTGTGAGTTTACCTATGAGAGTTACTTGGTGGAATGTGAAGGAAAACTTTTGTGTGTGTTATTAGGCCATTCGGGAAATTAATTTGTATTTTTAGATTGAGCAACACTAAAATGGTTTGGGTTGAAGTTGAGACTTTGGGGCGGCATATGTAGTGTATTAGCAATATATCTTGTATCTCTGCAGTTGCTCCGACTAGTCAAATGGAGAACAAAATCTACTTTTCCAGGTTGCATGAAGAAGGGATTATATTTCTATTCTCTTGATACTGGTATGTATAACTGTGTTGGAAGTAGACATTGTGCCAAAGATTATCGTGATTCGAAGGAGATGTGCTGCTGCAGTTGGATTGAACCTAATTGGTCAGAGAGCTCAGATCATTTTCTTGATTGGATTAGCTTTTAGAGATATATCACAAGGTTTCGTGATGCAGATGGTTATCTAACACACTCAAGGTCTGCAGTTGGCACATTGATGAAACCAAAATTAAGTAACATGTTAGTTTGTAACGGGGTAGTGTATCACACAGAAACACAGAAATGTAGAACACATTTTAGTTTGCAACGGCAGTATAGACCTCTTCTAATTTGAGAGGTTATAAATGACTAGACATGTACATTCTATGCAGTAGCATGGGGGTCTAAAGGGGTTCCAATTTTGATGCCCCTGTTAATTTTTCTTTAATTATTGTGAGCATTTACCCCTCAAATTTTACTCTTAAAAAAATGTTACGCTCAAATCTAATTTTTACCCTCCACCTTCTAAAAGCAATAATCCGATTAAGATTATTGTTGGTATGGGTAACGTCCTTTCTTCAATAGATGCTTATAAGAATTCAGGAAAACTATCTGGGGCTGTTAGGATTCTCGATTACTCATTGTACGATAAAATACATCTAGCATATGATGGTAAGCTTGGAGTTTTGGGTTCTTGTAATGCTTAGTTTGCATACGTCCTAGGTTGGATCGTATTTTCTTTTGGAATGTGTCTACTAAAGTGCACAAGATTGTATCAGAGGTGAAACTGTCTGAGCAATATTTACAGCCCCATAGCCAATGTTCTTGGTGTAAGTATGGATTCGGTTATGACGTCAAGACTCAGGATTATAAGTTAGTGAGATTTAAATGCTTTGTAGATTAACGTCGTGGCTCTAAAATCAAGGTCTACTCATTAGCATCAGATTCGTGGAGTACTACTGCTCTGTACATGCCGTATACGCAACAGCATTGTACTTCAATGGAGCTCTTCATTGTTTGACAGATGATTCAAAAGTTCTAGTCTCTTTCGATCTTGGAGACGAGGTAGTTCGTGAAGTTCCAGGGCCGGTAAGGGATAATTTTTTGGCGGTTGTCATAAGTATGTGGAAGTGTTGGGAGGGTTTCTTTGCATCATATTTATCCGTCCTGGGGTTCGTGGCGATGTATGGGTTATGAATGAATATGGAGTAAGAGAATCTTGGACTAGAGAATTCACAGTTCCTCAACGAGCAATAAATTTTGTCTACTTCAAGCCGATAGAGTATGTAAGAAATGGAGAGCAAGTTCTCCTAAGTGTTCGATTACGAAATACAGTCAGCAATGTTTTAGTTTGTTATAGCCCAAAGCGTAAAAGGGCGAGAATTCTAAAGATCCATGACAGTGATCCAAAATGGTTACATGCCTACACTTATCAGGAGAGTTTGTTTTCAGTACTTGGTAAGCAGAATTCAGTTGGTATTCTTCATTATTTGGAGGATGATCATCAAGTCAAACAAGAAGAAGCATTGCCAGAACATGATCACAAGAGAAGAAAGATTTCTAGTTGAAGAGTGCGTGTATATAGTATATGAAAATGAAGTTTCTTTATGCGTTTTCCTGAATTTTCAGGTGTTCCTAAAGCTGTTGAATGGAAAATCTTTGCTTCCGGTCGGCAACTGTGAGTGGAAAAGATATTACACTGAGACGGGGTTGCATCTGCATCACGAAGAACTCACATTACTATTACTACTGCATTTTGTCAAGCAATGGAGGCCGAAATTGAAGACAGGGTTGCATTGTAGATTTTTTTTTTTGATAGTCATAAGTTTGTACTTGGGTCATCTAATTATGTTTGCAATGGACAAATGAACCATTTGACCTCTTATTTCTTGTGTTGCTTTTATAATGAGGTTCTGCCTTGTTTTGGTTCCTTCCAACTCTCATCTGAATTGAGGAAGTGGATTCTTAAGAAGGGCTTTAGTGTTTTTAGGAATTGAGGAAGTGAATCAAGTTTAGTATCTGTTCTTATCAGTTTAATATCTGATATGTGAGCCATCGGCTTACTGCAAAGGCCAGGAGCACCCCCCTACCAAAAATAAGATTAGCATTATGTTGAACTGGAGCCTGTAGATGGAATGTGATGAGTTTAGTCTTTTTTGCCAACCCACATTGTTAATCAATATTCACCATCGTCCTACAAAAATATTGTGCGACTGTAACCTTGCACCTAGAATAACTTAATTCAGTTGACTAGCTACTTCACAGAAGTCATCAGAAGAGATCATCTCAAAGGGATGAGATACATAACGTTGGTACGTTTATTTAACAGCTTCACAACATTTTGCTGCTTTTAGTTTATACATCCGAATGTTTGATTATTTGCTCACTATTGTTGTTGTGATCTTTACATATAGCAAAGTGCACATTCATATTGATTCATATTTTTTTACCTTTAGTTTAGTATAGAAGCTTCATTTTTTTTACCATCTCTATATTGCAGCTATCTGTTGTGCCAAACTATTTCCCTTTTGGCTGCATGAAATCAATAGGATAGTGCGGACGCAAATCAGGTCTGAACAACCCAAAGGATTGATGCTGATTCCCAGACATCAGATCTTGGTCGAACAATGTAAACAAGTATGTCTCAATCAATTTACCCGGCCTTCTTGGAGTACCTTTGGAAGACAAGACATGCTTAACTAAGTTGGAATTGTAAATCCAAGCAATCCAATCCCTGGAAGCTTCGTCAGTTCCCTCTGAGGGCCATCCTGTTTCGGCTACCACAATCTCTACTTCCGGGGTACCCACTTTCTCTAATGCAGCATAGAGCGCATCAACTGTAGCATCAAATAAATTCGAATATCCGTTCCCTGAATCCATGAACATAGGTGAATCCTTGAGGAACAATGCATAAGGCAACCATGTATTTTGCGGGTTTTCGACATAGCTGAAATAAGGGTATATATTGGCTAGAAGTGGTGCACCAATGCTTTTCAGATAGTGAGCTATTGGTTCCATATAAAACCTGCTTTCTTCCGTAAAGTTTCCAGCTGATGGTGGGAAAGATTGAGCCATAACCATTGTGGAAACTGATGTTGACACCTTAATTCTATGCCAAAGGCCACCATTTTTAAGGGCATTGTGCAGGTTTTTGATTGCCGGAAGGACAAATTCCGCCAGTTCTCCAGGAATTACGTTGTTTCCTACGACTATATGCCGAAATCTAGTGTCAGGCCAATAAGGTCGGATGTTGGTATTGACCCAGTCTTGGGCTGCATCAGAATACAAAGCAAGATCTTGGATTTGTTGGTCTGGGACCCCAACCATAACATGAATTCCTGAATGTCGCAAGGCTTCGAAAACCGAAGGGTCTGGTTGGTAAAGCCTCATTCTACCGATTTGGTTTCGGTGGTACATGGACACCACCTCTAACGGAGATGGGAGATTGTTTTCTTGCATCTCATAACATACTCCTATAGCTGAAGCTCCTACAACATGAAATGAAAAAGAAAAGTTAAAATTACAGCCCTATCCAGAGATGAAATATGCAAGTCTGAGTTCTTGCAGTGACCCGTGATCTACAAAAGTTACGAGCGTGGTTTTCTGATTTATCAAGATCGTACCTGCGAAACCAGCTAGGCTGAGGATTAGATAAAGAACCTGTTGCACAAGTATGACTAATTGTAAGGTAAACAATGCCATACTAATTATTTGTTAGTTTCTAAAATTCGTTCAACTTGAGATCCCGCTGGCGCTGTTTCTGTATTTAATGCCAATGTATTGGTGTTGTTTGTACTGAAACTAACACTCATGCAATATTCATGAGCAATTGGTTTTAAAATTTGTTGTGGTTGTTGTTCAAATATACTTTATAATAAGAGAATAGTTTTGACTGAAATCTCTAACTTATAACACTTCAGGATTTGTTCATGGACGTTAAGTCATGCTCATTGTATTGTTTGAACTTTGAACTGATTAATCCATAACCAAACACAAAATAGTGATGCTTAGTTTGTGCCGGAATTAGCTCAATTTCTCGTTGTGTTGGCCCTGATGGTGCGGAATCACATGGTTAATTATGACCGTCTCCAACAGCATTTTTGGTCGTGACATTAAGCTGGCTTATCCTATCTTACTATTGTGTTGAAGTGTGTTCATATGTTCGCTAGTTGGTTGCAAACACAGGAACGATCATAGCACCAATAAAATACAGCTTCTTGGGCAATTCCCGATCAGGTTCATATGAGAAAAGACCAAAAGGGATGACGGGTAAGAGATTCTTCCCAGGTGCTGTATGTGCTGCATTTGACCTATTTATATGACTGTTGTTTGGGATTTTTAAAATTCTTGCTATATCATTCTACAACAGAAAATGTAAAGCACCTTCCTCGTGTTAGATTCATTTCAGTGTCCCCATCGATGCATCATCAGTAGCTTTGATCTCAAAGGGAAAAACTGTAGATAAAGCTTGATGATTTATTGTCTTCTTTGTTAACTGATTTCAATGGGTTAGGAGGTCTATTTGATCTGGTTTCCTTACAAAGGTCTCATACTGGTTTACTCCCATATCGTTAACCTCCAATAGATAGTATAGGTATTTAATCTCTTACATAGCAGAAATGAGCATGACCTTACTTGAACAGGATCTGTTCTATAGGCTCGTACCTCTATATCCTTGAGTTCTAAGGAGACAGGAGTCACCGTCTGGTTGATGAATCATGACTGCGCGATCAGAGTCATTAGAAAAAATGCAAATTGGAATTTTAATTAAAAAAATGCTGATTAGGATGTCTGTATAAACTCATGAATCATGCCATGCCTCTTTAACTAACCTGCAGATGACATGCCATGTCTATATAGAACTCACATTACTATTACTATTGCATTTTGTCAAGCAATGGAGGCCGAAATTGAAGAGTTCAAGAAAGAGATACATGCCTAGATTCTTAGATTTTTTTTTTGGAATAGTTGATAGTCATAAGTTTGTAATTATGTTTGCAATGGAAAAATGAACCATTTGACCTCTAATTTCTTGTGTTGCTTATACAATGAGGTTCTGCCTTGTTTTGGTTCCTTCCAACTCTCATCTGAATTGAGGAAGTGAAATTCTTAAGAGGGGCTTCAGTGTTTTTAGATTTTGTCCCACATTGGCTGATCCATAAGACATTGTGAATACTGTAACCTATAAAACCTGAACTGTGAGACTTGAAAAAGCATACCTTTCTCGGCCTTTTGGCTAAGATCAAGTGTAGTATCTGTTCTTATCAGTTTAATATCTGATATGTGGTCCATCGGATCACACGATATTAAATTAATTTTTTTCATGGGGGAGTTCCAACTACAGTAGCTTGCTGCTGGGATTCTCATGCGTTGCCTTTGTGTTGCACTACAGCAGAGGCCTGGCGCACCCCTTCCAAAACTAAATGAAAAAAAATTCGCAACCCTACCAATACTAAATGAAAATAAGATCCTGGACTGGGATGTGATCGTTCAACTACTTGCTACGGTTTTCCTGAATGACTTCTTTGGTGTTGTCTCACGATTTTGTACAATTTCGCAGACTCTTGACAGTGTCAGAACATGACTTCAAATGAAACATCCAAAAGATCATAAGCAAACTATTGCTGCTTCTTTTGAACCTATTTTTGTCTGGGCGTCCAGGAAAAAAGAAAAAACCTTGCCTAAGGGAGGTCCACTATGTTTTAATTCCTATCAGTAAGAACTAGAGATGACAATGTTTTCATAGACCATCTTATGATAAAGGTTGTAAAAGTCTCGGTTCTTGTCAATTGGTGATTTTCCTGCATATGGATAGAATAGCTTTAAGTTCTTCTGCAGTAGAAATTCGTTCTTGAAAGCCAATATACCAGTGTGTACTGAATTCATAAATGAAATCTCAAATCTGGTTAAGTGGATCTCCACTTGAAAGGCCCCTGAGGTAACTTTTCTAGTACTCATTTTTTCTGTAGCATACTACGGCCAAATTGAACTCTGAAGTGAGTCTTGTAAATCCAACAGCTACATATACAAAAACACGTTCTAGCCTTAGTGGATAGGTTGAAGAAACTCCCGGCAGCACTTTCGACGATCCATGAATTTTCATTTTGAAGATTTTCTTTCAATGGACTCCACTAGTGAAATTTTCACCAAGTTGGTTCTAAAAGGTCGAAATTGACAAACTAGGTTGATTTGAGGCTTTTTGTTTGTCATATTCATTTAGGAAGGCCCTGAAACAAGCCCATTTTTCTTCCTTCGGTTGTGAAACAAACTTGGACTAGTGACTACTTAAATTTCTGTTGTGGCTTGAAGTGTAAAGGAATTAGTCCCACATAGGTTAGGAAGCACAACTCTACTCAAAATGCTCTGTACATAATTCGCAATTCACTCTAGTAAATGATTCAAGCAGCCGTGCGGTAAGCACAAAGCGAACTATTCTTTCGCCTTTTACTAAAGAATACCGTGTGCTTGCCGTATATAATCGGCATACTCCTATTTTTGGAGGGTTTCTCTTTTCTAGGAGGAACCCAACAACCCTCAAATCCAAGTTTTCTTTCCAAAGGTCTATTGCGCTACAGTTTTAGAAGTCTGGTGCTACTCTTTAATCATAATTTCTATGAACCAATTCCCTGTGGTGATACTTTGCAGGCATTGGTTTAGGCAATTGTTTTAGTTTTAGTGGAAGTTATATAATGGGATAGGTTTGTGCGGTTATGATCAGATAGTTTCATAGTTGTGTCAGTTGTTTCATTCTCTGTATAAATATGTTGTAGGATCAAATGAATGAAATAAGAGAACCATTTTGATTAGCCATTGGTTCTAACTTTTAAGTTTTAACATCGTCTTCAACAATGTTATCTTCTCTTCGCCGTTCAGTATTTCAAACAACAAGCTTCAGTGGAAGTAATAGTCATTCAACAACTATTTCCCTTATTAGGTTAAAAAGATCTATTTTTGTTCAGTATATCCATTCTCCTTCGTCTTCTTCGTTTGTAGTGAATTACTTGATCAATTCATGTGGATTATCTGAACATCAAGCTATTACTGCTTCTAAAACTGTCAATTTCAATACTTCAACAAACCCAGATTCAGTCTTAGGCTTACTTGAAAACCACGGATTTACTAAACCTCACATTTCGAAAACCATTTCTAAGTATCCCTCGATACTCTTATGCAATCCTTACAAAACCCTACAGCCCAAATTCGATTTTTTCGAGTCTAAAGGAGTTTCTAAAATTGACCTTGCCAAGTTCCTCTCTCATACCCCATCAGTACTTACCAATAGCTTACAGGGCAAAATAATCCCTTCCTTCCTTATACATTCTGACGAGAATGTGGTTACCGTCATCAAGCGCAATCCATGGCTTCTACAGGAAATCTATATCTAGATAACTTGAAGGTCAACATTGAGCTTTTGAGAGATGAAGGTCTCCCTCAATCCAATGTTTCTAAGTTTCTTATCATACAACCAAATGCACTTACGATAAGCACTGATAAATTCAAGGAGATTGTAGTAGAGATTAAGGGTATGGGTTTTGATCCTTCAGGACCTACATTTCTTGGTGCTATCCAGGCATTGACAGCCATGACCAAATCCACCTAGGAAACAAAATTGGATGCTTACAGGAAATGGGGTTGGACAGAAGACGACATTCGAAATGCATTTTGGAAACATCCTCAGTGTATGAGAAGATCTGAGAAGATGATAATGGATTACCTTGTGCATCAAATGGGTTATAATCCATCACTTATTGCTAAATGGCCAATCATTTTAAATTATGGTTTGGAGAAGATGATTATTCCGAGATGTGTTGTTATGCAGTTGCTAGTCTCCAAGGGACAGATTAATACCACTTCCTGAAATGTCTTTCTTGGAGAAGTATGTGAGCAAGTATGAGGTAGAAATTCCTAACCTATTGAAGGTATACTGTACTTCAATACTTAATACTTCTTAAGCTTCTAATGAGATAGTTTTAATTCAAAATTATGCTTCACATAGTCTTTCCCCTCTTTCGTTTTGTTTATCGAGTAGTAATGAGGAATGTAGGATCTGGCCTCTGTGAAGGTAAACTGAAACTAGAGCGAATTCGTGCCCCTTTTAAGCATATATAATAACTCAGGCAAAAGTGAAGAATCATATTCACTGCATATTTCAGTTTTTGTGTCTCATGCTTTTATCGTACTTAATATGATTGGTAGTTCAAATTCTTTGGTTAGACCATAATATTTTTATTTTTATGTGATCATGACTATCCTGATAATGTGTAGCTTTGTTTAAATAGTTTATATGAGGATCATATATGATATGGTAATAAGTTAGACAGGTTTTAGGCTATGAAGAAGAGTATTTCGAACTTCATGGATATGACCACTGTGAACTCATGCATTTCAATTCAGTGTCGATTATTAACACGATTTACTCATGGGGAAGATTTGTTATTTCTCAAAAATAAATAAATAGTGCCAACGTCAAATCATGGATGGAGCTGTCACTTGTTAGCAACCATATGAGCTCACACAAAATAGAAGAGCTCCGTTTTAGATGGATTTTAATCTGGACATTGTACGCCAACTATAGCATAAGATTTAGATACAAGTGGAAGGTTCTAATCAGCAAACAGAAAGACCACAATGACATGAGTGAAATGATTGAGAAAATTTTCAAGAAAACATGTCTTCATTGAGGAATGAGTTAAATTTAGGCATAGGACTTGTATTTCTGATTCAATCTAGTGCACATCATCGTTCTTTTTTCAGTCGATGCAGTTGTATCCAGATTTTATTGTGTATTTTTTTTTTGTTCTTTCGTTGTGGCATCTTGTGCATATTCTTGGTAGTTAATATTTGTTCAGGTACCCTATATTAGAATAGAGTGTGTGAATAGAGTGTGTGCATTGTGTTGTGTGAGATATGTGTGTGAGAAGTGTGTTGTACGCACAAGTGTGTTGCCTATATAAACGAATGTGTCCTGTAACTGTAACTAATCTTTTTCGTTCAATCAATTCATTGATCAAATCGTCTGCAAGCTCCAATGTAGAATTCTTGTGATTCTATCATGGTATCAGAGCTTCAGACTCAGATTTATCTGAGGGTATCGATCCTTCTTTATCATCACATTGATTCTAAAACATCAATTTCTTCATCTTAACTGTTCTTGATTCAACACACAGTTTTTGAAGAAAAATGGAGTTCTTGAAGATTTGTTTTGCAAGATGGATTTGATCCTGATCTCTGCTGCAACGTCTTCAAACAGGATCAAGCATGATTCTTAGGTATGAAATTTGATTTTCTCACTTGTGCTCTTGGATTCATGGATTTCTTCTGCATTTTTGGTGTGAATCTTGATTCTTCAACCTCAACTGTTAAAATTGGATCTCTGATGGTAATCTTAATCTCATTATGTTGATTACTTCATACTTAATCTCATGTGTTCAATTTCTATGTCACTACTTCAACAACATCCAGTTTCATCTTCAATCAAAGATTTTCATCATAATTAGGTTGTTTTTCCATCTGATTTCTTAATCAAAATCTACTGTTCTTGTTTCCTGATGCTGAAAGGGTCTGAGCATGTTCTAGTCTGCTACACCAAGGTCTAGTTAGGCGAAAACTTAATGTTGTTCCACTCAATTGGATTCAGAAGAGGTGTTGAGAGTTTGTGGGTGAAAATGATACTGCACATGGTGCTTAATAGTTCATTTTTCATTCTTCCAATCTCAATTCTTATTTCAAGGCAGTCCTCACTGCGGTGTTGAAGCGTTTTGCGATTTCTAATGATGTTTCTGTTTTTTGGATTTCGAGTTGGAGTTGATGTGTGTACTGGCATACATTTTGAAGTTCTCTTTGTTGAGTTTGTATATACTCAGTATACACCCTATTGTTCTTTTACATCTTAGTTAGGTGTTTCATTTTTTTGTTCAAAGTAAAGAATTCAATTCTTGAACCAATTCTTGTTGGTGAATAATAAACCTCCTGTGTGAATGTGTGGATTTTCTCAGAGTTGTCTTGTTCACATGTGTGCTCTGCCGATCTCAGATTTGTCTTGGTCTGCATCTGTCAAGAAGTCAGATGTTTTTGCTGTTGATTTTGCGCCACCTGCTTTACCAACAAAGAGAGATGTCTTGTTTGTTGTCTTGCTGTACATCTTTGAGTTGTGGATTGTGTACATCAGTAGAATCAGGTATATCAGGACGATCAACAAGATTAGGTTACTATGGTTTCTTTGGTCTTTCTCTTATCACTTCATGGATTCTTGGAGAAGTTGGTGCTTCTGTCTTAGAATACCTCCCATGGATAAATATCACAAAGAGAAAATATAACCAACAATTTGTTGATGCTTCTATGAATTCTTATATCTAGTTCTATGGATGCAAATGGGTGAAACTCAGAATTCTTATATCTGCTTCTATGGGTGCTAATGGGTGAAATTCAGAAGCCTTGTCATTGGTACTCTTCTTTCCCTTTTCCTTGGGAGGAAGAATAGGTTCTGTAGCTGAAGTTCTAGATGGTGCCGGGGAAGGTGTTTTGGGTTTTTCCCTGGCAACAACAGTTTCTACTGAAGGCTGTTTCTTCTTTTCTGCAGGAGCTGATGGCTTTGGCGTCTCTTTAACAGTATTCATCTCCTCAGATGGAGCAACATGTGTCAGATCTGCAATATTTTGTCTCTTATTTCTTCCCTTGCTTGTTGCATCTCTTGTGGGAGTTTCACGAGTAGATGATTATTGGCATCATTGGCAAGACGTGTTTGCTGGAGATCTACTAAGAATGACAGTAGCTTACATTTGTTGTTTCCATTTATAAGGCGAAGGATGATATCTCCTGTTGTTCCCCTTCTTCTTTACAAGTAAGCTTCTTCTTCTTCTTTTCGTTGAATTTAGTGGCAATTGATTCTGCTGGATATGTAACATGTGCACCAGCTTTGGGTGTCGATCAGTTTGATGGGCGAAACCCGAATGAAATCAAATCCAAGAGTTCATTTTTCATTTGGTGGCAAATTCGAATATCTGTTGGAGGCACTTGTTCTAACACAATATTGAAATACATTCAAGAGAATTTGGGTTGGGGTCTCGGATTTGGCATTCTGTGCATTTCATCTATAGTGGCACTAATTGTTTTCTTATCTGGAATCAAAACACAAGCAAACAATTGGAGGATAACTTCATTGTCAAACACAATCAAATATGAGGCATTGGAAGTTTTTGTCAGCAACTTTAATTGTATTACAAATGGGAAGGTACAGATTCTGTGAATACTGTGACAGTAGCTTGCACCAAGGAGTAGAAGCATCAAAATTTCAGTTCTGTTGTTTCTGCAACATACTCCATAAACAAAAAGAACTTCTTTTGCTATCAACTATAGTTGGCGTAGACCCATCAATTAATGGTGGTGTTGCCACTGAAACTGCAGCAGCTACTTCTTTGTTTGCATCAACAAGTTATTTACAACTCGTGCTGATCTGCATCGAACAATGCTGCTACATAATTTGCTGTTGTTTCTAGAGTGTGTGTATTGTGTTGTGTGCAATCTCTAGTTGTTCTTTTCAAGACCACTTGAGCTTGAGGGAGGGTATTAGAATAGAGTGTGTGAATAGAGTGTGTGCATTGTGTTGTGTGAGATATGTGTGTGAGAAGTGTGTTGTACACACAAGTGTGTTGCCTATATAAAAGAATGTGTCCTGTAACTGTAACTAATCTTTTTCATTCAATCAATTCATTGATCAAATCGTCTGCAAGCTCCAATGTAGAATTCTTGTGATTCAATCACCCTACACCACATAACTTAATAAGCATCTACCGCAATTACATCAATTCGGCATATCTGTTATGTAACATTTTATGTTGTTTGTTTTGTTTCTTCTTCTAACTCTGTAAACTCAGCTCGCTAATGTGAAAATTTCCTTAATGATATGATGGTGCTGGACTTCCTCATTTACCGGCTTAGCTTCTTCCTAAATTAACCTAATTGACTTGGCTAATTGTGTGACTTCGTGTTCATGAAATTGCGTTTACGTATTACAGTTGCATTTCTTTATCTTTTTTTGTTGTCTTGGTTTTTGTGTACTCATTATTCTTTTTTCCCCTTTCTTTTCGTGGCCCTGTTTTTTTTTTCCGTTCATGTATGCATATTTTCACGGCACAGCTGCCCTGAATTGGATGGTGGTACAAGAAAAAGTACATTATCTTTAGATCCCCATATATGATTGAGAGTTTCGTTAATCTTGTTAGCAAGCATGTTCTTTCCCAATTAGGCAGATTTCTATAGCAATTTTAATCGAAGTTAGGATGGTACAGTTAGGTCTGAATCCAGTACCACTTGATTGATTCGCGCTCTCACTTGGCCTTTATTAGGTGACGGACAGATTATGTAAGGGTAGGTTACTCATGGTAGAAACTCCAAATAGTATCCCTAGCTCGGAAATATTCTGATCTGAATGGCAAGGAGGGGAATGAGCAACTTGGAAAAGAAAAATGCATATTTATAAGAGATGGGTTCGGCCTGAAATGCAAATTCAAGCAGCATTTAGGAATAATTCTCAATTGTATGATAGTTTCTTAGAATGAGATAGTGGCCACCATAAATATCCTTGTGGGTGAAAAGCGTATTCTGTAGTCGGATTCTAGTCATGCACCTCTGTGTTGTTTTGGTATCTCCAAATTAAAAACAGGAACATCAGGTAACACAAGTTGGGCAAAAAAGCGCCCACCGTGGGGCTCGAACCCACGACCACAAGGTTAAGAGCCTTGCGCTCTACCAGCTGAGCTAGACGGGCACTTGCCAATAATTTATCAATTCCTTTATTATTGTAAAGTCATCAACAAAACATATATCCTGAAATGTTCGTATTTTTATACCTATACCAAGTGTTAGATTTTGAATTGACAAAATATACTGGTTTCGAGGATTTTTAACCCGTGAGCGGTGAGCGGTGAGTTTTTGAACACCTTCAAGACATTTAATAATCGATGAAAGATTTCAAGGTTTCCCTCTCAAAACCCCAATCGAAGTACAAAATACATGCCATGTATTATCTACAAAAGATTTTAAGGTTTTTCTCTCAAAACCCCAATGGATGTTTGCGATACCGACAAAATACACGCCACTTATTATCTATGGAAGATTTTAAGGTTTTTTTTTAATACTGATAGAATATACGTCACTGTATAGTATGTTTTTGATCTTTTATTTCTCCGACGACCTGCATTTAACCCGGTGGTCTTTTTTGCTCAATCTTATTTTTTGCTCAAGATATCAAAGGTATTTACATAGGTACGTGCACAAGAATGTACTAAAATGGGCGTGCACCCGGCGCTTCTATTATTCATCTTTATCGGGCATACTCCACAGGTAGTGCCTTTAAAAAAGCCCAAATCGCAAAGTTTACTCCACTCTTCACTTCTTTCCTACTTGAGCCGAAAAATCAAACAAGCTGGCAGTTCACATTCCAGTTAATTTGAGCCCAAATTCCGGCATTTCCCCAACCAGTGACTTCTTTTGAAACCCCGATCGGAAACTTATTTCTTTTTGGATTCGTCTTCAACAATGTTATCATCTCTTCGTGGTTCAGTATTTCAAACAACAAGCTTCAATGGAGGTAATTCAGCAAGTCTTTCTGTTGTTAGGTTTAGATATGTTTTTGTTCAATACATCCATTCTTCTTCATCTTCTTCATCTTCTTCATTCGTAGTGGATTACCTGATCAATTCATGTGGATTATCTGAACATCAAGCTATTACTGCTTCTAAAACTGTCGATTTCAAAACCTCATCAAAACCAGATTCAGTCTTAGACCTACTTGAAAACTCCGGGTTTACTAAACCTCACATTTCAAAACTCATTACTGGGTATCCCAAAATTCTCAAATCGAAAACCCTAAAACCCAAATTCGATTTTTTCAAATCTCAAGGACTTTCTGGAATTGACCTTGCCGAGTTCCTCTCTAGTAACCCAGGTGTCCTTAATATGAGCTTACAAAAAATAATTCCTTGTTGTGGTACCCTGAAAAACATTGTTCAGTTTGACAAGAATGTAACTACAATTATCAGACGCCATTCATGGCTTCTTACCGGAAATCAATATCTGAGAAACTTGTTGGTCAACATTGAGCTTTTGATAGATGAAGGCCCTCAACCCAATGTTTCAAACTTTCTTATCAACCAACCACGTGCACTTACGATCAGCACCAGTAAATTTGAGGAGATTGTGCAACAGATTAAGGGTATGCGTTTTGATCCTTCACAAACTACGTTTCTTGCTGGTATCCAGACATTGACAGCCATGACCAAATCCACCTGGGAAACAAAATTGGATGCTTACAGGAAATGGGGTTGGACGGAAGACGAAATTCAAAATGCATTTAAGAAGCATCCTCAGTGTATGAAGAAGATAATGTCGATAATGGAATACCTTGTGAATCAAATGGGTTATAATCCATCGATGCTGGCCAAATTCCCATTGATATTTAATTTTAGCTTGGAGAAGAGGATTATCCCGAGGTGTGTTGTTATTCAGTTTCTAGTCTCCCATGGACAGGTTAAGAAACATTCCTTACGTAATGCATTAACAATCTCTGAGAAGTCTTTCTTGGAGAAGTATGTGAGCAAATATGGGGCAGAAGTTCCTGAAATATTGAAAGTATATCATACTTCACTACTTAGCACTTCTTAAGCATCTAATGTGATTGTTTGAATTCACAAATCATAGTTTGTCTTTCCCTGCTTTTGCTTTGTTTATGGAGTAGCAGTAGGGAATGTAGGATTTGGCTGCTATGAAGATAAACTGATAATAGAGTAAATTCGTGTACAGTGTTGAGTTTATAAGAACTGAGGCAAGCTGAGGAATCATATTAATCTCATATTTCAATTTTTGTGTCTCATGCTTTTATCGTTCTCAATATGATTGGTATTTCAAATTCTTCGGTCTGACATAATATTTTTCTTTTCATGTGATCACGACTATCCTGATACTTCGAAGCTTTATGGTCACATCTTTGTTTAAATAGTTTATATGAGGATCATATGTGATATGGTAATCAGTTAGACTTGTGTTGGACTATGAAGAAGAGTATTTCGAACTCCATGGATCTGACCTTTGTGAGCTCATACATATCTATTCATTGTTGATTATTAACACGGTTTACTCATGGGGAAGATTTTGTTATTTTATTTAAATCATGAATCTGACCTTAGTGAGATCATACATTTCTATTCATTTTGAACTTCGTGAATCTGACCTAACACAAAATAGAAAAGCTTCATCAGAGATGGATTCTAATCTGGACATGCATTATATGCTAATTATCTTCAAATACAAGTTGGGGGTTCTAATCAGCAAACAGAAACACCACAAATGACATGAGTAAAATGATTAAGGGTTGAGTTGAAATTTAGATATAAGACCTGTATTTCTGATTCAACCTAGTGCTCGACATCGTTTCTTTTTCTCTTTTCTTCAGCCGCTGCAGTTGAATTTAATCTTTTTGTTCTTTCATGATGTCATTCTCATGCATATTCTCGAATCCTATCACTATGTTTAAGGAATGTTTTAGAAAGTTCTACAGAATCGATGTCTTCATGGTAGTTAAGATTTATGTTAAGGTACTCTACACCACATAACTCTATAAGCATCTGCCACAACTACATCAATTAGGCATATCTGTTATGTTACTATTTGTTGTTTGTTCAATCTTGTTTGCAAACATGTTCTTTCCCATTTAGGCAGATTTGAATAGCAATTTTAATCGAAGATAGGATGGTAATGTTGGGTTTGAATCTAGTGGCACTGGATTGATTAAGCTATCTCACCTGTCAACTATTAGGTGACAGACAAAATATGTGAGAGTAGGTTACTGATGGCAGAAACTCCAAATAGTATCCCTGCTCTGATTATTCTGATCTTTCTAGGATGGCAAGGAGGGGAATGAGCAACTTGGAAAAGAAAAATGCATATTTATAAGAGATGGGTTCGGCCTGAAATGCAAATTCAAGCAGCATTTAGGAAAAGTTCTCATTTGTATGATAGTTGATTAGTTTCTGACAATAAGATAATGGCCAGAATAAGATTGAATGAAAAGGGTATTCTGTAGTCGGATTCTAGTCTGCAAGGGTCTCTAAGGTCGAGACTAATTTCTATAAATTCCCTTTCCACAACGGGTCTAAAATCTTGTTGATAAATTTTGTGATCAAGTATGACAATACAGAGTGATCAAGTATGATAAATTTTGCTGTAGAAGTATATGCAATCCATATGTTCCAATTTACATTTTAGCTGTGTTGTTTTGTTCTCTCCCGATCGAAGTTTGTGTTTTCAGTACTCATTTTTTTTTTGAAGCAGATAATATTAAGCAAAAACTAGTAGAGAACTACACGGGGGTATGTGGTACCATTTCTATCATCGACAATACATTGCATTAGGAACAAAGGGTTTGTATATTCCCAGACCATAGTATGGTAAATCCCCTGTGGGATGTTGGATGTTGGATGTTGTAAGGTTAGCCAGTGCATCAGCCGCTAGGTTGGCTTCTCTATGGATATAGTGTAGTGAGTGGTGTGGTATTGTCTGCATTAGGCTTTGGATCTCTGTGATCATATCTTGCAAATACCATGGGGCTTCATTCCTGTTGTTGATGAAATGAACCAGGCTTTGTGAGTATGATTCGAAGCATACCTTCGGCCAATGGCTCGTTGTGGTTGTTTGAAGAGCCATTAGCAGCGCCCAGGTTTCCGCGAACAACGTCGTCGTTATCCCCAGAGAGTGGGTCATAGCTATGATTAATTCTGAAGAAGCGTCCCTACATATGAAGCCTCCACTTGCGAAGCCCGGGTGACTTCTGGCTGCCCCGTTTGTGTTGATTTGTATCCATTCTGCATCTAGGGGACTCCAACCTACCGAAATGATTCTGGTTCGTTTGTATCTGTGGATCAGATTTGGTATCGGTGCAAAGCCGGGTAGGTGTGGCGGATCTATATTAAGAGCCCATGTGAACTCTTGTTCCAATCGCAAGGATATATCGACAATGTTGCTTGGGACCACCGCCTTGTTTTGATAGATCAGTTTGTTCCTCGCTAGCCAGAGGGACCACAATAGGCAGCAAAAAGATGTGGTGATTGCGGTCGGTAGTTTGTGGTGAGGAGTTGATGGACGTTGGTATTTGAATTCAGAGTAGATAGAGTAAGGTGACTAAACCTCGGATCAATTGCATGGTATCCGAGGAGAAGATTCCAAGCAGATATAACTGAATTGCATCTCAACAGAATATGATCAGATGTTTTCGAGTTAGTTAAGCATACCGGGCATAGATTGGAGGTAAGTAGATGAATTCGATGGAGAATACTGAAGGTAGGCCGTCCTTCATGAAGCGATTTCCACAAGAAAAGCTGTATTTTTGGTGGACACGACAGCGTCCACAGGTAAGAAGTCATTGGAGTGGTAGAAGGTGGTGGTGAACCCCGGCAGTTGGCTATTGCTTCATAACCCGAGCTAACTAAGTAATTTCCGTCTGTTGTGAACAACCAAACAACTTTATCTGGTGGTCCCGCTTGAGGTAGGTAAATGCTAATGATCCTCGCAGTTGCAAGGGGTGGAAGTTGTGCCAGTTTTCCATGGTTCCATGTGCGGGTAAGTGGGTCTATAAGGTCTGAAACGGTGTTCAAATTATGGCACTGTGATGTGTCACGCGGTGGGTGATGTGGTATCCAGTTGGACGTGGTAGGAGTGGTCTCACCGTTACCAATGGTATGAAACAGAAATTCTTTGAGCGTGGGAAGAAGGGAGCATAGTTGTTTCCATTGTGGGCTTGCCGAGGGTGGGGCCGGTCTATCAGTCTGCAACAAGGGTGCCTGGGCTAGGTATTTTCGGTTGAAAAGCGTGGAATATATTGAATCAGGTTTTCCTTTGATTTGCCAAGCCCTTCTGAGGAATAAAGCTTTGTTGTGTGCCTCACTTTTGTGAATCCCTAAACCCCCAAGTTTCTTTGGTTTTGTTAACTTATTCCATCCTAAGGGATGGAGTTTTTTAACCGAAGCATCATGTCCCCAAAAAAGTTCCTTATGATCCGATCTATTTTATTGTGAACGTGTTTGGTAGTAATTGGGTTTGCATTAGGTGATTAGCAGTCGGGATAAGTGAGTGATAAATCAATACTAAGCTTCCTGCAGGGTTTAGGTATTTCGTTTTCCAACCTTTCACTTTCCTTGCTAGACGCTCAAATAACGGAGTGAACATATGTGCAGAAGAGCAGCCATGTTTAAAAGTGACCCCCAAGTAGATTGGTGGTGAGTCTGTTGCCGGCATGTTGAAAAAAAGCTTTATTTCATCAATCTCGACTGGGGAAGGCGTGGATGGTGTATGATTGTAGATTTCTGTTTGTTGATATGTTGGCCCGCTGAAGTGGAGTAAGAGTCCAAAAGTTGTTTAAGATGTTGACAGTTTGTACTCGATGCTTTAAAGAAAATCAGAAGATCATCTACGTACACTAAATGTAGAATCGAGTTTAAGCCCCTGTATTTTTTTTTATTGCTATATTTTTACCAAATTTACAAAAAAAATTTTTGCGAAGATTATGAACATATATGGGGATAAGGGATTCTCCTGTTTTATTCCTCGAGTTGGTGTGATATATCCATGAGGTGTTCCATTTATGTATATACTGAAAACAAAGTTTAAAAGCTGAAAAAACAAGCACAAGTGACAAAAATGAAATGCGCCCACCGTGGGGCTCGAACCCACGACCACAAGGTTAAGAGCCTTGCGCTCTACCAACTGAGCTAGACGGGCCTGTGCCAGTAATCAGCAAAAACTATGAAATTGTACACCTCTGTTCACATCAACGATACAAATCTCAGTAACCTTAGATTTCCAATGAAATTCCGATTACCGAGGCCAAATACTAACTTTCTCCTTTTCAAATTTGATATACAAAGCAGAAACAGCAGCAACAAAATAAATCTGAATAAAAACAATAGATGGGCTATGATAATTCAATACACTCTTACCAGTAGCCAATTCCACCAACAACAATGCAGCTAATCCTAAACCAGCTAACCTTCCATTCAGCCTCTCTGTATATCTACTAAACCCCATCTCCACTTTCAATCCACTAGATACTGGTTCTTTTAATGGTACTGGTGGTAAAAACACATTACCACCACCACCTCCACCACTGCCGCCATTTGTTCCCTTTGACTTCTTTCCTTTTCTTAGCTCAGCTTTCTTTCCTGTCCCACTTTTGTATCTAAGTCTTACTTGTGCTAGTTTGTTCTCAAAACTGTCTTGGTCTGCTGTTGAATTTGGTGAGGTATCTGTGGATTCTGTTGGGGTTTCAGTGGTTTCTAATGAGGAGGATTCATTGTTTTCAGATTCTGTGGCTTTCCTTGAGAAGAAAAGTAGAGATCTTGAAGAATTGGCTGTTGAGAATTTTAATGAAGATGAAGGAAATGGGTTTGAGAATTTCAGAGACGAAGATGATGCTATGATTGCCATTTTTATCTTTAATTTTCTTTCTGGTTTCTTGTTTTGTTTGTTTTGAGTGGATAACTCACTACCTGTTTTCTAGCCTCTCTTCTCTTGTCCTCTCAGTTTTCATATATTTTGTTTGTTTGTGATAAATTCTTAATGGGTCAATTCTTTCATTCTTTTATATATAATATATCATTTTGTTGATAAAATAATATATTTTTTTTTTCATAATGGATCAAATTGGTTCGGGTGCCAAAATGGATGCTCCATCAAATTCTGTGTACTAAAATTAGCTATGATTTTTGACCATGTGTACTAACAGAAAATGAGAAAAAGAAAGGGAATACAAGTGTATCATTCCCTCCAGAGAGACAGAGAGTATTTAGGTTGCAAGATGCATTTTACTAGGTAGGCATAGAGCAAGCACTGTGGTGCATGATTTCTCTTGGCTTTGGCGGCGATATAGCAACTGTCATACATACAATTTCTGGAAGGACATGTAACTACCAGCATAATAACCTCAAGTGTTCAGTTATTAGCAAGAATGATAAGCTGTGTTTCAAATACTGGCAATCAAATCTTATTTCCTCTCCTTATTACATCTCTGGTGCTATTTCTCGATTCGAAACAATAAGAGATACACAATTTACCTATATAAATGTGGATTACGTACTTTAATCTCCCCGCAAAGAACTGACACAATAAGTACAGGTGAAAAGGAGAGTTCATCAAAAAGAATGAGAATGTAAAATTGTTACAGTAAGAAATCACCTTTCCAATCATTTTTTGAAAATACTAGACTTCTTGTCCTAGTGATCCAAAGCCATTGACTGGCCAAATCTACAAAAACAGCAGCTAAGAAAAGTGAACTTCCACTCCAAAAACAAAATTAGTGACGAAAACAGTAGGGAACTGCAAAATAGCAAAATCACTTCCAATATAGCAAAGCCGGGCTAATTATGACATCAATTTCACAAAAAGATTGAATTATACATAAAAAAACCTGTACATAGTAGTAAGCCACGGTTGGGTTGTTGGTGGACAGGATTTTGACACTAGATGTGATGAATTTGTTACAGTGTTTAGAGAGAATTTGGCAACAAGACTGACAGTATTCAGAAGTTGAGACAACGGTGCATGCTGTGAGGATAAGGTTGGCCAAATGGGTTCAGTCAGGGAGGAAGTGTTAGACCGAAACTATGCTGATTATTTTGGTGGCGTTATGCAATGATGAGGATAAAACGAAGAGCCCGGGCACTATTATGATGTCCATATAATTGGTTCTGTGGTCTGGGTATTATAAGGGTAGTTTCACTCTGAAGCCCAAGCAAACCCCTGCGTGAGAAACCAAAAAAGCTTCATTTTTTCCTTTGCTGACCATTGCTTACCAAAGTACCTAAGGTTAAGACCTCCATTATTTCGTGAAAATCCTGTTTGCAGCTGGGCATTCCAATTCTTATCACTCTTCTTTTTCACTTGGAAACAATCCTATATAACATGTCTACTATAACATGTCTACTATAACTTCGTGATGTGCAGATCCATCCTTATGACTTACTGCAACATTACTAGTCTTGCTATATATTTTCGTCCCTCATTTGAACAATGCTGTACATATATTTTGAAAACATCGATTACTAATAATAGTAATCTGCTACTTAATTCTGATCAAAAACACATTAAAATCCTAACACCAAGCATACATATATAAATGAAAGAACAGACTAAACAAAACTCACCCTGAAAAACACCTTGCCTTGAACAAGACCATACGGGATAGAACCAAAATGGCGCGAATCATTTGAGGAATATATGTTATCTCCCTGGATCCAAACATGTCCTTTCGGCACCTGTTTCAGACCAGTAAAACAGAAAAGTTAAACAAGGTAGTAATATATTAACAACATCCTACAGGGAAACTTAAATTGTAACGGAACTGACACATAGTTGCGAACCTTGAAAGAAGAGGAACGCATAATTAAAAACTTGTTTCATAGGTTATTGATTTTTGTAAAGTAATGCGGCAAAACAACAATCCTTACCGTAATAGTTCGACATTTCTCCGAATTCTTGGGGTTGACAATGTAAGTTACAGTATCTCCTTCCATACCCATAATACGCTTGACAATAAACTTTCTTGGATTTTCAGGTGAGCGTACAATCACTATATCTCCATTATGCACCTTCCCCAAACGAATCGATATCTTTTCTGACAAAATCCAATCACCTGTTAGATTTAGAGTTGGAAGCATACTAGGACCATGTGGCTGAAAGAAAAAGAAAAAAACAACAAAAACGTTCAAACATAATACTTTCCCTCAATTCATACATAGTGAGAATAGAGAATTAGAGCTAAGATTTGCTTACGAGAACATGAGTGCAGATGTAGGTGTTAGTAACATGAACAAAGCACATTACTTTTCCAGCTAGAAGTGTTTTATCAAATGCTTCTTTTGCAATGCTTTTGTATTTCAACAGATTCCTTAGTCCATTCATATCTGTGAATTTTGCTTCTTTCTGTGCTTCTTCAGCCTTTTCAGTTCACAATTTAACGAAATGGAAAAGGGGTATCTTTAAATTGACACCAGCAGATAAAACCCAATTCCACAGTTTCCCCAACAAAATTAAATTCCCACAAATTCTATCTTCTAATGAAATTAATACTACAAACTAACAGAACTAATGAGTTAGCTCCAAATTTGAGCATTTCTTGTTAAAAGATTGAAAATAGAGAAATTAGGGGGCATAGATGCATACCAAAAGTAACCAGTACTTGTCTCAATTCCTTCTGTTACGGATAAAATGTTGAAGATGCAGCTTCTGGGTTTCCATTAATGGAGTTTTTGATTGACTGTTCTAGGGGAACTGGTGCAATATCTTGTACCATTATTGGGTTTATAGGATTAGAAAAAAAAGTTTTCCCATCTGTCCAGCACCGTTTTTGGTAAAAAAAAACGATTCGTACCGAAATGATAATAGGAATTTATATCAATCTACCCCAAATTTATACTGGGGCTACCAACAAAGTTATTCTCGCCATAAAATCAACTTCTTGCTGACCGAGATGATATACTGATGGATGGACAATTTATTAATTCATTCACCCTTTACTAGTTCACAAGTCTATTTTGTACTATACTTTTTAAGTTCGTCGAGCCCCATCTAGGTCTATCGTACGTTTTTAGGTTTGTCGAGCCCGATCTAGATCCATCATATCATTTTTGGGTTTGTTACATCGTTTAAAAAAAAAAGATTTTTCCAAGTATTTTAAGGTTTTTGAGTGGTGTGGAATTAACCTTCTGCAACACTTTTCTGGTTTATCGAGAACATATAGTTCAGGATCATTATACTTTTTTCAGGATCATTCAATCATTTATCCTCACCACCAAAGAGATATGGGGAACTCGATGCAACTCAGCCGATTAGATTATTAGTATCTAGGTAGCACTGACGCGGATACAGTCTCATTTTTTGAAAAAAACTAGGACGCAAATACGTTGTAGTTACTAAATTCCGTGAAAAAAAAGAAGTGAAATCTAGGATAGTGAATGTAAATTCCGGGAGGTTGCGCATGAACTATGACGGACCGGAAAATTTTAGCTTCCAACGGATAGGGTTTCGACCCGTTTGGTTAGCTACAACTTCCCGATACGCTACTCGAGAAACTGGGCTTTCAAAAAAAAATCGGATCAATTCGGTCTTACCAAGCAAATGTAATCGATTTTTTACCTCGTAAATATTAATTGATATTTCCCATAATGCTGTATAAACAAATAGACATAGCTCTTATTTCGAGGGTCCTCGCATCCGTCAAACTGCATTACAGTTTTTGATATCATATATGATATTTATCTATACCAACAAATGATATGAATTACCGGATTTAGTAACAATCATCTCTTATAAAACGCCAACCTCAGATACTGAGACTTCGTTGGAAAGAAATCTCACTAATTCGAGGATTAGGATTCTCAAAGTATATGTCGCATACCATAGTACTCAGAAATCCACAAGGTCTGCTGTGAAGTCAATTAGGACATTTAGAGCATGCGTCCCATACCACAATACCGCACACCCAGGGATCCCAAAAGAGTCCACAATTTCGCAAGGGTCATCGGGTCCGACAAATAATTTCCATCGCTTCTACTGTGAGGTTCTCTTGCCGTCGTTACTACAAACGGTCACCATTACAGCTAACGGTCTTCCAAGTAGCCACCCGTAGATGGGAGCCGCAGTAGGTCTGACATCACACATCGTACTGAACGGGTGAAGGGTGATCAGTCCCAGTGTCACGGGTGGTCGAATACCAACCATCGTTACAACTAACGGTCTTCCAGGTAGCCACCCGTAGGTGAAAACCTCAGTGAACGTGGCAACTCACAGTACTAGGTCAAGCTCAACATACCATCTTTCTCAAATGATATGAACTACTCAATAGAGTTAGTAATCATTTCTAAATCATTGGTATTAACTGTTATCATAAACAGAAACTATTCCTCTCAGATGATTTAAGTTACCTCGTACGATAACAATCATTGCTTAACTCACGTGCCGAAATAGATGATATGAATTACCTCGAACGGTAATAATCATCTCTTGTCTTACGGTTATACAATTATCAAATGATATAAATTACCTTAAAAAGGCAATAATCATCTTTATCTCATATTTATATCAGATGATATGAACTGGAAAACAACAATCATCTCTTCACTAGGTAATATGAACAGCCAATACTACAACTACCTCTTACAAACAATATATATACTGCGAAGGTTGCAATAATCTCTGAATAAATGGTATGAACTGCTGCGCAGTAACCAACATTTAGATAATATAAACAACCTTGTGTTGAACCGCAGAGTGATTACCTATATACCTTTCTCCGTAGCTTGAAGGGATCAAGTACGACCTTAACAACTATCTCTCACCAGACGATCGAAAGGTATTATTAATAACAGCATAATTCAACAAAGATGACTGAACACCATTGCTTTGGTTTACTTTTGATAATAAGGATACAAAATTCATTGTTTACCAACTACATCAGTAAGAGAGGAAATAAGATAATATAACCAGCAGCATCATAACCATTATGAATTGCACTTAAAGTGAAATAATAAAATCCTACCATGATAACATTCGCAAGCCATAACACAAGAATGTTTAATGCTAAATAGAATTTTCACATGCCTACCGACATAACTCCTACATTATCTCTTTGCGAATGTACGAATATATATGTACAAAAATTCAATAGTTTATAAACATACATCAAGCACTAAATTACACCCGCTCTGGCGCTGGTGCCCGTAATCATCTTTCTCAGATAAAATTATCTCCAAAATTAATTGTGAAGCTAACAAAGAAATCAACATAGTAAAGAATGCAACTAATACCAGAAAATGTATGTTAGCATATCATTCACGGTATATTAGTAAGATGAAATCCAAAGGGCAACTCACGGCATTTTCCAGAAATAAATTTGAATTCGTTGAAGTTCTTGAAATCTTTTGAATCTTAATTCAGTTGTACGGTACCCATTTTCTCCTCGGAATATTTCACTAATAGATACACATCTTTGGTTTTAATCCATAATCCCCTCCTAGTCTATTGTGGGTTGCATATTCCATATACAGTATGTAACTGCAAGGTGCGCATGTATTATGACTTTTCCATCATGAATTTTCGTTTTCCCGTTTAATAGACGTGATATGTATTCTCATCTTCTTCATGTGATAACCATTGCATCCAACTTTGATATGAGAATAGATGAATGAATTATCGTAGTCCACTATTGTTTTTGTTTCTGCTGTTTCCGCGACGTATATCAAATTTGAAAAGGAGAAAGTTAGTATTTGTCCTCAGTAATCGGAATTTCATCGGAAATCTAAGGTTAATGAAATTTGAATTATTGTATGGGTAAATGTTTTACCACCACACTTACTGGCATGGCATGTGCTCGTCTATCTCGGCTCTTAGCCTTGTGGTCGTGGGTTCGACCCCACGGTGGGCGCGTTTTCCTTCTGAAACATTCTTACGAAATTCCTTTTTCGAAGTGATTTGGTAGCTTTAAACTGTTAGACCCTTGCAGGCTAAAATCCGACTGACCAAGTACTCATTTTAATCGGCCATTATCTTATTCTCATAAAGTATTATAAAATGAGTGTTTCTGCTAGATGCGTTTGAATTTGCGCTTCAGACCAAACACATCCTTTATAAGGAGTTTTTGGTGTAGACGATTGATGATGCTAGTAATTTAAGTAAAGCCATGGAGCAATATGATGGAAGGAGTAAAGCAATTGATGATGGTAAGGACAATGAGATTGAAACTGTGTATGAAGAACATAAGGAAGATGAGTTTAAATAGATTTGCAAGGAGAAGTAATGTGCCTGTTACGGACGGTGAAACTGATATTGGGACTTCAAATAGATTTGAAGGTGTTAGTGAAGAGGAAGAAATTGACAATGTGGAGATGCCTGATCCTAAACATAGTGCCTTAGAAAGTGAAGCTGAGAAGCTAAGCTGGGACGCTATAGCTGACAAAGAGGCTAAGGTGGCGCAAGCTAAAAAAGAGGCAGCGGAGAAAGCTTAGAAAAAGGCTCTGGAAAGAGCTAAGAAGGAAGCTGATGATATTTTGAAAGAAGTGGCTGAGGCTACTAAGGCTAAAGATAAGAACAAGGATAAGCCAACAAAAAAGAAAGGGAGTTCAGCAAGCTCTCCAAAAAGAAGAGGTAATTAATGCGTGTGTTCTATTGGAATGCACAGGGTCTAGCAAAGGATGGTGCTAAGGCTAAGTTAAGGGAATTGGTTTGTGAGCAGAAGCCTGAGGTTATTTGTGTAGCTGAGCCTTTAGTTTATTGCACTGAGAGATTTATTAGAAGTTTGAAGCTTAATGGTTATAGTCTTGATGTTATTAGAAATTTTGATGATGGTGTGAAGAGTAATCTTTGGATCATGTGGTCTGATACTTCAGTTAGGCCTGTGATTTTGAATTGTAGTAGACAAGCTATTACAGTGGACTTTGATGGGGTATTATTTCAGCTGTGCATGCTTCGTGCAATCCTGTCACCAGAAGGTTATTACGGAAACAATTTGATGCTAGTTCTCAGCCGTGGCTGGTTATTGGTGACTTTAATTGTATTTTGCGCTTAGAAGAGAAGAAAGGTGGAGCTACACCTTTGGGTGTTTATATGAATGATTTTAGAGAATGGATAAATAATAATGGTTTGGTTGAAGCTAATACTGTTAGAATTAAAAATGGATTATTACTTAAAAATGATTTTTGTTACTTAATATATCTTAGTGGGATCAAGGGTTATTAGTCCAAACTTGGGGTGGAAAAATAGAGCCATCCATTTTCACTTCTTAGTGAATGAGAAACCTTTGGTTTGTCCCATATTGGGCAAACCAAGGAGGAAGTTTATCCTCTTTACCACAAACGTTCTATATAAGGAAAAAGAACTAGTGGATTGGATATGGACTTAGGAAATGGACTAGTGGGTAAATGCACACATGTGCGGTGCTTCGCACCGAAGCACCGCGGGCTTACGGAGCTTGCGTGTGCCTTTGCGCGAGCCTTGGTGTGTGCCTGCGAGTGCTCATCTGAGATTCAACGGTTTCATATTTTAATTTTGTACATTAAGTATTTTATCGTTTTGAATTTATAAATTTAAATCAGGTTTAAATAACAAAATCTTTTAATTAAATATCTCAAATTAAATTTGTTTAATTAATTGACTTTTTACCGTTTGATAATCAAGAGTCTTCTTCTTCTTTAAAAGAAAAAACAAAGTCAGATTTTTTCTTACCCCAGTCGCAGCCACTGACCTGACGACTTTTCCCCTCTTCTTGCTTTGATTTGCGCAATAGTTTACTTCATACTTTTTCTTCTACTGTTAAGTTTACAATGGGCCAACGAGTCTTGCTAACTGGGTTGGTATCAGGTGGTTTTATCCTGGATTCAAATTTGTCATCTCTAAAGGTATAGCAACATCTTTCTAAAGGTGTACCTGACAAATATTGAGTTAAGGGAAGTCTGTTGAACATGCGACTCCACCTCTCTGTGCTTGTGTGTTGTCTGAACTGTGCTGTTTTGTTCTAACGATTAATCTCTTTCAAGTTTCTGTTTGGTTTGCTTACTGTTACAGGAAATTTCTCCAACAAATACTTTAGGTAAGAAGTTTACTTGGAGTAATTATCAGAAAGGTATTCATAGAATAGTTTCAAAGTTGGATCATGCTGTTGTGAATGATGGTTGGCTTGAGAAGTATGATAATTGGCGCTGCAAGGCTTTACCTAGGATAGCCTCTGATCACTCTCCCCTTTTTGGGTTTACAATGGTTAGTTCAAGGCCTAGTAGAGCTCCTTTTCGAGTGCAGAAGATGTGGTTTGAGCATGCCGATTTTATGAGGTTAGTAAAGGATAGTTGGCAATTGTCTTTGCGTGGTGCTGCGCCTTTTGTCTTTGATAATAAATTAAAAAGATTGAAAGAGGCTTTGAAGGAGTGGAATATAAATGTGTTTGGCAATATACATGTGAGGCTAAAACATGCTGAATTGAATCTGGAGGCTGAGAGTGACTTATTAGACTATGATCCGGTTAATGAGGTTCAGTTTGTGAAAGTTATGGATGCTAAGAATGAGGTGGAGAAATTCAGAATTGAAAAAGCTATTATGCTCAGGAAGAAGTCTAGGGAAACCTGGTTGATGTGTTGCTCTTTTGTAAGGGTAACCTGCATAGTTTGAAGTCTCTTAAGGATTTGCTTGATATTTACCAACGTGCTTCTGGTCAGACTGTTAATTATAAGAAGAACAAATTCTATTATGGAGGTGGTTCTTATTCGCGTAGTAGGGCTATTTCCAATTTCCTTGGAATGGAGAGAGCTTATTTTCCAGATAGGTACTTGGGTATTGGATTGAAGCCTGGAATTGAGAGACATATTCATGTGTGTTTTTTAGTTGAGAAGATTATGGATAAGTTGGCGGGATGGAAGGGTGCAATGTTGTCCTTTAAGGCTAGGATTGTCCTTGTGCGTTCAGTCATATTTAGCTATGTAATTCACTCTATGGTTTTTATAAGTGGCCAAGGAAGATGATTGAGCAATGTGAGAGAGCTATTAGGAATTTTATTTGGTCTGGAGATGCAAAACAACGCAAGTATTTTACAGTGGATTTTGATAGCCTATGTTCTCCTCGTAATGAAGGTGGTTTGGGTTTAAAGAGCTTATATGTTGTTAATAAGTCAATGCTAATAAAGTTGTGGTGGAATATTAGGGAGTCTGACAAATTATGGGCTAGATTCCTTAAAGCAAAATACTTCAAGAATAATGGAAATATTATTGATTACAAGCTAAACTCATCTGTTTTTCTGAGAATTAGATGGATTTATGGCTGTGTGGAGAGAAGTACTCGATGTGTGATTGGCAATGTCAAGGAAACTACTTTGTTTCTTGATAATTGGTGTGGGGAATTTTCGATAGCTAGAAGACTTGGTTGCACTTCTCTGGGCAGAGCTGATTTGCCTTCTAAAGTTTCGGACATTATTGTAAATTGTACTTGGGTTATTCCTACTGAGATATGATATATTTTTGAAGTTGTTGGTGTTCATATTGATGATTTGACTATTATTGATGGTGGAGAGTACTATAGAGTTTGGACCAAAGATTTGAAAGGACTATTCTCGGTGAAATCAGCTAAGGAGCTGTTGCGGAACAAATATGAACCTGGACCTGTTGCTAAATTAATATGGAGGGGTTGTGTGCATCCTACCTTTTCAGCTTAGTTTTGGAAGATATTGAAAAAGGAATGTTGTGCTACGCAAGACTTGATGGTCTCAAAATTGGGTAAGTCTCTTGCAAATAGATGTTGTTTGTGCAAGCGTAGTGCTGAGTCCATAGATCATATAACTTGGTACTGTAGATTTTCCAGGCGAATCTGGGCTTGGTGTGAAGGAATTTTTGGTATCAAGGCTGAATGTAATTTTGTTGATTCTTATAAGAAGGCTAAGGGCAAGAGTAAAATCATTAAAGAGCTGTGGCTCTTAACTAATATTGCTATCAGCACTGAGCTTTGGAAAAACCGTAATAGGGTCTGGTTTGATGATACTAAGCTTGATTGGCTTGGCTTTAAGGGTAGGGTTTTACCAGATTATTCGTGACAATTCTGTCAGATTGAAGAGTCACATGCATAATACTTTTTATAATTTGAACATTCTGAACTTGTTTAGAGTGAGATTCAGGAAGGTTATGAATTCTAGTCCTTTGGAGTGTACTTGGTATCCCCCAAGGAATGGAGAATTACTTATTTTTTGTGACGGTGCTGCAAGAGGGAATCCAGGCCAAGCTGGTGTTGGTGTTATTGCTAGAGGCAGAGATTTTGCTGTGCTGGGCTCTTTTAGTACATGGTTAGGTTGGCAGACTAACTATTTTGCAGAACTATATGCGGTGATTCTTGATCTTGAATGGGCAAGATATTGGGCTTTCAAGAAGATTTGTGTTAATTCTGATTCACAAAGTGCAATCCAGGCATTGAAGAGTGGAGAAATTCCTTGGAATATGAAGCAAAGATGGATAGTGGCTTGCTCTTTTTATGAGAGTATATGATATGAGCATGCTTTACGTGAAGTTAATTTCTCATGTGAATTTTTGGCTAAAAAGGCTTGTTTGTTAGCAGAGGATGAGATTTAATATCACAATGGGAGATTGCCATCTTTACCAGCTGTGGAGTGGCCTGGCACCTTTTATTATCGATTTAAGTAGCTTTGTTCTTTTGAGCATTGTTTACTCTTTTAGTTTTTTTTCCTTCTTTTTTTCTATCATGTAAACTGTGTTTATATACTTTTTGCTTTATAAAATTTGACTTATCAATTTTTTTTTGGTGTAGATGATCTGGAACACTTACAAATAAGCTACAACATGAAGAGGAATGATCCCCACACTGAAACAAGTAAACATGCCCATACCCCGTAAATATATCGTACATATAAAAAAAAATAACGAATTTTATTAGCAAAAATTCCTAAAAAAAACAAAAACAAAAACAAAAACAGAGCTAAACCGGACTCTCACATGGGGTTCACCACTTTCCTATTAGGGGATCGGTTTTGGCTTTGTTACAGGGGAATTTGGGTAGAATTGTTTATTAAAGATATCTGCGTTGTCCCAAAAAATCATATGAAATATCGCTACTAAGACCTGATAAATTAAGGGAAATCATATTTCATATAGTAAGAGTCACGTCACAACTGCAATATAATGTATCCGCCTAACTGGTTCCTTGTAATATAATGCCTCTGAAGAGTTTTTGTTGGCGGAGAAGAGAATATATGAGAATCTGTGATGCTTATACTCTTTCATTTTGTGTTACAGTGTGCACTGTCATATATTGTGAGTGTTATTTTTGCCATGTATACAGTTTTACTCATGGCAAGAATTACCACCTAAAACTCCTATTTAGTGTTGGAGCCTCTATTGTATTGTGCATAGCAGTAATCATATGAATCACTATTTTCTCCCGTGGATGTAAGCTATAAGCTGAACCACATTATATCCCTGTGTTCTTGTTCGTGTTTATATCAGGTTGTTGCGATCTCTGGTCCTTGATTTATAAATCTTGTTTCGTTATTGCAAGGGTTGTTTTTTTCTTTTCATCTATTCTTCTCAAGGAGATATCTGTTTCACCAATTTTTGTTGGTAAGTGATCTAACTGAATCTCTAGCCAAATCTTTTTTTTATTGATTGAAGTTGTTATTTAATATATTGGTTTTTCCATATCTGAATCTCTATATTCCGTTGATTGAGTTTAAATATGTCGGAGTCTGATCCAAATACAAGCATAAAGTTATCTCATGTACCTCTTAATGGTACCAATTATGTAGCATGGTGAAAATCGAAACTTGGGTATATTAACGCTCACTACACCAAATCAACGATTTTGAGACATTTATATCGGTTGTTGTGAAGTTAAGAGACACATATAAGTGTCTCAAATCGTGCGTCTGGAATCTTTGAGACACATTAAGCGACACTTGTAAAGGTTTCATAACTAATTTAAGAGATATTAAGTGTCTTTTTAATTAATTAGAGACGCTTTTCATGTGAACCAATATTATTTTATTGGTAATTAAAGCGACCTATAAATTAATATAAAGACACTGATATATTCGTCTCAATATTTTTGCCACTTTTTGGATTTCTTTTCCACGAATATATCTGTCTCAAAATTAAATTAGCTTTTAAGAAAAGCCTATTTTTTTCCCAAAATCAAATTTCCTCATGCACCTGAATATAAACCTAACCATTCCATTCTCAATCATGAAACCACAATTCAATCAATCACATCATCACATATGAACTATTTTATACAATCATAATCAATTAATTAATCTCACAATCAAAATTACTACAAATGTAACATACTTGACTAAAATGATAAAAAAAAAACAACGTACTTCCTATAACTATAAGTCTGTCACTACAATTTAGGATCAAAGTTGAGCACACTTTGGTATTCAAATAACATGGTAATACCCCTACAACTTGTTCAATCAATATCATGGGACTTCATCATGCATAGGCAGTGGATACATTTCCACAAAAAATTAAGAAAGGAATTACCTACAACTTGTTCAATCAATATCTTGTTATGCTTATCCAACTCTCTTTTTTTTTTTTTTTTGAAACATAACTCTCTCTTCTTGATTTCCTTATAACGCAAAGAAACAGGACGAAAAATCAGGACAAGATAAAATACACTCTTTGCATGTTTATATTTAACTTACAAGAACTTGGACATGTAAACACCCATTACTGGTTTAGTTATAAAGTTTAACATTTTTCAGTGGAGATAGAATTGCCTGGTGTAGTTCGAGAAATGCCTGGAATACGAAAAAGAACTTCATTGACTGAATCTAGTAAAAATAAGACAGTTTCTTGTATTCTGTAATTCAAGACTGCAAAAGAAAAAAAACTCAGCTGGTTCATTAAAATGCTTCATAGAATATCAAAACCACTCAGCTGGTTCATTAAAATGCTTCATAGAATATCAAAACCATTTTGACTAGGGAGAATAAGAGGGGGGAACTAACCGAAAAACCAACAACGATGCTTAAGACGGAAATCTTGTTGAGTCCTGCTTTAAGCTTCATATTTTCTCAAAATGTTAGTTCGGGGTCCTCTAAACTCCCATATGTAGTTCCCGCCATTTAAAGAACTGAGCAATGTGAATCAACAGTTCTCATTCTCTTCCACTGAAAATTACAAGTATAATATGTTTCAACACGATGAATTAATCCTTTTTGCATAAGATGTAATACAAGTATAAGATGCATCAGACCTTTTTGAATAGATGGTTCTAAAAAAAATACAAGTATAAGATGTTTTAACACAATAAAAATTATACCAGGATGACAAAATATTGTCATAGCTGACAAATTGTTTTCAAAATTATAGAGTGCAAAACAGTGGTAAGACAAAAAGATGGTGAATAACATAGATGCTCATTTATACTTTTACCACTATACGATTAATAAATTTTATTTATGAGGTGTCATTCATAGCCCGTTGGCACCAGAACTGAGTAACATAAAGGAAAAGTAGTTGGAAACCTAATTTTATGTTCTTCAAGGCACAGTTGTGCAAACAACGATTGGAGATGAGTATTTAGGTCTGTATGCCAGTGGATTGATCTTCATGTTCAGATAAATAACAATCAGTGCATGATCTAACATAACAGTTTTTTCATCTAAATATTTACCTTTATAGGGCGTTCTCATAACGCAAGCAAACCGGCCACAGTACATATAACCTTGATATCATCTCCATAGAATTCATCGTTAGTCATCACAAACTCTTCTAGGTTCATATCATCTGACAATGTCATCCTTGAAGTGTGAATCTGTATTCCCCAAATACAAAAACAATTAAAACACAATCATAAAGAATGCAGAATGCAGAGGCATTCATAATGAATGAAGACGACGCAGTTAACAAAAAATTATGTTATTTGCACCAAAAATATAATGCGGCAGTATACGAATGAAAACAACAAGTACCTGGAAAATGTGTCTCCTTGTTTTGTTGTCAGGAAGAGGGAACTCGATCTTCCTATATATTTGTCCAGGCTTTAGCAAAGCAATTCTCTAACATTTCCTCGGGAATCAAAGCCATCCAACTGGTTCAACAATTCTAACATGGTCCTCTGAAACTCACGTTCACCTCCTGAATGCGCATCGCACCTAGTGGAATATAGTTAACAATTAAGAAACAGGTTACAAAAAAATCACGTCCAAAAGTACCACAGACACAAGAACATGATAGAATTGGACCTGAAATGTACCACTTGTGAGCAGCTCTCTTTCATGCCCATCAAGGTGAAGCTAAAAAAGATACAAGGATAAGTAGTTAACATCTGAATGTGACTTAGTGGAAAAGAAGAGTACAAAATCTTCGGATTATCATTGTCATTATCATGCTTTGTAAAGATACAACTAACCAATACCCCAAATAACACTACCATTCGTCACTAGAAATTAATTTATCGAACAAGCTAATATCCCCAAACATGCAACCTAAAAGTAGTCTTTATATAACAAGAGATCCCGCAAAGATCCCTAGTTACAAAGAGAGCTGGTCTTTCTATTAAGCGAGATAGGTACTTGTGCCATGAGTGTTATCTAATAAATCAGTTGCTGAATTCCGACTAGCTTGAGATACATCCATGTTTAAAAAGTTTCTCTGTGGCCAAGTAGTTACTTGATATATCCACCAATTCAATTAATTAAAACCTCTAAAACATTTCACTGCTAGTATTTTTTTCTTTTTGCAAGTAAATATCTGAGAGAAAAAGTCTTAAGATTACCTTGTTACTGGACTTGGAAAGCGCCCTCATATCATAATTTATATGTGCATATACACCAACTTCAGCCACATAAAGCTAGCCAAAAACATCAATGTTACGGCAGACATAAGTGCGGAATCAAACTTGCACAAAAGTTATTCACCTACATGTTAAACTAGAAAGTAAAATATAAGAACTAAAATGTGTCAAGCATGGCTTAAAAGGACATTCAGTGAAAACATATAGTCATGGATACTAACGGCTAAAGAGTATAAAAAGCAAAATGAAATTACCTTGTTATTACTTACTGGTTGTAAAACAAGCTTATTATGAGCTAGCTTTTCAACCATATAAGAAGCAACTACAAATAAAGGTAGACTGAGACTGAAATTTAAAGATATATACACAGTAAAAATATTGGTTATCCTGCTCTAATAGAGGACTCCTATCTAACTATGTAGCATATTGAGGAGAAAGGACAAACCTTCGATATAAGTTTTCAATAATCAGCCTGTTGTTGACTGTGACTAGCACAATAATACAGAGATTGAACAAACCTGAGTTACTAAGAGGTCAGCAACAAAACCCATTTCAGCACTACATTGACAACTTAAATAAGACTAGAACTGAACCCATCGTAAAATCTCCTAAACATGAAACTTAAAACTGGTGGTAACAAGCATTTGTCGACATAAAAAAACAACCATATTCAATGAACAAATCTATTTAAGAATAAAGAATAACAACAGCTAAATCATTTCAAGAAGAAAGAATTTAGCTACCTGAAAACAATGCGGTGTAAACTTTGGTGCACAAGATGAGGATTTAAACTGTAAATATTTAGCAGACAGTTATAAAACAAACGGTTGAATTTCTACCAGTTATAAAAAAGACAGGATTTGTACGTTTTTAGTATTCAGTTTGCAAAATGAAAACCCTACTATTTAACTTGTTATACATGCAAATGCCTCATCCTAACTCATTATAATAGTTCCAGTAACACCCATAAAACATGTATAATAGTTCCAGTGACACCCATGAAGCCTGTAAAATATCGTGAACTGTTAAAACAGAACCCAATCACTTAACACTAATTCAATAGTTAGTCAATCGACCACTTAATATATAAATTTAATACTGAAAACGACACCTCACTTTCAGTATATACATTTCAATACATATAAAATCGAGTAATGGAGTTACAGAATTTACCCATGAATCTTACTCTTGATGGTACCTTTAGGAGCTTCTCTAAGACCAACCCAAGCTCTATTCATCTATGTATACAACAAACAAACAAATAAAAATGAGTTAACGAAACAAAATCTTCATCAGAAAAATAAAATTGAACCAAGAAGCGTTTTCCGGTGAAATATTTGTTCCCATCTATAAGTTTGAGTTGAGAAGAAACTACTATCACCAAAAAGCACTTACGAGTTAAGAACCAAATGTAACACCAAAACAACCATGAAAAGTGAAGACGATGGAATGTGATCAGGTTAACAACAAGTTTCTGCAAATCAGAGTTCAATTGACCAGGGAACCTCAAACAGCAAGTAACCCCAGACAATAATAGAACTCAAACCTCGTCTCATAAACTAAAATTAGAACCAAACCGATGATACTCCATGAAATCTAATCAAAAAACGGAGTTTTAAAGGATATTTTTCTGTACAAAAGAATCTAGACTTACAAAATCAAAAACTACGAAATTAGGGTTTTAACTTGAAAAACTTATCTCGATGGACTGGTTTATTGTCTCCTTGGACCGGTTTAAATTCAACCATAGAGAATAGTTTTTTTAGGATTCTAGAAAGGAGAATTAAATTTCTAGGGTTTGATATAAACTTTAGGTTATTGAAAGATTGGGTTAGATTTATGAAAGATGGTTTTCATTTATGAGATGAGGGTTTAGGAGGATAGCTTTTGAATTCTGAAAGATGAAATTTGAGCTCAGAGATCTCGATTTAGGAAAGAAGATACGGAAAAAGGAAAAGGGAAAGTTCGAGAGAGAGTCGGTAAGAAAATAGAATGAGAATAGGAAAAAAAAAATAGGTTAATACTAAAGATATTGCACAATAGACATTTAAGTCCTCGATCATTTTAATAAAATATAACCGTGTCCTATTTTATTTATTTCCTGACCGTAGTTTATAATTTATAACACACATAAACGTCTGCAATGTTTATATGTCTCAAACCAGAAAACTATATGTCTCAAAATCTTGGATTTGGTGTAGTGGGTAAAATTGGTCGACCAAGTGATGATAAGAAATTAGAAGAATGGATTTCTCAAGATTATCTTGTTATGACTTGGCTTCTCAATTCCATGGAACCAACTATTTCAAACATTTTTACATTCTCCAATTCTTCGAAGCACATGTGGGACTTTGCAGTCGAATTATATGGTAATCAAAATAATGCATCAAGGGTTTTTCAGCTACAACATGAAATTGCAGCAGCAACTCAAGGTGATAAACCCTTTATTGAGCATTATGGGAACTTGAAACGTATGTGGGATGAACTAGATATTTATCGACCACATACCACAGATCCCAAAGTCCTTCTTAAGCGTGCCGAAGAAGATAAGATTTTCTCGTTACTTCATAGCTTGAAGCCTGAATATGAAGCTCTTAAGAGTCATGTATTGATGAACTCGACCGTTCCATCGCTTTCAAGCATTTGTGCTACTATTCAGCGTGAAGAAACTCGAAAAGATGTCATGGAGTCCAAAATTGTTCATGTTAGAGAGGAAGCTAGTGCTCTTGTTGTTGAAAGAGGAAAATTGTATGGTAATCGCAATAAGGGTCAAGGTAAACGAGAAACCTACCGATGTGATCATTGCAATAGAACTGGGCATACAAAGGATCGTTGTTGGCAGCTTCACCCTAATTTAAAACCTACATTTGACAAGAATAAAAAGAAAGAGCAAAATGAGCAAGTCGTGGTAGCTGATACTTTTACACTCTAAGTCAGTTAAACCATATTCTTCAACAATATAATAAGTCAGCAACAAAGTCGTCCGAAGACCCGTGTACTCATGCTTCAGGTAATCTCCAATCCTATTTTACATCAACTCCTAAAACAAATAGTTGGATTGTTGATTTCGGAGCCACAGATCATATGGCAAAAAATCCAACTTCAGTTTACTCTTTCAATCCTAATTGTGAAAAGAAAACAGTTTCTGTTGCCAATGGACAATCAGTACCCATTTTAGGAAATGGTAAAATTAATGTTTTTTCCGGTTCTTTAAATGATGATGCTTTGGTTGTTCCTCCCTTTCCTGTCCAACTTTTATCAGTTGGGAGAATTACAGATTCATTGAATTGCAATGTTATATTTACCCCCACATTGGTCATATTTCAGGATCGAAAGACGAAGAAATTGATTGGTGAAGGAATATACTCGCATGGGTTATACCTGTTCAATCCCTTAAATTTTGTTAATAATGCTTTGCATACTATCATCTCATTGGACAATCAGATTCTTCATTTTCGTTTAGGGCATCCACCTTCTCATATTCAAGTCTTTTTCCATCTTTGCCAGTTGTATCAACTATTTGTGATGCTTTTCAATTTGCTAAACAAACTCGCCTACCATTTCCTAAGTCAATATCTGTTTCTAGTGAACCTTTTCCTTTAGTTCATTCATATTTATGGGGTATTGCACCTATTGATTCTTATGATGGATACAAGTATTTCTTAGTATTAATTGATGATTTTTCTCGTGCAACTTGGTTATACTTATTGAAATCAAAAACTGAAGTTTATTATGCTTTTATGGAGTGTCATGCTATGGTAGTTCTCAATTTGGTACTAAAGTTAAGGTGTTTAGATCGGATAATGGTACAAATTTATTAAAGGTCCACTTCCCACCTTTCTTCGAAGTCATGGTAGTATACATTAGTCTAGTTGTGTGAGAACGCCTCAACAAAATGGGGTATCCGAAAGGAAACTTCGTCATATTCTTGAAACCGCTACATCTATTATGCTTCATATGAATGTACCGAAACGATATTGGTCTTATGGGGTTTTAACTGCCACTTATCTAATTAATCGACTACCTAGTCAGATTATCGAATTCAAGTCTCCGTTGGAAGTCTTAAAGGGTTACAAGCCAGACGCATCTCACCTGCGGGTATTTGGTTTTGTTGTTATGTACATCTTCAAGCAATTCATCGTGATAATTTAGATGCCCTGGCAACTCGTTGTGTATTTTTAGTTATTCATCAACCAAAAAAGGATACATATGTTATAATGTTACTTCTCGAAAGTTGGTTGTCTCTCGTGATGTTAGATTTGTTGAAACACAATCATTTTTCCGTCCACAACTTGATTCCGAGAATCACTCTCAGGGGGGAGTATTTAGCTGATTTATCCCCGGTTGGTTTAGTACCACTTCCAACAGATTGTACTTCAATAACAAGCGAAAATAGTGAGGATGTATTGCTAGAGGGTAGTGAAGAAAATTCACCCTTAGTATCTGAACCACCCTTAGTATCTGAACCTGAAGAATTGTCCAATAATGATACAAATTCACCCTTGACTTCATATGCAGATCCACCAACTCCAGTTCCTCCTGTTTTACGACATTCACAAAGAGATACTCACCCACCAGAAAAGTTGAAAGATCTTCTCACATATCATATAGTTTTTTACCCTATACAAGATTATATAACATATGATAACGTCACCCAACCTCATTTTTCATTCTTGAGTGCATTACCAAATGATTATGAACCCACAAATTTCAGAGATGTTAATTCCAAACCAGTTTGAAGGAAATCTATGAAAGAAGAATTACAAGCGCATGATGAAATGACATATTTGATATAGTTAAATTTCACGTACGGAAGAGAGCTGTTGGATGTCGTTGGGTATACAGAATCAAGTATAAGAGCGATGGAGCCATTGAACGTTCTAAAGCGATGTTGGTTGCAAAGGGATTTACCCAGACATATGGAGTTGATTACACAGAAACTTTTCCACCAGTCGTAAAAATGAATACATTCCGTTTTCTTTTATCATTGGCGGTAAATCAAGGTTGGGAATTATTTCCAATGAATGTAAAAATGCTTTTTTACACGGCGATCTAGAGGAAGAAGTATATATGAGTATACCTCTTGGTTATCCTCAAAAGACTCGTTATGGGTTTGTTTGCAAGCTGAAGAAGGCTATCTATGATCTTAAGCAGTCACCGCGAGCTTGGTATGCGAAACTGAGTGGTGTTCTCAAAACTAGTGGGTTTAAAACAAGTATTGCAGACCCATCACTATTTATTAAAAAAGGCATGGCAGGTACCATTATTTTTTTAGTTTATGCCGACGACATTGTTATTACAGGTGATTGATAGACACATTTTTATGTCTAAATTGTTCTCAGTTATCTACTTTGTTAGTGCTCAGTTTGTACTTATTGTATTACTTTGGTTTATAAAATGAACCCAACATCAAAAACTCAGGCTATAGACGAGCCTTGCGTCCAAGTTGTAGGTTAATTACCTAAACCTTAAAAGAACACAGAGTGTATAACTTAATCGATGCTTTCCTTTAATTACATGTCCTCTTAAAAAAGGATTACAAGACATTTCCATATCCCCATTTCAATCCTTGGATCCTATAAAGCTAGGAAACAAACCCACTAATGCAAAATACTAACAGATAACCAAAGACTCCTAACAACTTGGGAAACTGTCACACGTTCATGACTAACTATTTGAACGACTAATTATTCTCTTAACTTGCTGAACTGACATGACCTTAACTAACTACTTCCAAATGCAAATTACACTAAAACATCAAATACAAACTAAATAGAACTTGATTACGTTTGACCGTAACAATCATCCTCCATTGTTGTATCTATGGACGACAGTAAATACAGTTGCAAAAGAATAACAACTAGCTAGGTGTATTCCCTTGACAGGAAAGAAAGAGTGAAAGATATATACATAGTACAATTTATGTATAAGACTCCACAAAGGTATAGGATTTTACCAAAAAAACAAACAAAAAAAATAATCTATGAGGGAAAATAATAGAGTTCATAAGGGATCAGGAAAGAATAAATAAATACCAAACTTCATTCTAATTCACTGCAGGCTACAGAATCGGGATCGGTATTTCTCCTCGCCTCTGGCGTCTAATACGTACAGAGTCCAAATGTGTGCATGGTGCACATTCCGGCTTTCATAATTGGACCAAATTAATTCCTTTTAAGTGGTTTTTATTTTTGATTTTATTTTTCTCAGATACTTTATCACCAACAGGCCGATCGACCTCCCAATCTATTTAGTCATGTGATGACTCGTTATACAGTAGCAATTCGGTTTTGAACAAATTATGAATTCGGGCCTACGAGAAAGGGAAGAATTAATTCTTCTCTTTAACTAAACTGACACTGACAGTGATAGTATTAGCGCTACTTTGTACTATGCACTTCTTTAAATGGTTTCATAACAAAGCAAAGTAGCAAACGTGATTCATGAAGACACAACTAAAGAAGAAACTCTGACGTACGGTGTAACAGTTCTTTTCTTTTTCTCTTTTTCTACCTTTAGGTAATTCTGCAATTCCTGTGAGTGACAAGTTGTTAGCATCAACTTTCTATCTAGTATCTCTCCTTTCCTTAAATGGCAAGCAAAGAAGATACACACTTCTCGTACATGGTTTTTGTAGAACAGTGACTACTCTAGTACAAACCTTACAAAACTAAGACTAACGTGACGACACACTGTCGTAGTCGGCTGCCAGATTCTAGAGGGTGAGTTTTCAGTATGCTATTCACAATTTGCAATTGACAGATCTATTTTGGGCACACTTGCTCACATTGTTAGTTGTTCTGTCACTGGAATATTAGTGTCTTCAATAAAGAAAGTATGATGGGATTCATTATACTTTGTAGCATTGAATAAGGCAAGTATATATCAACTTAAATCTCTTATTTATAGTAGCTCATACAGCTTCAGCTACTTCACTTCAACCCCCCAATCCCTCCCTCTCTTACACAATGATTCATTTGATTCGTTACGCATAATCCATGTCATAAACCCACAATTTTGCATTAAATATTATTATAGAACCTCATCAGCATTGTATTCACAAAAGCACTGCTCCAAAGTATAGCACAAAGCCCGGCAGACAAACTAGTACTGTCATCTACTGCATCATGCCACATACGCGTACACAATCAGAAAACCTGAATCCACAACATAAAGAAGTATATGACATGATTCAGCAAGATGATTGGAGGGAGATCTTAAAATGGATTAAAACATCACCTATGATGATCGATATAATCTTAAAAGCACCCAAGGGGCTAATGAAAGATCCACTACTACATGCATTGATAGCATACGGTGAGACAAGTATAGCACTAGATGTAATCCCGGAAATGAGTAAAGATGATCTAAGCATGAAGAATTTTAATAATGACACAGCTCTTCACATTGCAGCTGCTAAAGGAAACCTGGAAGTAACGAAAGCATTGCTTGACCGCGATGTTGAACTTCACAACATGATAAACTCAGACGGAGAGATCCCTCTCCATAGAGCTGCACTAAATGGAATGAAAGATGTGTTTTTTGAACTTTACATTCCAGAAAGCAACTATAGGGTCAGAAGATCTGACGGGGCTACCGTTCTACATTGTGCGGTCATGGGATACCATTTTGGTAAGTAAACTTAACCTAGTACTAGTATCGCTGCATATGAAGATTCGCATGGTTTCTTACATTTACCTAGCTTTTGTGTTGCAGAACTTGCAGCTGAAATAGTCGCAGAGATGCCAGAATTGATATTTGCACGAGATCAACTAGGTCTCACTGTACTTCACCACATGGTCTCTATTCCGGACGCCTTTCCAAATGGATGCTATCTGGGTGTGCTTGACTCATTGCTTTACAGATGTATGTAAAGTACTTCAACGATGGTCACATTCAAACTAGTACAAATGAAGATGCATAATTTATGTAGCACATACAACACAATGGTCTAAGGATCCAACAAAGTGAACTAAATGCGTGTTAGCAGATCAAGCCCCTACCTTATAATTGTCTGCAGAACAGGATATATAATTGCTTTAATTCACTTAACTGTTGTAGGTATTATCCCTGAAAAGAAAGAAACTTCTCACCAACCCAAAAAGAAGAAACTATCATATAAGGAGAGCATGGTACATACTGATCCATTTTCACAAGCTAAAGCTCATAATTAAGCTGATATATATGCATGAGAAAAGTTCTAATATTTCACTGTGATTTTATTTTTTAGGCACTATCGGACCTTGATGATATGTCCTTCATGTTTCATGGGGACACTGATGAAGAGATATATCATATCCTACAGAATGTCAACCAACAAGAAAATCCTCCCAAAACTTCTGGTGAAACCCCAATTTTCATGAGCAAACATTTACTTTATTTTATTGTTGGATTATATTCTAAAACAGTTGACTTTCCTTGACCTCGTTGACCCTGTGGTAGCTACATTTGCAGTCATTCTATGTGTTAACATTTTAGCTTTTGTTCAGGCCAGTGGATTGGACATTTAGCCAACAAAATAAAAACGTCATTCAAGTATATCTCCCAAATAGGGAAGCTTTCTCGACAAAAGGGTACTAGAACAATAACTTGGACTAAATCTTGAGATAAATAGATTTTTTTTTCTTATTTGTAAGCTTTTATGTTTCAAATTTCAAAAGGTACTGAAAATATGAAAAATGAAGGGGATGGAGCCCGTCCAATTTCAGAAATGGAGGAAGCATATGAAGAAGATTTTCATCGGGTCTCAGTTGCCGCTGATCTTGATGATAATACTACCAATAGAAAAAAACACAGAAAAAAAGATCATGATGATGTGAGTGCCTAATATATCAGCTAAAGACCAGCAAATTCTTGGTTCTTAGGCATATATAGTGACAGTATGTGTTGAGAATAGTCTCACATTGTATGGGTGGTCAACGCATACAATGTGATTTTAAGCTTGTCCTCATCATTAATGCAGATGTTCTAGTAAAAGTTTAGAGTGCTTACATATATTACATGTATTTTAATTTCAGAGTCATTCAAGAAGACTTTTCGATAGCGACACTGATCATAGTGATGAGAAAGTCACTCTCTTTGGGAAATACTCAAAGTCTTTAGGTAATTAATAACTAATTCATCATTCTCTTCTTTCTTCTCATTGATTTTAAGAAAACAATTAACTTATTTTGATCAATGTGATGCCTTGTTTACAGAAAAGTGGATAAAGCGACGCATCTACGACTTGATGATAAGAGGTTAGTAATCGTCACTTGTATCAAGCACGAACTTGGCCATACTTAGAAATTCACACCTTAACAGTTGATGTCTCAATATCGATGTGCAGCAAAGTATTGGGAAACGCTTATTGAACTGAGAAAGAAACATGACAGCGCCATCGCATTGTTGTCTACCATTGCTAAGAACAAAGAATACTGGATATCGTTATCTTGCGGAAGCGCCCCTACTGACCATGGAAGTTCTTTAGCCCTTGAACAAAGAAAGCATGACAAGATGATCGATAAATGGATGGAGACTCCACTGACACTAGCTGCTACAATGGGACTAGATGAGTTGGTTAAATGGATTATACTAAAGCATCCAGCATCAGCGACGTATCGTGGCAAGGAAGGAAAGAATTTACTTCATGTAGCTGCGGAGAGTCGTCAAGAAAAGATTCTTCAGATCTTAGAGTTGGTAAAAAAACAGGACCCTAGAGTGCCCTATCGACTGGAGATGTCGAAGGACGACAATGGTAACACTATCTTGCATTTAGCTGCCTTGGGAAACAATCAACCAAGCTCTCCTTTGCAGATGGAAAAAGAATTCCAATGGTTTGAGGTATACGCATATACATTTAGATCTATCGTGATTTCATTACCTTGACTTGATATGTTACAAAAGTCTGCATCAATCATATTGTTGCGATTTTGTTGGATGCAGCGAGTTAGACGTATTCTGCCCAAGGATTTAGTGAACCACCGTAACAAGGACGGGAAGACAGCTAAAGAAGTATTCACAGAGAGCCATGAGAAGATGGTGGAGGATGCAAAAAACCAATTAAGAAGCACTGCAGGTTCTTGTTGCTCCGCACTGGTTTCTGCTGTGACATTTGCAGCCGGTTTTTCCATTGCAAATGATAAGGACCAAAAACAGCAAAATCTAGATCGTCGTGCTAGGACCGTCTTAAAGATATTCTCTCACGCGTACATGTTTGGATTATCATGCACTGCCATTGCTCTAGTGCAATTTATGGCTCTTTTAATGGCTTCGTACAAGGAAGAGGATTTTAGATACTCCTTACCCAGGCAGTACAAGCTCGCCTTAGCTACATTATTCACAGCAATGGTGGCCATGGTCATAGCCTTCGGTTGCAATACCTACAACAGCCTATCTAATGAACTAAGTCCTAACTGGGAAAACTACCTATTTGTTTCCATTGAAATCCTCATTGTCCCGTTTATTTGTCTGCTAGTTATGCATTGTAGCGGCATCAAATTTCGCGTCAAAAAGATATAGCAAATTTCTCTCTAATTATTCTTAGGAGGTACATGGAGGTCTTCCCTACTGAGGGTAATTACGAAATGGATATAAACTTTGTTTCATTGTTTGCTCCATATCTCAACCGGCTAATGCTTTTGTTTTTGCCTTTTGTGTGTTGTGTGCTTTCTCTAGCATGTAATAGCTCGTCGGTTGAATTCACTTCTTGTAGGTTCGATTTGGTTTTCATCATCAATAAAACAAGTGACTGCATGGTTTGTGCAATAAGGGTTCTAATAATGACCCAACTTGAACTCAGTAAGAACTCCATGTCTTGCACAGGATATACTTATAGTATGTAACAATCTGTAATAAGATTGCGGATACCTTCCATGTTACTCTCAACCCCAAGTTGGGAATTTTTCCGAGTCGCTATGTTTAGCTTGTTAATAATGTTTGCAAATTTGCGCATGCACAAGGTTAAACAAGTATTATGAACGAGTTAAAAAAAAAGTTAAATTATAAGACAGACTCTGTGGAGAAAAATATCAATTTTTATAAAAACTAAACATCAAATGAAAAAGGATTTAAGGGATGCCTACAGATAGGGCAAACACTCCGTGGTTCCGTTTCGTTGATCCATTTGATCACACATTGGTTGTGGAATACATGCCCAGAGTATAACTCCATCACATTATTCATCACCCCCTTAAATTCATCCAAACAAATCACGCACTCTTCCTTTTCATCACCGCCGTCTTCCTTGTTGAATGTTTTTACGTAGAGTGTCTTTATCATTGAAGTTGAATTCACTTGTGTAGCTTCTCCATGATCTTCTTTGCAATCAACTATTCCCATCCATTCACAAAGACCCTTATTATATTTGCTGCGAGAACGACGTAGACTCCACTGAAGCTGTTTATTTTCGTCGTCCACGTTGCCGCCGCATGCTATTAACAAGACCTCTATTTTAACGATAAGAATTAGCACACTTTTTTTGTCTGCAAGGTTTAATTTAGCACTTTTCTTACCTACAGTTGATACTGCGTGTTTAAAGAAATTCCAGAACCTAAGCTTAGCAGGAGAGTTTTCTAGCCTATCTAGAGACAAGAGTGGATCATGATCGCAATTACTGAAAACGTCGGAGCTAAACAAGTCGGAAAAGTTGATCTGAAATAATTTTACAGTTGTAGGTTTTTTCTTTTCTCTGGCTTCCAAATATTTTCCAGAGATAATGTCAAAAATAATAGGAGTTCTATCTCTGATTTGAACTTCAACAAAAGCTCGGGTTTCATCGTAAGAATTCTCTACCATCTCTTCCGTAGTAACTGCATCTATAAATTTTATACGCATACTAATATCACGCTCCATTACATCGGTAGCATTCTCTGTTGACGACATTAGTAACAGTCTCAGAAGAATAACTACTAGCTAGCAGGTGTGTTCCTTCGACAAGATGGAAAGGGTAAAAGGACACACCCTCGTATCTATATATACATAAAATTTATGTATAAGACTCCCAAAGGAATAGGAAAAAAAAAGGTCACATAAAGTTTATTTATAGGACTCTTCAGAGGAATCGAAAAAAAAAAGGTTAACAGGGTATACCACAAATGCAAACACACCATGACTAGCACAGAAGCCATTGTATACCTAATCCTTTTACACATACCGCCTAATAATACAAGGTAAACATTATCTTCTCACATCGGAGGTGGGACCCGCTTCCCTTAGATCAGTAGGGGACCACTTTTGAACCTTATTATAGGAAAAAATGTACGGGGACAGTTTTTATTTTGTTTTTTGGGCGGTAAGTTAAGCATTTTTGTTGTATATCATTGTACTTAGTTTTAAATTTTTTATTGTATTATTATGACTTATATTACTAGTACACTACAACACAACACATTAAAATATGAACATAATACGACGTCACAGCACGTGACCTAGTACAGGACAGCACAACACAATAGCTTCGTGGATTGTGTTGGTGAGAAAAATCGGCACAATGACACATCACAATACGTGGTATGGATAAATGTGATACATAATACAACATGGTAAGTTAAGAAAACATGTCATAACATATATAAAACACTACACAATAAGGTATAATACATCACATTTTATACACTTAAATCTACCATCAGGACAAAAAAAAAGAAGAAAAAAGAAAAAGGCCGCTGCTCGGGATAATTGTCTGTTTGTCTGTCTCCGTCGGTCACTTACACGAACTTTTTATCGTGGTAACCAAAATTATGATTTTCAGATTGGAGGGTAGTAAAGGATTGCTGCAAAAGAAGGCGTACAAAATACTCTCTTTTTGTCTCGAGGTTGTTATGGATTCTGTAAGTCTTGGGATCTTCAGATTTAACTTCATTCTCGAGAGTCTCAAGATTGTAAAGATTGAATCTTAGTGAGATAAATCAGAGTTAGACATGGAAGGAATAAAATGTGGTCTATTGAATATCTTGTTGGAACACTTGTTCTTTGCTCTTGTTTAGGAATTGAATCTGGTGTGTAGTTAATCTGAGTTAAAAATTAATGTTATTCTTTATAAGCTCTAGAATCTTTGGAACCTTTAGTTTCAGGAACATGTTCTGCGAAGTGTGGATCCCCAGTTTGCGTCTTCTTGTTCAATGCATCGATCTGTTCCAGAAACTGAATCCCCATTTGTGTAAGTTCATCAAGATCTTCATCCCAGTGAAGCTGATCATCTTCAGTGTCGTAGTCGTCCATATCAAAAGGTGAACCATAAGGATTAATATCACCACTTGATTCGTTCTCGGCATTCTTTTACCAATTTCGAAAATCAATCGAATTTATTTTAATACGATATAAGTCATATAACTCACAAATACTTTTTGTTTTTAAGCGAAAAACCCGTAGAAGGTAATTTATTAATCAAAGAAAAACAAAAACAAAGAAAACCAAACAAAAATACTGTCCAAAACGATTAATGGGAAGAACATCTCTATGCTCCCTTATTACTTTGTGGATAATAGAAGATGGAGAGTACCACCGACTAGGCTCTGTAGCGACAGCACCATACTTACGAAACACGTAGACAGTACCTACGTAAAACATACACACATAACACAAAAACATACACGATTTACGATACAGTACATGTTCACGAGTCCATGAACATGTTTATTACACACTTATAGTATACGAGCAGATGACAAGATACGAGTCCATGATCATGATCAACATTGTTGGTTAAAGTAGCAGAAACACTTTTTCTTGCCACCACGACTGTGCAAGCACCATGAGCAGCTCTTTCCCAAGGCTGGCATTGTCTATCACACCCTGTAGTGTTTGAACAATCTCCTGACCAAGTTTGGCTAGCCCTCTCACAGAGAAAAGGTGCGCTACAAGTATCGAAGTAACAAAAGCACATTTTCTTGCCATCTCTCGTATGACAAGCTCCATTCCTAGCTCTCTCCCAAGATATGCACAGTGTTAGAGCATGACCATGACCATGTCTGGCTTGCCCTTTCACATAGTGCTCCTTCCACTGAAATAAATATCAATGTAGTTCCAAAAAATTAATATACATTAATTATGTTTAATTAAACTAATTATACACTTAGTTGTTTATAAAAGCTCGAGAAAATTAAGCAATGAAAACATTAAACGTGATAGCAAATTATTTAATTACCAGAGGTTGTGGTAGTGTTGATGATGATAAAAACAAGGACGATTAGAGCGAAGAAGCTATTGGATTTCAATAAGAACATGTTAACCATTTTGGTATGCCGATCGATCCTTTAGTTTCCTTTACTGGAAGGCTACTCTTTTTCTTTTTCTTTTCTTTTTCTTATTCTGTGTGTGATAACAAGGCCAGCTCGGCAATTTAAATAATTTAGGTTCAGACAAAAAACAATCCTACCTATCGACTGGCTTCAGAGGGACTATATTTTCTCCCACTAACTAGCTTTTTTACTTTTCTAAAGTCATGACAACTGTTGACCATGCCACCAGATTTGCCACCTAAGGTCTAGTGAGACAGTATTCCCCATCTAGTTTTTCAAACTGACACTTAAGTTTTAACCTTAGAAAAATTAGAAAATTTCTTAATTGTCTCTGGTTTGTTTTGAATCTTGATGATTTTTAAGATAAATGCAATGAATTACAGATTTCGGTTTTGTCTCGGTCCGGAACAGGAAGGAGCCAGAGGGTGCTTCACAAGATTTTGGATTTTAGTATAAATAGGTTTTGATTTAATATTATTATGAGATTTGTATCCGTGTTATGTACCGGGAATATTTAATTTTTTTATAACAGTTATCTTCTGATCAAGTTCAATCAGAATTTTTAATTTGGTGTGACGAGGTTTTTTTCCGTCCCGTTTTTGATTTGGTATGACCGGGTTTCGTCCCGTCCCGTCATGATGCCTAGTTGAAAAGTTCATCAACCGTTAATGACGGTTTGGTTATTTAATTTTATCATAAATGTTAATATTACATGAGAATTAGTCATAGAACTCATCACCATAATCATGGACATGTTGAGAATGATGAATCATGGCATTTGGTTTGTTCTCCAACTCTCTCTTTGCATAACCTCTCTGTTTCAAATATAGGGGACCATTACACTGTTTTTTAATTTGGTTATTAGTTTTGAATTGTATTATTTAAATATTTGATTTTATACATTGCAGTTGACTAAGAAGGTTTATAGAAACATGGATGATACTATGCAGCTGATTATTTGCCAATTAAGTATGTTTGATAACCGTTTAAAGTGGCAGCCGTGTATTTTGTTTTGAGGTGTTGTCCACCCATTGTAGGTGACGTTGACCTGGTATAATTAAGTATTGGGTGTAAACAAAGTTTAATAATTTTAAAACAAAATAGTCAATAAGAGAGTGGGTTTCTTTTAACCCCTAAATATCTGCATCAATCAAAATTCCGTTTTGATTGTATATAACTTTTTTTGTTGGTTTCCTAGTCGGTTTGTAACGAATTTCAAATTTAATTTGGTTTCCTTTTATTTAAAAAAAAAAACGAATTCCAAATTGAATTTGGTTTCCCTTTTTAAATTTAACGGTAGTCGTTTATTAAAGATGATTAAACGTAGATCGTAGATTTGTGGTATTCCACCCATTGTAGATGACGTTGACCCGGTATAATTAAGTATCTGATGTAAAAGTGTAATTTTAAAACAAAAGAGTCGATAGGAGAGTGGGTTTCTTTAATCCCTAAATATTTACACCAATCAAATTATGTCAAATGTCCTCACCACGTCACAAAAGCTAAAAAAGTCCTATTTCGACCAATAGAAAACGAAAGTTTTCTCACCGTTAAACGTAAAAACTTTATTTATTTAGGTCTTTAAGTCTTTAGATTATATTTTGTAGATAAAAATATATATAGGGAAGAATTGGATATCTATGTTCCTAAAAATAAAAAGAAAATTTAACCCCAAGAACAGATTGTCCTGGCTCCGTCCTTGGACCAGAACGAGATACTTTGATAGCTAGGGAGACAGTATTCCCCTCTAGTTTCTTGAAATGACACTTTTAACCTTAGAAAAATTAGATGATTTGTAAATTGTCTCTCGTTTGTTTTGAATTTGATGACTTTTAAGATAAATGCAGTGAATTCCAGATCTCGATCTTATCTTGACCTGGAACGAGATAATTTGATGGCTTTTTTCTGGTGAAATTTTTGGTAATTGTTGAGTTCTTGTTTACAAATTTTATACCATTTGATTGAGTAATTGTAATAATTTGAGTCCGTCTGTCATAATATGATTCACAATCTCGCCCAACTAATTACGTTCTCTTAACGGTTAGCAGAGGTCTGCGAGTAACCGTGTTCATCAGCAGCTACTCTTGCAAGAGGCCCTAATCTACTGCTGGAAATTTACACTTAAATTTTGTCCACGGGAACTTCAAATATCGATCCAAATTTTAGTGCCACACATGAGCCAATATTAGTTTTTTGGTTAAAAAAAGAAAAGTTGACTGTCAATACTGGCGGCTAATTATCTTGAGAAGGTCTTCTCTGGATATGCAAAATCCTCAAGGTGGATTTGGACTCCAAGACTTTAAGTAGTCTTGTCATTTTAGATTAGAAGTCTAATTAGTTCAATTACTAGATGTTCAAAGGACAACAGTTATACAAAGACTAAAGACTTGCAAATATGTTTGATTCTCAGAACTAGTTCTATTAATTTCTTGAATCATCATCAAGGAGATAAAGAAGAACTTGAGGATCTTTTAACGTTTCAAACACGAAAAACCAAAAGAAGTAGAAAAATGAGCAACAGATGGCGGAAGATTAAGATTTAATCATTACCAAAAATGAAATAATTAAGACTTAATCCTTATATGACGTATGTAAGTACTTATTTATTTCTACTGAGAATATATGTATGATGTACATAATTATAATATATTTTTTTAATAACATAAATTCTTTTAAAATAGAACTTTTTGATTAATAACAAAAATATACACGTTAAGCAATAACTGAAATTTTGTCTCAGCACAATAAAATCTCAGGGCCTGCCCTAGTTGAACATCATGCAGTTACGGAACTATGAGTCTATTAAAGGGTGGGCTTAAGTAGATTTTTATCCGGGTGTAAGCTTAAATACTAGGCTTGAAATTTTATAAAATGCAAAATAGGCTTCTCTAATTCAGTCCCAGATCATGCTTATGTGTAGTCTTGCTAATATCAAATTGTAAGTTTCGGTTGTTGGACCTGAGAACGTGATGGTGACGAAACTTAGGTTAGATTGTGTTGGGCTTTTTTGGGCATGTGAGTAGTGTTATAGTGTTATGCATAATGGCATTAATTCATTAATTTCTAAAGTTATAGGGCTGTTTGGTAACCATTATTATAATGGATTATGAGCTCATAATTAATTATTCAGCTCATAATTCATTATATAGGTGTTTGTTATAATAACTGATTATTTTAATCATAATCGAAAAACTTCATTATTTTTATAAGTAGAAAAAAGTCATTTATAAAAATTATCATAATCAATTTTTTTTTAACAAAAATGAATTAGATTTTTTGTCCTTATTTTCTCTAAACTATCAAGAGAGAGATAAAAAAACAATAGTGGACTAAAAAAAATTCTTAGAGCATCATTCTTTTCTCTCCTCTTCAAAAGCATTTTTTTTTAAGATAATCAATTATCCCAAAAAATTGTTTGTTAAAATTTATTATAATAATGATTAATATCATAATCATTTTCCAATTTATGATTATCTATAATCATAAATGATAATGATAATTTTTACCAAACACCCCCTATATGTAATGGGTCTTTACTATAAAGAACCTTTAACCGGGGATACCTACCCCTACCAATATGGGGATACCCCTACATAATTTCGGTATGTCTTCGTGAACCGTTTAGTCGTATTGTATTTGCGCGGTAACTTTTATATTGAGAATAGCAATCTTAGCATATGGGAGCAGCCAGCGTATTTGGAGTTGAAGCAGGTGGTTGTAAAGTGTGGTACCAGCCTGCAACCAAAATGGTGAAGGTTCACTGAATAGAGATGACTTGATTTACCAATCAATTTTTTCTTTTAAACGATATTCATTTGATTACTTTGAGTTAACTCTTGTTACCGGAGGAAAACAGACTGCTAGAGAGTATGGACGCGATCACGAAGTTGTTCTATTCCAGTCTGGCTCATACCATCTACTGAGGCATATCTTTCACTAAAGAACAACCACCCTTTAGAGCTTCTCCAATGGTGAATTTGGATGTTTCATATGTGGTATCATATTTAAGACATCCTCTACATATAAAATCCTAAATATTAAGGAATTTTTTTTTTATCTCTAACCCATAAAATTCTTTACCATTCTTTTACTTATTTGTAGGTATACAATTGGTTAAAATTATTTCCATTTTGTTGTAAATTAATTCTTTGGTGGATTCCACCACTCTTACACCCCTCTTACACCACCACCTTATCATCTCCCCTTTCACCTCTTCACATCTTTCACTTCTTGGTAACCCCCACATTTAGTGTAATAACTTAGGTTTAATACCTTAGTTATGAGAATGCATTCCATTACTTCTTAATGTTAATGCTATCTTTATCATCCTCTCTTGTATTAGCCTATAAATTGAGGCTCATTCCTTTGTAATGTATACTAATATCTAGTAATGAGAAATTCTCTCTTCTTCTCTCTATATTTCTTTTGTGTAATAGTTCATCTTTTGATTTAGTTTATAACACGTTATCAGCACGCTCTGTTAATGAGCTAATTTATTATTTTTTTCAAATAATCTAATAAGATCGAAATTGCCTTTTTTTTTTCAAGGGTCGTCAATTGACCACGATGATGATCAAATTTCTATTGTGATGAATCTTACACAATAAGGTAAAATACTATATATCTTTTTTCTTGTTTTTAAAGAAAACTAAAATCAAAATCTTTTACTTTATATTCATGAGTTGACAAACTTTTGGTTTTCATAAGATGAAGATTTAGTTGAATATAGTAATATATTCACAGCTACTATTTGTTTAGACAAATAATCGATTCATGCATATACATAGGTATACCATGTATTAGTTAAAATTGCACATTTGTGAATTATATCATATATATATATATATGAGTTTTTATTTTGTCGATGGATTATTATCTTTTTATTTTATTTTATTTTATTTTATATCGCTTTAAGGTACCAATAATTGCGGATCGCATCATTACAAAGAGGAAAGGTTGTATCCTTGAAGGATAGCACAACTTTAACTTTTCCTCCTCAATAATAATCTCCTGGATTAGAAAAAAAAAAGGATTCCAGAAGCAATCCATGGGATGTTATTAACTCCAGAAGTAGTCTAACATGCAAATTATAAATTTTTATAGCAATCCAAATTATTGTGAGTTCCCGCAGTAATCCATAAATATAGACTCCAGAAGTGGTCTATGAAATCTTTTGGATTTCAAGTATCCATAAAATTCTGGGTTCCCGAAGTAGCCCATAGTTACTAAATACTTTTGTTACTGGTTTTATTATTTTTCTCTCGTCAATCTATACTTTTGTTAATGGTTTTATTATCAAAACTCAAAATATATGTCATATTCTTTGCTACAAGAGCACAATTTTTACAGCATTAAACGTTTCCGACATATTGATTGATTAGTACCAATCAAGCGGAATTTCCCGCTCAAATTTTGGTAGACGTACCAATACAAGAGCATATGACTATCGTTTATAATAAATGCTAATCAGGGTACACACTGATAAAGTATACGTTGTCAAATTTTAATTACATATATGAGCATGGGTGATTTAAAATTATTAATTGTAAATATTATGATGAACAATCCGAAGAAAAAAAAAAGGTTTTTCGGATGACCTACTTGGATCCAAGGTCACTCACCCATAATATATTTTGCATGAATAATACCAGATGTGATGAGACTTCCCGCCGTTAGAGGGAGGAAAGCAGTCGTTATAAGAACGTCATGAATTGGTCTCATCATAATTCTTGCACCAATTCGGTATAAGGTGGAGAAGTTATTCATTCATTATGATATGCTTGAAGCATTTTATTCTTACAAGAAGAATAATTAAAACTCATTTGTTGTTGCACGTATTTTGGCATTAGTTTATGTCCCTGCAGGGCATGCCATGAGTTAACAATAATTGAGTCGTCTACAACTCATCTGAATTATTGATGAAAAAAAATAAAATAATATATATTCCTTGATAGAGGAAGCCAATCACGGTGGATCAAAATAGTGCTCCTGGGGAGGCTATTGATAATGTTCTCAATGAGACTATTTAACTACGATCTTTAATTACCGAGCCATATTTATCTCCTAAAGAGGAATTCATTCCTAAATGGACAGATGGTGTCGATATTAATCGTAGTTATTGTCGAACATGTATTCAGAGTAGCGACAACCATACATGTATTATAGATAAAATCCTTTTTCACAGAGAAACTGCCGTGAAGTATCGACAATATGTATGGTTGACTAATATGGGTGAAAGACATCCATATTTGGTTGTCCGCTCACTAATAAACATTTTTGGACATAAATAAAAATTGTGAACCCGGAAGGTTACAAGTTTGATGCTTAATTAGTTTGCATGAAAGTGAGACGAGAGGAACAAGGACGCTAATTGCACAGCGCCACTCGTGGCATCTAGTTTCTACAGACACTTGAGGTCTGTGAAATGACATCATCTACTCTTAAATGATTTAAAAATACCCAATACTTTGGTACAGCTAAACGCAATCTTTTCTTCAAAGAAAGATAGTATTGTGTACCCCGTTGATAGATGAATTTTAAGGGAAACTATTATTTGCCAGTTTTACATGTCATAGTCTGACATAATTGTTTGTTATCGAAGATAACGTTCGTGTAAACTTCTAAAAGATTATCACATGTTATACTTCCTTATTGAAAGAATTCAAGATAGAAGATCTTGGAATCATGTATCAAACTTATTAAGCATTATAATGGTCCATGATTTTGTCAACTTTAGAAAGTTTTGACATGTTACATGGATAAGTACGTAACCTCCTAATAAAACTTGTGTAATAGCAATCTACTTTCATCTCGGTAACGGGTATGTAACACTCTCTGGTTCGTATTACGTACTAATTACAAGTTGTTTTTGTGCTTGATTTTATGTATAACTTTATATGTTATACTTGAAATTGTTCGGTAGTGAATTTGTTTGCCAAACTTAATTAACACTAATATGGAGGCATTGTGTATATTGGTTTTTGTAGTACCTCTAACATTTGATCTTTGCTTTGACGGTTTATCCAAAGTCTCGTAAGTAATGAACTACATATAATCAGTTTCCATTTGCCAAATTGTTAGACGATACAACATCCTTTTTGCAGCAACAACGATGATCATCTATTATTGTTTGAAAGAAATTTACGAAGAATAAAAGATATATCAGATCCTACAAATCAACCATTGGGAATTTGACAAAGACAATTCAACTTGAGATTTGAAATTAAGTTATGGCAACATAAAGGTCTCCATTACCAACAAAAAAAATTTGAGCTGAAGATGGTTGTTGATTAGCTACTTGTGGTAAATCAACTGAGATATCTTCTTTCTGCTGGAGGATATATTGGACTTTACGAGTTGTACTCTTTTTCCTTAGTCAAGGTTTTTGTCCAACTGGGTTTTCCTTCTCAAGGTTTTAACGAGGCAATATATATATGTCCAACTCCTTTTCTTAATCTATCTACAGTTGTACTCTTTTTCCTTAGTCAAGGTTTTTTCCTTCTGGGTTTTCCCGACAAGGTTTTGATGAGGCAACGAACTTGAAGAAATTTGCTTAAAGAGATATTCGAAGACATTATTGAAGACAAACTTATATCTTGTTTTCAACAAAGACGGTCAGTGATTCTACTTGAAGATCAACATTATGTAATCAGTCTTTCTATACTTCTTTGGGTGCACATCATCAGGGGGAGAACATCAGTATTGTGTGATGGAAATTTATGCGTGTTGCACTCTTTTTCCTTCGCCTGGTTTTTTCCTTTTGGGTTTTCCTAGCAAGGTTTTAACGAGGCAATATCATAATAGAGTGGTGTCATCCAAGGGGGGTGTTGTAAATTAATTCTTTGGTGGATTCCACCACTCTTAGACCCCTCTTACACCACCACCTTATCATCTCCCCTTTCACCTCTTCACATCTTTCATTTCTTGGTAACCCCCACATTTAGTGTAATAACTTAGGTTTAATACCTTAGTTATGAGAATACATTCCATTACTTCCTAATGTTAATGCTATCTTTATCATCCTCTCTTGTATTACATGAAATTTGGGGATATCCTTAACTGTAATGTCTTTGTATTAGCTGTCATTTGTTCTATAATATTTATTGAATGAGGCTGCACTTGGGAGCATCCTGTGCAAATAAAAAGAGAAAGCCAAAGCCAAAGCCAAAGGTCAAAGCAAAGTGAAAGTCAAGTTATTTTTTCAGATGGTTACCGTTGTTCAGAGCCGTACCAAAACTTTTAAGGGGTTCTAGTCAAAACACATAAAGTGGGGGTTCTAGTTTATTTATTTTTCATATTGTTTTATTAAACAAAATAATATGGATGATGTACATTAGAATATATTAAAAAATATAAATAAAAATAACGATGTAGAAGTAATGTCTTTTGCATCAGTATTTTTCTTTTTATGATTTTTTTTTGTGACACAAGATAATATCGGTTTTGGCTAAGGTTTGCCCTGATGGAGCTGAAATAAGTCCTCTGCATTTTGAACTCGTGGGTTGGCTTAAGTGGTTAGTGTTTCATTGAAATTAGTGGATGTGGTTTTTGGAATAATGTTCTATAAAAAATTAGTTTGCCACCGACATGTTTTAACAGAGACTTTAATTGGAGCTATTTTGTATTTAAAGACATCATTTTCAAACAGAGACATGGAGAATCCAATTTGGTGGCTGATGCTTTGGCTAAAGGTAGTGCGGTGACGCTGTTGGAAGTGTGGTTGTCGCATCCTCCTGAAGACATTTCTTATCTTCTTTATACTGATTCCGTAGGTAGAGCAGAAGCTTAAGTTGTCAGACTTCTGAATTAGTTTTTGGTAGGGCTGCACATCGCTGGGTCGGATCGGGTTTGGTTTCACCCGCATTCGATCCGTCAATTGACGGGTGAATTTGTTTTCCACCCGTATCCAATCCGTCGTAGATCGGGTCGAGTCGGGTTTGATCTGTCATTTCGGAGGGTTGGATGTGGATGGGTACGGGTCACCCGCCCAAATTTCAATAAAACCCATCAACCTCTTTTTCACTGCAAATTCAACACCATCAGCGAAATCCATCATCGAGTTCTTCTCCTTCTCTTGTTTTCTTGCCATGGAACTCGATTGAATCTTCTCTCTTCTAACCTATTATTTCCTCTCGCTGAAATCCACTTCTTTCCGTCTCGTCTTCTCTGTTCTTGGCAAGAAGAAATTAATTCAAACTCCATATTTCTTCAATCAACGAACCTTAAATCAACCCATCTTCAATTTCTCATGTTTGAACTCATGGCGGCAACCCTCAGCACCAAATCCATCTCTCGAGTCTCGACTTAACTCTTGTAACCCGGCAGCGAGAACCCATTCCTCAACTGTTTCATTCTCGCTGACTTGGGTTTCGAATTAAATATTAGAGAAGAACTTGAATTGAGGAATTAGCTAGGGTTTCTGGGATGAAATCAAATTTTGGGTTTCGAATTGATTTTGAGTCTATATGAAATTGAGAGGGATATGAAGTTGTTGATAGAAGAAGAAAACTAGGGTTGTTATTGAATTGGGATTCTGAAGCTAATTTGAGATGAATTGAGATGGAAAATAAGAAAAAGGGTCCCTGCTCTTCCCCAAATTGATATGGAATTAGGATTTAATAGAAATTGATGATGATGGTAAGGCTAACTGATCTCAGGAAAGTCGAGAAAGGTAAATCAACGAAATTGAATTAAATCTTCTCAATCTGATTCTATATTATGTGATTTAAATCCTGCAACTTTGGGTTTGATTATAAGTGATGCTATGTTAAAAATTAAAAGTTCAAATGGTGAATCTTGAGTTTGAAGAACGGGTGTTGGAACCCATGTTGGAACTTGATGATGATGATAATGAGATTGAAGTAGATTAGGGTTTTTTTGTTGAGTGTCTGATGAAAAGATGAGAGGAGGATTAACAACCCATTATCCATATATTTTTGTAATGGCTAAACTACCCTTATACTTTTAATTATTATCTTTAATTTATTTATTTTATAATATATATATATATATATATATATATGTATTTATTTTTAAATATTTTTAATATAAAACACAGAATTAACATGGTAAAATGAAGAATATCATGCCGATTCTTGACAGTCGAATTGAATGGGATGAACATCATGCTGACTGTTGTTGATTACCTTTCTCAGTTAGCATGGTTATAAAGTTTCGACAATGCCGATTGTTGTAATTTTAATTCCAGAAACTTAGATTTATGAATCTTCATTGCTTATGTAATGAATACGGTGTCGACTAAAAAAAGGTCAACAAAAGTCGGCATGGTAAAAATACAATACCAACTTTAATTTTTTTTTGCAAAACAAAATAAGTTAAGAAAAAATTTAAAACTTAATAAAATAAATAAAATATAAAAGGGATAACTTAATCATTTATAGTTCTAGGACACCCCTTATCAATATATCTAGGTTGGTATAATCCTAAGTATCCCCGTAAGGGTATTCCCCAATTAAAGTTTCTTTTAATACTCATTAAGGTTTTTAGTAAATAAGAAATTGATTGTATTTTTAATGTCTTGACCGTTTGTTTAATGGGTGTTAATTGTGTGAGCTATAACATAATTAATTTTCATTAAACTCGGCAACAAAAAAAAAACTTTGACAAATATCATATTTTGGTTGAAAAAATAAATAATTAGAGTTTTTCCTTTTATGATTTTGAGTTTGGAAAAAGAAAAAGATTTCTAGAAAGAGAACAAGTGTGTGATGATTATTTGTTTTCAACAAGTGTTATTCTGAGCAAGAATGAAGTGTAGTAGTATCACATTCTCTCACCGTGCAAGAATAATTGTGAAAGAGATTGAACTCGGCTTTTTTATCCTGGGACGATGCGACATCGAAGAACTGCTTGCACAATCTTGGGCTGAGCCGCGAAACGTCTTAAAAAAAGCGACCTAGTCCGCGACTCAGGCATAACATTACTTTGTTTGTTTTTGTGATTGTTTTGCAGGCATAATTTAGCAATTGCTCCAACAACTTTAATACGCTTTCTTCTTCCATGAGATCAAAAGAAAAAACGATTACTGAAACGCGATAAGTATCATTATTTATTTCGTTTTATTGAATTATTAACAATGTGTTTTTTTCTTTAGTGATTGAACATGATGCTTGAGAATTTAGGTTAATTAATACCTAGAGTTAAACTTTATGCCTATCTTGATGGACTAGGACTGTAACATGGTTAATATTTTCTTAATGAATTTTTTAGCATAGAAAAATATTGTTGATGATAACAAATTGTTTTTTGATATGTTTAAGAGTTTTCTATATATATTTTACGAAAATTAATTTGGTTAAGAAATTTTAACTGGAGATATTATAGATAATAAAGATTATCCGTGTGAAATTTCAGAATTTTCGGTGCCAGAAAGTATTTCACAAAACTGCATAGCGTTACTGAAAATTTCTGACGAGCAAAAATTTAGTCATGATTGAATTCGTTTGTCTTGATCTTTGTGTTGATATTTTAAATTCGTGTAAATCATAAAACTTGTAGATTATGAACTTTTCTTCAAAACCCTTTTGAATTTTCCAATTTGGGATTATGTTTAAGAAATATGGTGATTTTATAATCGTTGTGCATGTTTGTCCGAAATATGAAATGTGAATAGAGTTTGAAGATTGGAGAAGTAAGAATTTTACATAGAGATAATATGTTTTTACTTATATATCTTATTTCATAATCTTGTTTTAGCTATGCAATATGCACTTCATGTGTTTGCTTATATGCTTAGTAGAAAGTTATTAATGTCGTTATATTTATATAGCACATCGTCTTTGTTTGATACACTGCTTAAAAAAAAAAAAAGTCTTTGTTTGATACCTTAGAGCAACTTGCAATACCAATTCTTATTAATTTTAAAGCATTTGTGATAGAATATATGTATATTTTATTTATTCGTGAATGCATATGCTCACATGTTAATTATTGTGATAGGTGATAATTTTACTTAAGCAAGTTTTAATTTTTCAATGAAAATAAAAATTGTGAGTAAATGCCAAAAATCAATCAACGTATGGAGCAACGGTTTCGTTGATTTCATTGCAACTATTGAAGGAGTGGACAATGATCTATATTAAATTGAGCTCTCAAAACAAATGAGGTATGTTTGAAGAATTATGTATAGTTGTTGTGGTGATTAATTAACTTCATTTTAAATTGGAAAAGTGTTTGTTCAATTCTAAAATGATGCGGATGGAAACAAGATATTTAAAATATATAATTATTATTTATGACAATAAAAACCGAAAGATTAAGAAATCTAGTCAAGACAAATATCAATACCAACTCTCATCAAGAAATGAACATAATTTTAATTATGAAGTTATTTGATATGCTTATATTAAATCAAGTCTTATGGCTCGGCATCACAAGGATACCAAATGTTATTAACAATGCTTGTCAAGCTAAGTTATTGTGATTTGTGGATAAGGTGAGAGGTGGGTAGATAATATTGGTGTGCTAAACCATGTTTGTTTTGATAGGTTATTGTTCAAAAGTTGCATTGAAACATTAAAAAGAAAGTGGTGTTGAGAAATACTCACACCTCTAAGATTTTCGGTAGCGATACGGTCTCAAAGTTTACTTTGGGTAGATCTATCTTGTTAAAGATAGTTATACTTCTGAAATAAGAAAGAATCTAGTTTCCGCCTATCCTTGTTATTAACAAGATTGAAATGGAAAAATTTGTTAATTTTAGCATTGCACCACTACAATAGATATGTTATCAATGTAGTGTTTGAACCAAATATTATATTGTTCATATAATATGACTTGAATTTTGGATGTTTGCAAGTCGGACTTTTATCATACTTTTATGAAGTTTATGAGATAGTGATGAGTATAAGCATGTTGTGTTTTCCTCTAAACTTACTAAGAATTTTTTGAGTAACATGTATTTAATCTTACTCAACTCGCCAAACCATGTAGACTTCAGAATCTTGCTAGTTTGTAAAAGCATTGGATGAAATAAAAATTTTGAGAATTTTAAAAGATATTTTTGGTGTTTCACCTAGTCTAATTACTTGGTGACCGAAACTGATATTTTAAGTAGTCAATTAGGTGATGTTGTCTTCGTGAAAAGTGTTCGTCTATTCTTCTTCTATATTGTGTCAAAATGGTTTTAAATTTGGATCATTAGTCTGTTAGTTATGAGCAAGAATGCATAGCACATCAAATCTGAATTTTGTTGAATTCAAGTTCTATCTAGAACTTTGTATAGACGTTAGACACACTATTTGTAGTTAGAAATTTTTTTTTCTAATTTTTGTATGAACAAGGAGATTTTCTAATTTCTGAATTGGTATTAAACACCGAATTCCGACTTTTAACAAAGTTAATAGAAATTTTTGAATGAACGTGGACAGAAATACAATTTACATAAGTAATTTTTCAATTTTAAATCTTTGGTTGTTGATTTGAAATTTTCTTTTGAATCAAAAAATAGTGGGGATCCAAATAGCCCAGCATATAGCATGCGGAAGATAATTCCAAATGGAGTGGTAAAGAGTGACATGCTATCGGGTACGAGTTCGTTAGCCAGCTAAACCACCCATCGAGACACAAACCTGTTGTAAGGGCATTACTCTGCCTACCCGTGTGAACTTAAAAAGGTAACTCCACATTATATAAACGTAGTTAGAATGATAAAGAATATGCTTGTCTGTCTCTTCATCCAAGTTGCACATCTTACACGAAGTATTTGCTGATGTAGGGAGAATTGCTCTTCTTATAATTACATCTATAGTAGAAGCAGCATTCCATATGATGGCCCAAATAAAGAATGAAATCTTTGTTGGAATAATGCTATTCCAAATTAATTTTTGTCGGAAAAGCTTTGTGTGTCCGAACTGGGGTTAAGAATATCATAACATGATTTTGAAGAGAACTTACCCGACCAAGAGGGCAGCCAATCCCTACTATCGAGTTAGTTAGAAGTAATTTCTGGATTTCCAACATTTGAGTAGCTTCTACGATCTCCTCTGCTTTAAGACTTCTGGGAATCCCAAATTCCATACTATATTTGATGAAGCAAATTGAATTACTTCACTGATTGTTGCATCTTTCATCTTGCAGAGTCTCCAAAACAATGGGAATTTTAGTCTTCAAAAGAATTGATGTGCACCAACTCTCATTCCAAAAGCTGGTATTCTGACCACTATGAAAAGTAATACGAGAGTTGTTCGTAACTAAAGGAAGAGAGCTCATAATTCCTTTCCATAAACTTGTGCCGTGAGAGGTCTTGACTGAGTTTAGATACCACGTTACTGAATTCCCGCCATACCTTTGTTGGATCGTTCTTTTCCACAGGTGGTTCTTCTCGGTGTCATATCTCCAAATCCATTTCGCTAGCAACGCTCTGTTTGTTAATTTAATTTTGCGAATGCCCAACCCTCCTTTATCTTTAGATTTACGAATCTTATTCCATCCCACCCAATGTAGAGCCTTCTTTTCCTGAGTATTCCCCCAAAGGAAATCTCTAGATATTTTTTCGATCTTCTTCGCTACTGTTACCGGAATAGAAAAAAGAGATTAAAAAAAAAATCGGTATGCTTGCCAAGGTGTTGTTGATGACAGTTAGTCTTCCACCTTTTGATATATACTTTTTCTTCCACGTAGCTAGAAGTTTTTGTATCTTCTCTATAACTGGATCCCAATCTGTTGTTGTGTCACTTTGGCTCCCAAATGGAGACCTAGGTAAGAGAAAGGGAGGACCCTACGGCACATCCCAACAGCTCTGCTGCCTGCACACCCAAATCCCTACAACCGTGTCTACTAATAATACTCTTACTCAGAGAACAGCTGGTTTCGTGGTGTAGTTGGTTATCACGTCAGTCTAACACACTGAAGGTCTCCAGTTCAAACCTGGGCGAAGCCATTTGTTTTTGAATATTAGGAAACATCATTTTCTTTAGATGGACCAAAACTCAAATCCTTGTTTGATTTCAAGTCAGTCCCATAAATTTGAGCAATCTACAATATTTAGACCATGAAAATGCGCACAAAGGATCATCTGGACATAGGTGACGAATTTGCCCAATTCTTATATCCAATGATCCAAACTATACTCTCTTGTTCTTGCTCCCAAACAACAGATAGAAGTAAAAGAGAGTTCTAAAGAAGAAACCCCATACCAATGTTATCCATATACTACTCCATTTGCTTATATCATTTAGTCCTAGTTTTCCCAGTATATCGACTCCGGTCGATACACATGTATTACGAGTTATGCTCACACCTAAAGATTTACTCAATGTCTTTAGTAACTTCAATTTCTCATCAGTCGGAAAAAGCTCTAGTTGTGTGTTATCGAATATCTGAACACCTTACTTGGGTCGTCGAATTCATTCTGTAAAACTCCTTCGAATGGATAGTTGACTAACGATATGTAATGGAACCAAAACCAATATGGTGGAATCCGATCTCGACTGATAAAGAATCCACTGAAGAGAGTACACCGATAACATAGCCTAACATAACATCTGGAACAACTCCGGAGAGAAAGGTAACAAAGGAGCTACCCGCCCAAAATGAAGCCAAGATTGCAATGAAAAAGAACAAGAACCCTGAAAATCCACCTGATAAACCGACTGCCCAGAACGTTGTTGCTGCAAAGGCGATAGAGAGCATGATTAATGCAGGTATGGTTACAATTGAGTGTGATAGAACATAAGATGAACCGCGATATGCATTGTAAGCAGTTTCTCTCATGAAGATGTATCTTTCTTGGAAGAGCTTGTATACAGTTGTAGAATGTTGTGGAGATGGCGAAAACCAATAAGCCTAACCGTTCTTGTACACCTTTTGGTGAATTATCAAGTTGCCAGGAAATAGTGGCTAAGATAAAACCTTTTACAAGAACTCGTTGCTAGGCGCGCCAAGAAAAGTTTAGGCGTTCGAGTTGAATTAATCATAGACCGTTTGGACAAAACATAGATTTCGAACCAGAATGGATTTGTGAAAGTTGCAATGATAGATGTAGGAGTAGTAGCATCATTCTTTGACGCAACAAAGACTAGTTTTCCACTTGAAATGCTAGAACTTATAGCGTTTTTCAGAGATGGACTTTCTGGAATACTACTCCTGTTAAAGTTTCGTTCGCGTGAATACGTAATATCTTGCCAAGATGACTTGTTAAATCAACTAACCTTTTCGTCCCTCCTGGTGATACCTCAAGTTCGCGAATGAAATCAAGAGAAAACTCGGTTGGGTTCTCATTTTCTGGAATTGGATGGCCGAATTCAGAGAAGAACATGGAAAGATTTTTAGGTGAGCCATTGTAAACTTTGTCCTCTTGAAAGGAAGATCAAATGGTCGAAGAGACTAAGAATTCTGTAACTAGGTTGGTGAACTGACATGACGACTATACTCCCACTTCGAGCAATTTGTTGAAGAAATTTCACTACCATGAATGCACTAGTAGACTCTAGCCCTGAAGTTGGTTCGTCGAGAAACAGTAAGATAGGATCATGAATTATGTCGACTCCTATTGAAACACGACGACACTCACCACCAGGATCCCTCTATGACCTTCATCACCTATCACCGTGTTCGCTGCATTTTGAAGTCCTAGCTGAACGATAAGTGCTCGAACTCTCTCCAGCTTCTTTGATTTGGAAAGTGTACGAGGTAATCTAAACTCGGCAGAAAACATTAAAGTTTCTTCCACGGTTAACATAGGAAAAGGAAGATCATCTTGCATCACATAAGCTGAAATCATTTTCAAAGTTCTAGATTCGAGAACTTCTCCATTTAGTGTCACGGATTCTTGCAAACTTCCTTTTGAAATCCTGTTCGCAAGTGCATCGATTAACGTAGATATCCCAGACCCACTCGCACCAAGAACCGCCATTATTTCACCTTCTTTTGCTTCACCTGAAATATCATTCAACAAAACTTTCTTCCTAGAGTAATTGCTTTCTAGTTCCGCAGGATTCACCTCTAAAGCATTCAAAAGCCTATTTTTCTGACAAAACAAAACACCAAATGACCAATTTCGACGTGTCTTAACACTGTATTTTAGATTACTGAACGAAAGAACGAATCGAATTGGTCTTGGCTCTAGCACTCGGCGGTGTGCAACACCATCATTTACAATGCACTTCAGCGGTTCATCAAGTGTTGGCGAAATGTCTATAGTGGAAGAACTAATATCACTCTTAGTAACATCTTGAAGCTCCATTGAATGACTTACTGACTCCTAAGAATGAATTCCTGAGTTTAAATGTATAGAAACCGAAAAATCATGGTATGTGAACAGAGTTTGATAAAATCTTTTGGATGGTTTTACTACTCTATTATGCAGCTGTAATTTTGCATTTTTATTGATTTCATAATGCAAATTAGTTTTTTTTCGTGCAAGTTTTATAGAATGTAGCCAATCAAGTGTGGTAGTTTTTGTTTTTTTGCAAAATTATTTACCAAAGATATTTTCTGATCCTTGATACTTGTTTAGAGCTACAACAAAAACCAAATTGAGATTAATTAATATTTATAATTTATGGTTCGAGAAGACAGCATATATTACTTGCGTGCACACATTACCATTTGGTAAAGTAGGAATGGACTAAACATAAAAGCACAAAACATAGCATTAGCATCCATATCCAGGAATCTTATTCCTTTAAGGGATGAGCTAGCCAATGCAGTATGTCGGCTTTAACGCGAAGAAAAAGTTTATCCCTGAACAGGCAGCAATTGCCCAACACCATATAGACTAACAAATTGCATTAGGAAGAACATTCCATATGGAATTACGTTCGCGTAGAAAAGTCTAAAATTCCTGAAAACCATTTTGAACAAATGTGGCACCTATTGAACTTCATCTTCTGCAACCGTGATCTGTTAAGTTCTAATAGCAAGTGCATCAATCAAGGTCGATATTTCCCGGAACCACTTCCACACCGAATAGCCAAGATCTCACCTTCTCTAGCTTCCACTCTATAATATGTTCACATACAACTGTTGGGATCTTTATCTTGCAACTTTACGCTAATTAGATTAGAAGAAACGAGAGCAATATATGTATGTCTATGGTGGAATTTTTCAGAGCGAGTGTCATGCTGAGCAGATTTGAATGTATCACGTAATATTTTTGATACGGTACAGCTGGACCTAACTCCTGTGAATGTAGACCAGCCCCATTGTTGATCCAATTGCCATAGCCAAGGAGATGGGAGAAAATAGGGTCTAATCCTCAGCTAAAACACCCAAGTTGTTCATCAGTGACACCATCAGAAATGACTACCATCCAAAATTGCTATAAAAGTATATGAAGTAAGTTTGGCTTAAAGAACCTCCTCCAAACTAACTTCGGCCTACCCTGCTGGGCTGGCTGCCGAGCCTAATTTTTTTTGCATAATAGGCTCCAAAGTCCATTTTTTGATACTTGTTTACCCTAAGTCAAGGACCTAATAGCTAGATTTCTAGTGCTGCCCCTGACTTCGGCGTAGCCAATATCACTATTGTACAATGGTGAACGATGATTCCAGTAACCTGAGTTCAAAACTCGTAAGTACTGAGTTCTTTATCAATAAAAAAAAAAAAAGTATTTCCGGCGCAGCACTAAAACATTCATCTGACCTTGATTTTGCTCTAACGGCTTATTTGCTGAAGTTGATGCAACATATACTAGAAAATACACCATGATAATCAGGCCATTGATAATTATAACAAATACATGCATAGTAACATTACAATTCAACTTACACAAACAGTGATCAAACACATAGTACGTACCTACACAATAATACAAAAACATACACGATACTAGTACATGTTCACGAGCCCATGAACTTGTTATTACATTACTCAGTGTATGAGCAGATTACACGATACGAAAGCTTATTCATTAGATATATTTAGGTGATCAGATCAGATGACTAGATGATCATGAGGTCAGCATTGTTGGTTAAAGTAGCAGAAACACATTTTCTTGCCACCGCGAGTGTGGCAAGCACCATGAGCAGGTTTTTCACGACTTATACACTGTCTGTTACACCCTGCAGTGTTGTGATAACCTCCTGACCAAGTTTGGCTAGCCCTCTCACATAGAGTAGGTGCACTACACGTATTGAAGTAACAAAGCACATTTTCTTGCCGTTTCTGGTATGACAAGTGTTTGGGCAGAAATTCTTATCAACCCAAAATAACCAAAATCAAATATTACAATCAGTGAAATTGAAAAGTTCTTATTCATGAGTTTGAGGTTACAAATCAAATCACTCCATTGGAGCTATCAATTTTTACAGTCTTCCTTCTTCTTCCTCCGGCA